>VZRN01002460.1:140521-220300 GCA_013397935.1 Dasyornis broadbenti | reverse complement strand
CGCCCGGGCTCGCCGCCTTCGCCTCCCGCCGGGCGCCGGTGACCGTCACAGCGTCCCCGCCCCGGCGGAATGAGCCCCGCCGCGCCGCCCCGCCAGCGCCGCGATTCGGTACGTGCCGGGCTGGGGGTGCGCGGTGCGGGGGAAAAGCCTTTGTTGTGCCCTGGGGCCCGGGGCAGCGCCGGGAGGTGCCGCGGGAGGGGAGGGCCGGGCCGGGCCGGGCCGCCGTGCGCCGGGGCGGGTGGTGTCGTCTCTGCGCGGTCCGGGGATCCGGCGATCCAGGTAACCTGCGATCCCTGCCTCGGGCTCCTGCAGGCCCTGGGTGAGCGCTGGCCGCCGCTCAGCCGCGGAGAGCCCCGCGGAACAGCGCGGTGTTTTCCGCCGTGCCCTCGTTACCCCACAGTGCAGTTTGTTTTGGAAAGTTCACGTCTTGTAAGAAAGCAAAAAAGGGGGGCGTGTGTGGAGGTGGGTTGGTTGGGAGGCTGTTTGCCGTCTTTGGGCTGCGGCAAAGTTTGGAGGCGCGGTGGCAGGGAGTGGATGGTGTGTGAAGGAAAGCTCCCCTTGATTCACCGGGCTGCGCGCACCATCTTAGACGTGGTCAGGAAGTGGAGTTGACTCAGGCTGGATTTCACCTGATGATGTCGTCTGCTGCAATTCCCGGGAGTCCGGGAAAATTTGCATAACACTGAGGCTGTTCGAGGGTACAAGTAGGTGAGAAAGACCGTAAAGAATGGAAAACAGCAAAACAAAGGAAACAGCGTGAGCCATATTGATGAGCTGTCGGTATTTTTTTAACTGTAGGATACTGAAATCAGCAATCTGTTTTAAAACGTAGCTTTGCTTTGTGAATATATTCTTTAGTTCTTTCTGAAACAGTGTTATGAGTTATAAAAATAGTATTTGAACAAAAAAGATTGTTTCGAACCTCCTGCCAGGAAGAGCAATCTGTGACAGAGTCAAACTGGGTCCTTCCTTATTCTTATCAGTTCTGCAGAAAGCATTATTTTGATAGATATCCCATATGGTTACAGGAATTTTTACCACAGTGGTTCTGAGCTAAATCATTTGTATGACTGCCAAGGCATTTTGTTTTAACCATAAAAAAAAAAAAGGTTACCAAAAAAAAGTCCCCTTTTCTGTTTTTATTGAAAGCTTTATTATTTCTGGAAATAAATATCCATTTTTAGAGGGGCATTTAACAGTTACTGTCACTTCTGAAAGTATTTTACCTGGCTTCTCTCTCTGGGCCTTCTGGGACATGTGGCCAGGACAACTATAAATGTTTGTGAAGGATTTCCAGTGTGTGTCTATTGCATGGTATTTCCCCCTCACTCTGTAGGGGGATATTTACTCAGGAAAGGGAAAATAATTTTTAAACAATATGCGTTTTGTGTGTAAAGCTGCAAACTTGTCAGGCTTTGGTACATCAGCCGAAACTGCTTTTAACTCTCTTCTGCAAATCTGAGATTTTAGATATCCAGAAATATCCTTGGTGTTATATTCCCTTGAAACAGCTTTCTGCCAAACTTTTAACTTTGGTACTTTGCAGTCTGCTTTTAAACTGTCAGTGAAAATAAAGAATTACATTCTGTACTTGCATAGGCGGCGCAAGCTACTTGTTGCTATTAAAAACTAGTATATGTTATAGACAAAGATAAAATTAATTTGAAAAGGCATCAAGTTCTTTTTTCTGGCCCTAGTCACTGATTTCAACTGTCAGTGCATGCTGTTTACAGTTTTGTGTGTTCAATTGAAATCACGTATTTTAAAACTATGCTTTTTTCCTCTTTTTTTCTATAGGTTGTGTTTATCTGTTGATTTTTGTGCCTTTGAAAGCACCTAAACATAAATATACAGGAGAGAGAGAATGAAACCAGTTGTCATTATCAACATAAGTTAGAGTGGAGAAGAAATAGCTGAGGACAGCAATAGGTAAACAGTTGACTTGTATATAAATCTCATTAACTTCTCTCTTCATTCGTTCATTTATTCATTCTTCCCAGGCTTTCTGCTTGAATTTGTTTTTTTTTTCCCAGCCTCTCATATACAATCTCTTCACATCTGTTCCCTTTTTTTTCTCTTTGCATCTCGTGCCCTTGTAGAAGTGGTGGTAATTAGAAATTTGTCCTGTTGAATGTTTCCAGGCTCTGTGGTATGCCCAGGCTTGGGCTTCTGTGTATCTTGCCTTATAAAACTACCTCAGCCTGCTTTTTTCTTTTTTGTTATATTTGCCTGTTGATGACAAGTGGATATTTTTGGTGGTTTTTTTCTCACAGTTTTTGTGACAGGTTCATATGCTCCTTATGGGCATTTCTGTCTCCTTGTCAAAAGCAGTCTGCTTCCTGTGTATTTAGCAGTCTCCTGGTTGAGCCTAAGGAAGTATAAGTGAGATTGTCACACTTCCCAGAAGCAGCAACCTGATACTTGTAGTCATAAAATCCTGGGATCTTCAAAATACTGTGCTCCTGATCAAAGCATGAAGATTGCATTTTGTTGTGTATGTCCTGGGCCCTGCATTTTTAGAATGAAATAGAAGGCATTTGCCTCATTGCTTCTCTGATGCCTGTGCTCTCCAAGAGGCTCTTGTATTTTGGCTCTTGGCACTGGCACAGGGTGCCAAGAGAAGCTGTGTCTGCCCCATCCCTGGAAGTGTCCAAGGCCAGGTTAGATGGTCCTTGGAGCAGCCTGGGATAGTGGAAGGTGTCCCTGCCCATGGCAGGGGGTTGGAATGAGATGGTTTTCAAGTTCACTTCCAACCCAAACCGTTCCATTATTCCACAATTCCCTGTCCTCTCTACGAAATAAGTGCATATTCACAAGACGCCTTCCTTCCTTTGATTTCTTGAGAAACTTTACAGTTCACGTTCTTACCACATTCTATTGCTTCTTGTCCCACTCATATCAAAAGAGTTCGTATTGGAGATGCCCCTTCAGATGGAAGTAGGAAATCTCTCATTCAGTTTGTACTCGATACTTAGAGGAGTTTTGTTGGAACTCTGTGAGAGGTTGAGGTATTTTAGTGGTGGGAATTTAGATGTTGTAATAGTTCTTGACTGAGAAGATGGTCGCTTGCCTTAGTTCGGTGGGTTTCCTAAGTAGTGTGTATAACTATGGTACAGACTGTGTGTTTTGTGTAGATGTAGGGGTTTGGTAATGTTTTAGCTATTCAGCTTGTGTGGTGGAATTTTGGTGGGAGTGTATGTTCACTATTGGAAAGAGCTTAACCTGAAAAGCCTCAATTATAAACCTCTACTCTGTTGGTTCCATTTTATCCAAGTTTAATAGCTTTCCAATGTGTTTTAGGGTAGTCTGGTTTAAAATTTTTCTTTATCAGCTACAAGATTTTTTATGTTTTGAACAAGAAATCACTTTGCAACCATGCATGTATCTGTCAACGTTGTTGTGATGAGTGTTTGCATATAGCATTTGGGAAATGTAGTGGAAAGTGAGATACTCTTTCAGCTGATTCAGAAAGTCATTGGCATGGAATAATCCAGAGAGCTCACATGTCCAAATTCCCTGAATTAGATTAGTTATCCTTACTATTACTTGACACTGCCTTGCATCTCCCAGAAGCCATTTATCACTTGATTTTTTGGTGAAAAATATTACACATGGTACTTTTAATTGTAACCGTCTGCGTCAGCTCACGCACTGTGGTTCGCGTGACATTTGCTCCTTGCACTATATTATGACTTGAATTCTTAAGTAGTTCAAAGGTGAAGTATCATTTGATGTGTAATTTACCTGGCTGCTTTATAGAAAGAAAAAGCAATTGTGTGCCAGGGAGAATGCAACCGAGTAGCTCTTGGCATAGGCAGTGCTGCTGCTGGTGGAGTAAATGTCTCCAGCAGTTGGGAAACTTCCAAAGTTCATGGGGTGGGAACCTCTTATTGTTGTGCAGTAGAAAGGATCACTGGGTGAAACTTGGGAGCCAAGCTTTCTCTTGGCCTCTTTCCTGGTTGTTCCTTTAATGTTTGTCCCCTCCCAAGAGCTCACTTACCAGTTGGTCAAGTCTTTTGCAAAATCGATTCATGAGTAGGGCTACGAATGGAGATGAAGCATATGGGGGGNGTGTGATGACTTGCACTTGATTTCTTTCAAATGATTTGTTTTCTTGTGTACGGAATGTTCAGCAAATTGTTTAGACTTGGGTGTCCCTAAAAGGGTTTACAGTGGTTGCATCAGTGGTTGCTTCCTGAACAACTGAAATTAGGTGTAGGTGCAGAACTCCTCTGGCCTGAGGAATAGCTGGTATAACTTTCTCCTTTGGTGTCCTACTTTCTAGCTCTCAGTTCCATGTTGACGTTTTCTTTGGAAAACTTCACAAAAGTTTTCGTTTCCCTGGCTTTCTTTATTCATACTTGGTTTCTAATTGATGAATCTGTTTTCTCCATTAGCATGGCCTGTAGCCTGTGAAGGACAGATGATTTCAATACACAGAGTTTAAGTTAAAAATCTCTGGGTTAAGTTAAAATAAAATCTAAACACAAGTAATTTGTTGTTTAAAACGTTTAATATATTAATCTAATGATTCAGATTAGCTAATAATTTACTTTAATTCTTTAGAGGAGACACATGTTTACTGCCTTCAGCACTGAACACAATAGGGCTCTGAATTACTTAATCTGTAGACATTACCTCAGCAACAAAACCAGCACTCTTTGGTGGCAGTTTTTCTTAAATATTAAAATAGATATGGATTCCTTGTTAGCTGAGATTAATTTCAGAGTTAGTTGTTTGTAATTGAAACTCTAGAAGATAAAACCAGAATTGTTTTCTAATGATTCTAGATAATAAGTGCTTAATACAGTTTGCTTCAGCTTCAGGGATGGAGAAATATATATCAAAAATATTAAATTTTAGCTTCTTTTTGTAAGCATCAGATGTACCAGTGGGCACACTGATCTTTACATATCAAGTTGAATAACTGTTCTTGTAATGGGACAAAATATAGTCATTTTAATTAACGTGTCTGTGCTGTGTGCAAAGTTAATTGCAGCAATAATTTGTGTAAATCTGGATTTATACCTATTTTTAGGTGCTTTTTTTTCTACATTTGGAAAGTTCTGCATAGAATCTGTATGAACTTATTTAATAAATCATATTATTTCAGTTCTGAAAATGTTATTCTGGAGATGAAGTTGTCCAAAATCTCTGGCTGCTTTGTGTGATTGCAGGTTAATGTAATGCATTGCTGTACTGACTGTCCAAGTGGATGTGATTTCACTCCTGGGTCTGGCACTGCACTTGGCATATGGTGGTTTCCCAGCAATAAAGTTTATGAAATCTATTTTCAGTGGGTTTTTCTGATCTCTGCAGGATAAGTCAAGGTAGATTTTTTTGTTGTTGTTGTTTTTGGTTTTTTTTTTTTTTTTTTTTTTTTTTTTTTTTTATTTTTCGGGAAAAATCAAAGGTGTTTTTTTTTTTTTTTTTTTTTTTTTTTTTTTTTTTTTTTTTTTTTTTTTTTTTTTGTTTACTTATGTGCATATAACGAGCAAATTTAAACTAAAAACGGCAGCAGAATAATATTTGTGTTGTGATGGGTCATATAGATTATAAGAAACTGGAACTTTTTATACTGAAGAAGTTTGCATAAATTCATTTTTTTGCGAATTTTGCAAAATCCACTGGGCAGGTGGTTGATCTAGGGGAAAAACATGGTAAATAAATCCAAAAGTTTTGAATTAATACTGTGGCATCTCGTGAGAGGTTTGTGATTAGGGGAGTTCCTGTCTTGCTTATGGCAAAAAAATGCCTTTTTAATAACACTCTCCTGAAATGTGGGTTTTGCCTTTAAAAAAAAAAGAGGGCGGGAAGAGAGAAGGAAAGCATGATATAAGTAGAAGTGAAAGAAAAGCTTCCCTAGGGAGTAACCTGTTCAAAATTTGTGTGTGGTAAACTTTGTACCCAGAGTTGCTATCATTAGTTATAATAATAAGATTATCAAGCAAAATCCACCTTTATTTTGTAGTCACTGGTTTTGAATATTGTTTTCCAGGCCAGGCATCATTTTTAATGATTAAAATAGCGGTTGTGTTTGGAAATGTGCCATCCCCTCCAACAAGTGTGAGACTCTGCTCACTGAGTGCTGAGGGGAAAGATAGATGGCAGTAACATCATCAAGTGTTAGTCTGGGTTACTAATAAATTACAGTGTCTGAGCCTTCAGAGTCTTCCAGAGTCACTTGTAAGGAGAGACTCATCACTTAGTGTTGGCTGACTTCTTGATTTCCTGATAGTAAATTGCATTTTTTCCTTCTGTTTGTTTTTCTGCTTCGGGAGAGCACTTTTCTGAGGCGGCAGTGCCCCGTGTGTGGGGAGGTGGCCTCGGCAGGATGATTCACGGCAGGGTTGTGTCTTCTGTGGATGGAGGCAAAAAGCAGCATATCTGCTTCTGGTCTGCCTTGTTTGACAGCACCCAAGATGAAACCAAGTCTATTTACCCCACAGCCAGGCCACCCCGACAGGCCTGTGCCAGTCTCTTTGCCTTACTACTTTCTTGGGAAATTTTCTTCTGTCTTGAGCAACTAAGACTGTGCTGTAAGTAGGGAAACTTACAGGAAACTGCCAAAGTTTGAACTGCTTTTGTGGTGGAAAAAGAGATCTTAAACAGATCATATAGGGTTCTTAAATCCAAAAGTATAAGCAGAACAGTATCTGGATGTTTTTTAAACTATAAAATGGTAGAAGTTGTGTACTTGTCTTTGAAATTCAGAAGCCAGCTTCTGTTGGATTAGTTTGGGAGCTGGACCCAATCATCCTTCCTACTCAAGATATTCTATGAACTTCTAGGATTTTATTTCTTTATCTCTGTGGGTCTAAACCAGGTTAGCTGCAGTCCAATACTGAGATGTCAGGTTTTGCTTGCATTGATGGCTTTTGGAGATTCCTGCTTTGTATTCACCAAATCAAGTGTGTGTGCAGCTCTACCTCTTGACCTGCCTGTCTTTCCTAGGATGTGTCTAATCAGCTGTTGTGGATTAGTTCAATTTCAAGACTGTTGGGGCAAATTAGCATCAAATGCACTTTGGTCCTCTGGCAGAATTGAGCTTTGGGCTTTTTTTCTCAATTTCCTGGCTTAAAAGTATCAGTTGTTTTTTCTAAAAATGTCTGATACTCAGGCGTAGAACAGGCCTGAAATGAGCTGTGACTCTCAGAATTTCCAAGATGCAGCTGTGTGCACAAATGTGACCACTGGTTTGGCATGAGAGGTAGCAGGCCAACAAATGAATGATCAAGCCCCTTCCTGACAACATCTGCTGAAAGCAGTTGTACCAATTTGATGTGAGCTTTGCAGGCGATGCCAGTCTACAGAGGTTAATGAGAAGAACATTCTGCTGCTCTGTACAGCTCCTTTGCAGGAAATGAAAGCACCTGTCTCCAGAGAGTGTTGGCCAGTGCTTTTCACAAATCTTAAGAATTTTTAAAGAAAAGAAGACCAAAACAACCCAAACCACCCCTGACTAGCTGCGAATCTGCTAGAGAAAGATAATTTTTTTGTTACAATTGAAATCAACTTTCTGTTGGCTAATACAAACTTCTGCTTCAAGTGCAAAGAAGAAAGTTAAGATTAGCATTTTCACTTTGGTGAACTCTTGATTGTGTGTAACTGAAGTATTTAGGAAAAAATGTGTTCGTTTAATACGCTTTCACATGCCAGTGATTTGTTGGAGTAAGAGTAATGGAGTGAAACTAAGGAGGGGAAAAGATCACTTTGGCTGTATACCAGGAAACAAACCCCAACAGCAATAGATTATTTTAACGGAATAGTTTCCCAAGAGGAATCGTGGTGGAAATACTCATCTTTGGGGTCCCATAAAAAATAGACTGGGCAATGAAAACAAAAAATGCTGTAAAAAATAATCTTGCATTTCTTCTCCAGGGACATGCATAGATGACTGCTGTAGGGAATGGTCTGGGATATCTAATACAGAGCACAGAGGGTTTCCTATATTACAGAACAATAATGCAAGCCTAATGCTGGGGGATTTTTATCAGTAAGCTTGGCTGATGTAAACTAGACAGTTATAGCTCCAGCTCTCCTGAGCACTTGGGCTTTCTTTAAGCTGAGGTAAAATTCAACTTTATTTTTCAAAGGCTTAGAATAGGAAAGAAAATTTGGAGAGAAGCCTGAAAATAGCATGTTCTCAACTTTACAGTTTTTACAACTAATAATATTATCTTGCTAATTCTGATCTGCTGACTTCAGTGTTGTCAGTTACAGGTACACCACCATCCTCTGAAAAAGTTGTGCATTTCCCGTCTGCTGGGTTTTGCCTTGCTGGGGCTTTTCTGCTGGAATCACCATGAAGATGTGCTTTTAAATTCTGGAGTCTTAGTTGCAGCTATTTTGAGATGTCTGTGACCCCAGCTGCCTGCCTTCTCCCTGCTGGAGTTTACTGTCCCTGGGCAGGGGTGACAGGGTGTATGTGGAGTTTCTCAGCTGTCACGGTCCAGTCCATGGTAGTATTTTGTTCTCACTGGAAAAGTGTGGAGAGAGTGATGAATTGGCTCGTGGTGTGGCTGCTGATTGTGTCTCCTGGCAGGGCGCAGGCTCCCAGCAGAGCTGTGGGATGACACAGGTGAGACATTAAGCATGAAGCACGTATGAGCAGCCAGAGCTTCTGATTTAAGCCCCAAAGCTTGGGTTTGTGTAAACTTGGTTGCTATTGCGTGGTTCCAGAGAAAACATACTCAAATAAGGGTTTTTTAATACCATGTTCTAAAAAAGCCTCAAACCCTTTTAATTGTTCTAGGCCTCCTCTCCAGTAAGTGTCATAGGGCTTTTTTCCTGTGTGTAGTCCCAACTTCTGTTCCCTTTTCTTGCTCTGAGAAGGAGGAATTTTTCATATTAGAAGTACTACAGATAATGTAAAGTGTAGTATATCCTTAACCTGTAGGTTTTCTAACTTAGGGGGTTGATATATGTGATTGCAATTGTCTAAGTATGAGTAATTCTGTTCACTCAAATGTTGCAGTGATAGATGGGGATTTAAATCAATAAACGCTAAACGCTGTATTTAAATTGTCTTAGGTATATCTTGAGTCTGTTTTCAGAGAAGATAATAACTGAACAAATTGGAAAACTGCCTGAGCTTAATAGACCTTTCAGACGTTTGTTATTGTGCTGTGGATCATCCAGCAGGAAACTTAGTTTAATAGTTAGCTGTTTAGGAAATAAAACAGCAATTTGTTCAGAAAGATCAATTGTGTAGAGATGTAAATCCTCCTAATTAAAAAAATAATCCTATTTTTTGCGAAGTTCATTTAAGTTTCAAGCCACAGGCATTTCCTGCCACCGGGTAAGTGTGACCCAGGTGGAAGGTGGCTGTTACACAAATCCTTCTGTGATCAAGGAGAAAGGGACTTGGCTTTCTTTGATCTTAAATAGTTTGGCCTTCACAAGCTGATGCTGCCCAGAACTGTGTGATCCAGCTGGAATTTTGCTTCAGGTGGGGGAGTGCAGAAGTAACTTTGTCTTGGGCCTTAGAATGTCTTCCACTTCAGACATAACTTTTGATTGGGTTTGTTTGTTTCTTTCAGTTTTATCTTCATAAATGTGTTCTCACTCACCCAAGAAGTGGTAAGATGGTGAACCTTAAAGCAATTCAGGGTTTTTCCCAAGAATTTGGCTTCTTGGTAATTTGAAAAAACAAAACTGATTCCTTGAACAAATACTGATAGTTTTATATAGAACACTTACATATTGATTATATAATATGATGTAATACTTTATTCACTGGTGATCATTTAATGAGCCGATATGAAATAAGTATCTCTGTAATTAGACTGTGTTTATTTTGAATGGGTTTTTGGGAGCTGATTTTACTGAATGAAAGACTTCAGGTTTTTTGTTTTGTTTTTTTGTTTTTTTGTTTTTTTTTTTTTTTTTCAAAAACCCAAACCCTCAAAATTTCACAAACTCTATTTGGCTTGTGAATTATGTATTTACTAGTAATGAAAAGTTGGAAGAATGGGTAGTTATTTGCCAATTCAACTTCAGAAGGTGATCTTTATTTCAGCCCATGATGAAATATCAATATTTCCAGAGAGGTGACAAAAAGTTAATTCATAACAGCTTTGCATTTTGTGCAATGTTCAGCCTTGCTCAGGGAAAGACTGTCTCTGTCCAAATGGAACATGCAGTACATGCACATGGAATTTGTTGGTGTGACCCAGGAGGGAAACACTTTGATCCCAGAGGCTTGAGCTCTGGGAAGAAAGGACGCTGGAAGGAAGAGGCTCAGCAGGAACTGATCACCCAGTTCACAACGTGCTTTTCTTCTCACTCTTGAGGGAGCAGGACAGGGTCACTGAATTGCTTGGAGAACTATCTGTGGGTTGGGTTCTGCCTGGCTGGCTTTGACTTTCAGAGTGTGTTGGGTACCCTGCAGAAGACAGTTTGTTCAGCCGTTCCTACCAGCAATTTGCTGGCTGCAATCCTTCATGATGCACCAAGATAAACCATTGCTATGGTCACTGGTTAATGTGCAACACCTCGTGTGCACCTGCTCCGGTGTGACTGCTCTGAGAGAACTCCTGGGATCTGGTTACTATGCTGAGCTTCTCTTAATGACAGAGCTGGCCCATCATCCTCTTAACAGGGCAGTTCTTCAAATAAGTTTATAAAGCGCTTTGTGGGTTTGTTATTGGGGGGCATAGAAAATTCTTCTTTGTGTGCTCCTGTGTATGTGGTGCTTTCTTAATGAGCTAGTCACTCTTTCAGTGAAAAAGCTGAGATAATTTCAGCACAAGATGTAAGAGACTGGGAATGTGTTCTTGTCTAGCTCTGAGAGGTTGAAAAGTAACTCTGTTCAGTATAATGTTAATAAATACTCAATTTCAGAGAGGGGAAACAAGATAATATTTTTGAAGGTCACGTTATTGATGTAAGAAGTTGCTTTGAATCTTAAGATCTCTTCTTAGAAGTTAGGAAAATGGAGAGCTTTTGTTGAAATTCATTATAAGTACATTTTTTGAAGGTAGCCTGTGCTTGCTTTACACTGTGTACAGGTAATTAATTAACAATAATCAGATTCAGATGGCTTGAAGTTTTGCACAAGTGTTTCACTCGGAAAGCACTTCAGTTAATTCCTAAATAAAATATGCTTTGAGAAATCCCCTTTTTTCCATGCTATTTCTGCCCACTTGCTCACTGTAGGAGGATCAGCTCCTTGAAGATCCTATCTAACAGAATCCGGTCTATTTGCAAAGTGATTTGCAGGTGAAGCCAATACCTTCCTTAACAGACCAGTACAAGAAGTGATAAGCCCACCATGTTTGGCGTCTGGAAGTTCAAGCAAAGAACCTTTGAGCTTTTCTTCTTTTTAAAAATTTTTCTCCTTTTTTAAAGTAAGACAACACAAACTCTGAGTTAAATCAGCACTGACTGCGGTTCAACATTGAGTATATCACTTCATTAGGAAAAAACCCAAACAAAGGAACTTGACACCTGTTAAAAATACATCTCATTTTCCTTTTGAAAACCAGAAACTTCTTTTATCCCCATCCATTAAAGCTTCTTCTGCTGTTCCCAGTGCATGTTTGCCCTCATGGTCTGACATTTCTGCCTGGCAGAATGGCCACACGGACCGGTTTGTTGAGCCGAGTCCAGACAGGTACAGCATTGCCTGTAAACTCTTGGAGCTATTGTCTGATAATGTTCCATCATTTCTACTGCTTTGTTCATGATAGCCTGCAGAGTAGTAAATGCAGGTTCTAGCATGAAAATTGTCCCTCTAAGTAGTTTCATCCTGCAGATAGCAGACCTGTCTTCCTGCCCTTCGCTGATTCAATTCCGCCCAGTCGTTCTCCCACTGGCTTTGGGAACTGCAGCTCTCTCTGTTCCCAACCATTTGGTCTAATAGGCTGTGATGAGGGGTTGGTACTTGGAAAGTCATTTTGTCAGACCTGATGACAGTGGCTAATCAATGATTCATAAACAATTACTTCAAAGTAGTAGTTAGTCTCCTCCCCACGCAGAGCATGGTAGAACAAAGGGTGAATGTGTAGTTGGTATCTCTGTTCTCATCTTCAGGCTGCCCATGCAGGATCCACTTTGCCCTGGTGATCCTTGGTGGCCTCTCAGCATGGTCTGGCTGTCAGTCTGAGGACTGCAAAAGTCCTTCTCCTAACACCTCTATACTTCAGGACAGCATCTTTAAAGTTTATGTTCTCTCTCACCTTGTAGTTCTGGTAGATATCCCCGTGTCCCTTCCAAATCCCAATTAATTCATTAAATAAAGTGAGGGGCAGATTTGCAGTACTGCTAAGCCATTTCCATCCTGCTGCCTGTCGTTTGGTATGTGCTAACAGAGCATCAGATGCTCTATTTATTCAATCTCCATTCACTTTGTGTTGGTTGGTCCCTTGTGTTTTTTTAAATTGTGTGCCCAGGCATGCTAAAAAATAGACAGCTCCTTGACATAGACACCCAGTAGCAAGTATTTAAAGTTATTGCTTTCTTCCAGTTTTCTCAGTCTAAAGATGTGATTGGCATAGTAAATCCATGCAAAAAAAGCAAGGTGTAAACCTGCTCCTTAGAGATATATAAGGAGGTCATGAAAATCAGTTGTCTGGTCCTAGTGCTGTAAATGGGAAACTTTACAAAAAGCTGAGGCTATTCAGAAGGACCTGGGAAGTATACTTGGGTAAAATCAAGCCTTCCTTCAGAACCTGAAATAAATAAAGGCCATGCAGCAGGTGGAAACAGCCTCTGAAGTACAAATGCCCTTGGTAGAACAAGTACAGAGACAAGGCAACAGATGGACCTGAAAATAATTGCAAATAACTACCTTTGCTTAGAGTTAAATTCTCAGTGAATCAGGCTGATTTAGCTGTGAGACAGGAGTGGGCAGATAACTACTGCTAGCTGGCCCAAGGTCACTGAACACTTTCTTACAGAGATTGTGTACAGCAGTTATTTTCAGGCTTTTCCAATTTAGAAACCCCTTCAGAACAAATTTGGCTCAGATCTGCTGCTCCTTCATGGTTACTAGGAGCTGACTGGTCTAATGGACTGAAGAATTGAGGTACAGATGAGAGAAGAGACAGTCCTGTGCATCTCATGCAAATGACAGAATAAGAAATGGGCTGTATTTCTTCTTGCTTTTAGCTTTGGAGAATTGAGGAGCAGCAAGCAGGTTCAGGAAGGCTGAGGTAAGCTTTTCTGACCCTTTCAGGATGTGGTTCTGTGTCAAATCCATTGTGTTAGGGGAACAGCTGCAGTTGTTACACTGAGTGGGATGTCCTTCTAGAAATAATGGTAATATAAGTGCTAATATTTGCTTTATGAAAGAGGGATGTTTGTATGTATCCTTCCTAGGAATTTCACTCTGGGTGGTTCTGTACAGAAAATTGAAACCAATTGTAAACACGTGAGCAAAAACTATGTAAACACAACATCCACAATGTATGTGTTTCCTACTTAAAAAAATGTGAGGCAAACAAGTTCAGTTATCTTAAATTTAGGGATGCTGTTTGTTTTTCATTTATGTAAAGCACTAGTGAAGTACTGAATGTTGCCATAAATACAAGCTTTATTTGGGGAAAACTCATTTATTAAAGATAGCTGAATTATATTTATTATTAGTTTTCAATGTCTCAGTGATCCATATCTTGCAGGAGACCTATTCAATATTTTGTTTTCATCCTGTCATAGCAGATCTGTTGGTAGAGATTCATTAAAGGATATGATTATAAAGCATCTGCTTCATCATCTGGTAAAAACTGAGAATTAGCTTTCTTTTCAAGGTTTTATACTTCTGTGATTCAGAGCAATCCCCTGTCAGCAGGCTTTGATGTGCAAGGGCTACATCATACCACGAGTGAGTGAGAAGCAATACTAGAAAGGCAGGTGGGAAAACATCCAGTGTTTTCATAGCAATTCATACAACAGAATTCTGCCTGTAGGAAAAAGAAATTCCTTCACATCACGACTGAATTGCACGTGGTCTTGCAGTGTCTTTTAACCAGTATTTGCATAAAACCTGGTTGCTGCATCCCTGGAGAGCTCCATCATGATTAGTGATGTGCAGTCACATCTTTTGAGGAAGACAATGAGTGCTGTTCTGTCACAGCTAAAAAGAGCTATACAGTGAAGTGGTCAAATGTTGCAGAAAGATGGTTGCTTTTAAGTGATAGCAGGATATGTTTAAAGAAATTTTCTGTGCTAAGAGAAAATGTTATGTGGCAGAAATAACTGACTTTTTTCTGGTTTGATTAGGGCCTATTCCACCTCTTAGCAACTGAATGTGGCGGCTTAAGTGAGAGGCTGCGCTTGTGACAGGAACCTGTGTACAGCTGACAGCAAACCCTCCCTTAAAGGAGAGCCAGCCAGGAACCCAGAGCTGCCCTCTGATGGGCCCACCTTCTTTCATTAGCCAGCCCCAATTACTGCTCTGTAGCCAGGTGTGGGGCATCTGGGCAAGTGACTCAGTTGCTGATGGGCAGGAGGAGTTGGAGCGCTCTGTTAGGTGGTGGTAGTTCATAACTAAATCCGTTTTTTGTTGTTGGAAAGTTCTACAGAGTTGGGGAGTTGACTGAAACTGTTTTCCAGCTTTGTCCTTCGATAGGGAACGAGCACTTGGTTGTGGTGATTATAGTTCTTCAGCTGTGTCTATTGGTGTTAAAAAGCAGCTGAAAGAAAGAAAATACTACTGGAAATGCAAGTTTAATTTCTTCCCCTCCATTCAGAAATCTCAGGGTTGTGTGAACCTTTTCTACTCCCAGGTGGCTGAGCATTCTTCTGCATTATGTCTGGGTGGAAAATTAAGGCACTGTACTAATGACTGAGTGCTCACAAGGCTCTGGGTACTCTGCAAATCAAAGGAGAAGTGCATTAGGAAAGTTATAACACTTCTGGAGTGGCCAAAGTGGTAATTTGCAAAGGAGGTGTTGAAGTATTGTCATTAGTGGTGGTGTATGATGCAGAGGTGCTTACTTTTATGAATTATTGCGTGATGGCTCAGCCTGCAGGTTTTGAGTGCCAGTGGTTGTTAATGTGTGAAACCCAGCAGAGCCATTGTCCTCTTTTCAGGTTTAATTTTCAGATGCATCATTTAGTAAACACAGTAATATGAATCTTTGTGTTTCCCACACCTGAAAAGGGTGAACAAAATGTATGAATTACTTTTTTTAGGAGAATTACTGAAGTTTGGATTGCTCTCTTGATACTATAAACCTGCAATAAGTGGCAATGTCAAGGGTTCCCACCCCACCTCCTCCTGGGGAGATGTCCAGTGGACCTGTGGCTGAAAGCTGGTGTTACACACAGGTAATCGACATAAATTCCAATGGTTTCATTTTTCTATTATTGTCATAATAATTGCTAAAAGAACAAAACAAAGTAAAGTTATTGGCATATTGAAAAATTATAGCTTAAAATCTAAGTAGTTCTCATAGTTAATGTTTGATACGTAAATTTTCTTAACATTTCTGATCTTTTGTTCAGGTTAAAGTAGTAAAATTTTCGTACATGTGGACCATTAATAACTTCAGTTTTTGCCGAGAAGAAATGGGTGAAGTTCTAAAGAGTTCTACATTTTCATCAGGGCCAAATGACAAAATGAAATGGTAAGGTTTTTATTTGAGCAAGTGCTTTGTTTTTGTCCTGGGTTTTTTTTACTTACAAAAATTGTAAAGTTAAATTACAAATAAGTATTAAAACTTAGACACTTCCTGGAGTTTTACTATAGTTATGGATTGGTTCTAATTTCGAAGTGTCAGCAAGCACAAGGGAAACATTTATTTCAGTAGCATTTATTGTTGGGTCTTGTAAAAATATTTCTGAATTTATTCTGGGTACCATTTAAAAATGACAATTTCTCCATTTTTTTTCAGGTGCCTGAGAGTGAATCCAAAGGGATTAGATGATGAAAGCAAAGACTACTTGTCATTGTATTTGCTTTTAGTCAGTTGTCCAAAAAGTGAAGTCAGAGCAAAATTCAAATTTTCCCTGCTGAATGCTAAAAGAGAAGAAACAAAAGCAATGGGTAAGGGAATATTAATATGGTTTTGTAAGAACATCCTGAAGAACATCAGCAATGTAATTTTTTTTCAGTTGAGAGCAGAATTTAATATTGAGATAAACTTTAAAAATACCTTTCTTTAATTTCCTTTTAGAAACTCAATTATAAAAGCCTGTTCATGTTTCACACATTTCTGATCACTGAGCTATGTTAATTCTATCCTGAGCAGTATAAATTACAGCACGTTGCCAACTGCTGTCACTCCAGGTCCTTGTCACTCAGTTTTTCCAGCAGATTATTCTTGTTTCCTGTTAGTAGAGGTGTAGCTGCTTATTTGTAGCTACAGTGGAAGTGTTTGATTTCCATAGTTAATTAGGATAAGCAGACATGGCTGGTGTTTTTTTAGACATCCTTCACAATGTTTTGGTCTGTTTCAGCTGATTTACACTGTAATCAGTTTAAAAACATGAGCCATGTACCCAAGGAATTAGAAGACTTTGAAATAACTGGTGATTTGATTTAATTGTAGTGTTGATATAAAAAATGTAGGGAAGGCTCTTAGTTTCAAACTTGTGAGCACAACCTTCATTGGAAATGCTTTTTGGGAAAGCTGGGATTCTTGTGAAAATGAATAATTTAATGCTGATCTGCACTGAATTTGTGCTGCTGCAAGTCCTGTCTGTGAAGAATATCTCTTATTTTTCTTTCCTTCTTCTACCCCAGGATTTTAGAGATGTTTCAGGTCCTAGTTTGTTGCAAGTTCTTCATTTTGTACAAAAAGTCTGTAGTTCTGCAGTGTTTACACCCGAAGTTCATGCTATTTCTCCTTAAGTAACTTGACCCACTTGGAATCTCTAAGTTAAATCCACAGAACTGAGTTCAAATGTAAAAATTAAATTATTGCACTCTTTAGAAGGAAGGCAAATGTACATGTTTCACATGTATGTTTCACTCTGCTAATGCACTTATACTGATGGAGATGGTTTCTTCAGTCCCTGCAAGATTCCTCCCTCTGGAGCTTCTATGAGCAAAACTATACTTGTATGCATCTGATGAACCTTTGTACACATTTAGTGAATCTTCTGACTTGACAGAGGCTTCCATTCCAGGAGTGGAATGGTGTTTATAATAAAATGTAAAACTTCAGTGTGTGCATCAAAAACTACGTGGAGATAATCCTAGAATCAAAGGATTGTAGAGGATGCACAGGACCTCTGGAGGATGGCTGGCCCCAAACTCCTGCTGAAAGCAGGGTCAGCTGGAGCAATTTGCTTGGGATCTGTTGTGCTTGGAGATCTCCAAGGATGGAGACTCCACAGCTTATCTGGGCAGCCTGTTCTGGTGTTTAGCCCGGTGCTGCTGGTCCCTTTTTGTTTTAGGGGTTCTTTGTGGGTTCTTGTTCACTCGTTGTCCCCCAGGACCCCAATCTCCAGTGACCTGTTTGTTCCTGACCTGTAGGTCTGTAGCAGACACCCAAATCCTGACCCATCATCCCTCTGCTGCTTCATCATCCACTGCAGTGCTAAAAATCCTATGAGTAGGTGTGTCTGCAGCTTCTGCAATAGTAGCTGTGCAGTGTTTGGCACCACAGGAGTTATAAATATCTTTTCACTTTGGGAAATTACCAACAGAAGTCTTATTTCTTGGACTCTCCAGCCATTTGCCATCTGCTTCTGTAGATGCTGTGTATTTACTGAGACAAGAAAATGATGCCCCACTTCCAATGTCCCTTGTAAATTGATCATTCATGCATAGGCTGCTGCTTCAAAGGATGAAACTGTGTATGAAACAGAGAGGGAACTACCATTTTAACTTTATTAGAAGAAAAATACATTTACACTTCTATGCTGCTCTATTTTTCTTCTTTTATATACTTAATTTTAGGGGTTAACACTGGTGGTTGCTGCTAAGAGTAAAATCTAAGCCTGCAAGATAAAGAATTGGGCTGAATCTAGAGAAGAAATTTTTGAACCCTTTTGGGAATGTGATTTTCTGATTTTATATTTTCTTATTCAATCTAATGAGGTTAAAAGTTGTTGGCAGTGTGAAAATGCTAGTCCAGATGCCAAAAAATGTAGACAATATTTTTTTTTTTAATGTGATTTTCTTCTTTGGTATACAGATTTTAAAATGTGAGCAGTGTTGTCTATTCTGTTACCCTCCAAGCCCACGCTGCACTTCACTAAGTGCATTTTCTTCTGCATCTGTGCTCTGCATGGGCAAGAGGTTGTTGAGACAGGAGTGTGACTGGGATAGACACCCCACACCTCCTGCAGTGTCAGCTCCTGGGTGGTCCTTCCTTGTATTCTGAAAATGCAATGAAAATCTCTACAGGATATTTGGCTTGATATAATCTTAGTGAAAAACTGTTGTGAATATTATTTTTCCAGCTCTTGGTGGCGAGGACAGTGTGTGACACACTTGTGTTTTCTGTGGTACGTGGTCAAGCGTGTTCCAGTGATTCTGCCAAGTTCAATAGTGTAGGGAAGTCTGGCTTTGCCGATGGCTTTATTTTGGAGGTTGTAGAAGGAATGATGTTTTAACAGATTCTGTAATGAAAAACACTGTGTTTTTATTGCAGACTTCTGACTTAAACTTTTAAATTGCTCTCTGGAAGGCTAAAGCGTCTCTGCATACAGCAGATGAGATGGTGATGTGTTTCTTGCCCAGCTTTTTTGGAATGAAAGAAAAGTTCTTTCTTAAAGAACTCGTCATGAGATCCCTCCCAACTTCCCCATTATTTCAGTATTCTTGCTGTCTAATTTTGAACAGTCATTCTAAATATAATTCCGAATACGCTTCATTTTTCTGACATTCTCAAAGCCATTCCCAAATAACCTCTTTTCCGTATTTTAGTTCCACTTTAAAATATATGGTGCTCTTCCTTGTGGCTTCATTTGGGAAACAAGTGGCCACTTTTCAGTGAACCAGCCATGTAAAATGTGCGATCTTACTGAATTTACATGTGTTTGCTCTGTGGGAATTCTTTTTTAGTTGTGAACATTAGAACTGGAAAAGAAAAATAATTGTGTGGTCACAGCAAATCGGATTGTATAAAAAAAAAATTCTCATAACTAGGGCTAAAAGGTACATATAAATAATATATTTTTATAACCAAAACATAGTTTACTACTTGAAAGCTTTTATTCCTGTTTTGCTATTTTAATGCTTTTACTCTATTTCAAACTAATTTCAACCTGTGAAACAAGATTTTCCATTTCAGGACGAAGTCAAACCAGATTGTTATGACAACTGCAGAGCGTTGTCAGGATGGGTTAGTGGTGGCAAATTCATTGTAATGGTGCTTCCCTGTGAACAATCCCTGTTTTGACACACTGGCATTCTTAAACATTCACTGAAAAACTCCTTGTGCTGGATGGTGCCTAAGAGATCTAAGGAGATGATATGGATTCAATTGCAAGTTGTGCTCCACTGAGTTCTACCGACTGTGTTATAATAATGCTATGACAATATTAAAAAGGTTTTAATCAGTCC
Source organism: Dasyornis broadbenti (assembly GCA_013397935.1). Taxonomy (NCBI): domain Eukaryota; kingdom Metazoa; phylum Chordata; class Aves; order Passeriformes; family Dasyornithidae; genus Dasyornis; species Dasyornis broadbenti. The sequence continues at coordinate 200,838 of VZRN01002460.1, read as the reverse complement.
TGTGTTTTCTAGAAATGTGACACGTGATCCAAATATGTGAAATTGATTAATTTTTAAATTAAAACTTAACTTTGCTGTGGAATTGGGTGCTATTTGTTAATATCTTCTTTAACTTGCTGTATTTATACATAATGTTTTATCAGAAAGCCAAAGAGCGTATCGATTTGTGCAAGGCAAGGACTGGGGATTTAAGAAATTTATCCGAAGAGATTTTTTACTAGATGAAGCTAATGGTCTGCTACCAGATGACAAGCTTACACTATTTTGTGAGGTGGGTATAGATTTTTTTCAAGTGGTAAACTTTTAAGTAATATTTTCTGCTCTAATAAGTAGAAATTTATGTTGATTTAAACAGTAACATACTCTAAAATTGTCTTCTGAAATCTGTAAGTTTGGTAACATATACATTGCTTTGTCTGCATTGCATTTTGTTCTCTTTTTTGATGCTTGTACACTGAGGTGTAGAATGTTGAATTGATCACTTGTAAACTGCTGGACTTCTCCATGAATCTGCCATGGCTCCATCAGAATCGACTAGAATTATTTATGTGAAAGGTGGCTGGTGTTTGCTGTCTACAGAAGTGCTGTTTTACTCAGGTCACTTTTATTTAAAGGAGTTGTATTTGGAATTAGAAGATTGTTTGCACTGGATAAGCAGAAGGAGATGTTCACATACTGGTTCATGATATAAAAGAAAACCCAGCTAATTGTCAGAATCTATATTCCTGTAATATCCTAATTGATGATTTTAACCAATGAACAGGATTTTCCAGTAAATTCTTGTACTAATTGTTAGATTTTGTTCTCTGATTAAATGCAAGTATCTTGCAGAAGGTGTGCTTGGTACTGAAATGAATACTGAGAGCTGTGGTATAAAATTAACTTCATGGTGTATTGTGGATCATTTCTTCTATAATATCATTTATGTTCATAACCTAAATTTTCATATTAAATTTCAATAAAAAGCTTACTCTGTTAAAAATGGAAACTAGAGAAAGTAGCAGTGTAAGTGGAGTGTATGTTGAATATACATTGGCTGGTTATCTGGGCTGCCATAAAGTGATTAGTGACTTAGGAGGATGATAGATGCTCTAACTGCTAATAAGTTTGCTTTGATCTGTGTATTTACAGGAAATGTGTAAAATTGTCTTGGCAAGATTACAATTTAATTATATGTCATTATGCTGGGTAGGAAGAATAATTGAAACGTGGCCCTTGAGACTAGATAGTGCAAATATAGTGCATCTTATTTTCACTTAGACAAGTTAAATTAGCTGCATGATAAATTCGTTATGAATACAATTATTTGGGTGATAAAAGCAGATATAACAAGTGTTTTATGGTTCTGCAAAGATACTGTTGAGTATTTTCTCTTGTTAAGTTGTCCTCTTAATGAACACTTTGATGTAAATGAACAGCTCTTAAAAGTAGCATTTGGTTTTGGAATAGATCGCTCTCTAATTTTAGAGATTAAGTTTGTTTAAAAAAAAGTAAGTAGAAATGCTGAATTTTCCTCAGAGAAATGCTGTTGCTTAAATTCTGATGCTAATCACTGAATTTAGCTGTGTTTCCCTACAAAACTTCTTGATGTTCTAATGTGAGTGACTTCTGTGAAGCGTTGGACCTACTCTGAGTATAAATGTGGAAGGAAGTAAAACATTTAGTTGTTCACAGTGAGCATGTTAAAATAACTTCTGGCTTGTTTCAGGGTGAAGGGAAAAATTGGCAATCCAAATATTTTAAGAATTTCTTTTTGAATGTGTGATACCAGCTCTTCAGCAGTCCTTAGAAATGACAGGTGTTGTTTGAAGGCCCTGTTTTTATAGATAAGTCTGAAGTTTTTGTCCTTTTAAAACTTAACTGTTAAGTTCTAATTTCTGTGTGACTTACCACTTTTTGAGACTATTGCACTTGGCTTGATAAAGCTTGTCAGGTGTCGCAGGTATTTAGTGAAGGTCAGTGATTACTGACTGTGTTGGTTGACCCTTCTTCCTGTTGGGTCCCAGGAAGATTATTTGGTCGTCTTTGGCAGCAAAGATACTCATTCTGTGTTGCCAGAGGTTCCTAAGATCAGCTGGATGTGCCTTTGGAGTGGAACCTGAAGGGTTGTTAAATTTAATACTTTGTAAAGTCTGGTGCTGCCACCAACAAGTGACCTAGTGATTAAATACAACCTCAGTTTTGTTTTTAGGCAAACTGTCTGTATTTTACTCAACTCTCCCTTTCCACATAATCTGAAAATACTGAAGCCTTGCAAGTGCAGCATTTGCTAAAGGAATGGTAGGTTCTCTGCTTTCACACATCTCTTACCTGGCTTAGTAGTCTAAGGAATCACTTACATCACCCTTACTATTAGATCATCACAGATTCAAAACCAAGAAAATTACAGATGTTATCCTGGTTAGGTGTCATCACACAGAAATTAAGTTGACAAGTTTTCAATAGTTATATGGGATTAGCTTGATTGGATTTCAACTTAATTTAAATAAATTATAAATAATAAGAAGATGCACTTGATTTTAGGTGTGCCACCTGTACAAGTGAGAGATGAAATATCAGACCCCTCTAAGCCTTTGTATTTAGAGTCTTTAAAAGACAATACATGCCAGGCCACTCGGGTGGGGGAGACTTCAGTTAAAACTTGGCGTGGGTTTTATCTTAAAAAGATGACCCATAGCAATTTGTTGTGTTGCACAGCTATCGATACATTCCAAAACAGAAGTTTGGAAGGTCAGAGGTCAGTTTAAGTGCACATAAGGAGTGTGTAGATGACTTTTGCTAGGCACCGTCTGTAGCTAACAAGAGGATGCTGTGTGGACAACTGGGATCGTAAATTTTGAGGCAAGGCTCTGGAAAAGCAGAACTCTCCTCTGGCAACAGAAGATGAGCTTGGCTAAGCTAAAACTTCCTTTGTGTGTATATATGTCTCCTGAAATCAGAATGCATATGAAAACTGAAATAGCTCTATAGATTTTTTTCTGTTATAAATATACAGTCTTACTGTGAAAGGGAAATTTTGCTGTGCTTTGGATTTCTTTTTTTTTTTTTTTTAAGGTGGAAGAATATAAAGGAATTTCTTGTATTCACAAGGGGGTATGAGATGATAGAAGGAATTAGGCAATGATTCAAATCCCAAAGTTGCTGTCATAATTGGATCATCCTTCTCCTCTTCTGGTCTGGAGTTTGGTTTGCTGTGCTCCAGCTTTCTCTGAAGTTTAGCTGTGCTGTTTTTGCTTTATGCCAGATTTATTCCCAATGCCGTGCCTTTGGAAATCAACCAAAGCCCTGATCGTAACAGTATCAGCATTTTCTGTTAACATATAATCCTAATTTTCTGTATTTGGGAGATGGAGTGATCAAGATCTTGTAGTATGGCCCTTTACAAAGGTTTTATTCTCAGGTCTGTGCTCTCAGACAAGAGAAGCAAAACCTGCTTAGCTCTTCTGTTTTCCTAACACACTACTTAAAAGGATTTAGTATGTGAAGATAACCAAAAAAGCAGCAAGGAGTGCTGCTGTCCTGGTAACTTCCTATATGAAAGACTTAAACATGGGGAATAATGGCAGAATATTCACTTCAAATGCAAACATATTTCAGTTTTCTTGACTAGTTCTGTGCAGAAGTTATATCCTGTGAGCATGCATTTAATTGTTGAAGTTACCTACTACGTCTTGTACTTTGAAAATAATGGCTTTTAATCATGTTTGGAAAACAATTACTTGTGATTTCTGCTTCGTCTGGACTAAGTAAAATGAAATAACGAAGGAGCTGTTAGTTGCACTTAGTTTGCATTATCATACTGCAGGCTATGTATAGACTTACTGTCAGTATAATAAGGGATATCTTGCTATTAAAAATTTCTATGATGTGGTTATTATGTGTGAAACTTTTCTGAGACCATGTGATCCTGACGATCTTTATAGAATTTTATATTGTGTATATTTTACTCAAGTGTGTGAAATATTGAACTGTTAATTTAACTCTGAAATAGCACTAACTTTTTGTTTTGCTCCCACTGATTTTCCAAGAAACGTCTCTGTCCTTGACTTATTTACTTTGGCGTTTCTGTCAGGTGGCATGTGGCATTTTGCTCTTTCTCTTTGTTTTGGTTGGATACGTACACAATATTAGAGTCTCTAAGTAAGGCCCTATTTGTTTAATGTTACTTAAAAGTAAACTGTAAACATTGGTTTATGGTTCTGGCCTAATGCCAGAAACTTCACTGTTTTTTGCTTTGCTTTGGAATTGTTGGAATTCTAGCAATAGGTACTGTGATTTAATTATTGTTGGCATTCAGTTATGAAGGAGTTGTCTTGCTGTGATTTTCTGTTAGGTAAGCGTGGTCCAAGACTCAGTAAATATATCAGGACAGTCTAATACAAACACTTTGAAGGTACCTGAATGTCGACTAGCAGAAGATTTAGGGAATCTCTGGGAAACAACAAGATTTACAGATTGCAGTTTTTATGTAGGAGGACAAGAATTCAAAGCTCATAAATCTGTCCTTGCAGGTACTTTCTACTTTTGTATTGCTTTTATTTTGTAATTTAAATTGCTATAAGTTTAAAATTTGATTATATTTAATATTTACTTTTCTTGATACAGCGCGATCTCCAGTTTTTAATGCAATGTTTGAACATGAAATGGAGGAAAGCAAAAAGGTGAGCTTTACTGAAAACGTTACATGTAAATATTTGTACCTTGTGAAAAGGGAAAACATTGCAGAAAACTTGAGGTAGTGGAGATTGAGGATGAGGACTCTGTGATGGGGCAGGAGGGACAGCTCCTGAACCTCTCCTGGTGAGTTCTGAGGTACTGTGTGTAGAAAGACGTGCTGGAGGATTTGGGTTTTTTTCAGGTGCTTGTATCTGCCCTAGATAACGTTTTTAAACATTAGCTACTGGTGTAATTGACCTGGTAATCTCTGCCCCTTTTTGCCTCAGTTTGTATCTTCACATCAGCTGATTGACTTGACTAAGGTTTGGCTATAGAGTGTTAAAGTGTTTCTATGGTAGCCGAGAAACAAGAGGTGAATTATGAGAGGAATTCAGCCCTGAGGCAGTGGAACACTTCTTTTCATTCACAGCTTCTGCAGGCACTTGACCTGTGTAAGTGTTTTGGATGGGTGGTTACTTAATCAGCAGAGTGCTGCTTCTGCTTTTATGCACTTGATGTCTCCCAGGGTGAGGAGCTGTTTGTGTCTTTCATGAATAATTATCAAAAATGGGTTGGTTATAGGCAAAATCCATGAAAAGGTGAGGAACTGATCGCCTCACTAAAGGGTTGTGATAGATGATGATCATTTGGTCTTGAAAGCAGCAAGATGCCACTTGTGTGCACAGATCCATCAGGTGAATGCAGTGCGGTGCCTGGGGTACAGCGGAGGGTCACAAATGGGGCATTTTCCTTCCCAACACCTCTCCAGTTTGGAAACTTTCACAGCTGGAATTGGAATATTTGGAGCATTTTATTGAGATTCCTGGATTTAGAGAAATCCAGACATGTCACAGTTTGAATAATGTGCCATGGCAGGCCTTTGCCTTATGTTAGCAGGGAATCTCCAGCATAACCCTGCTCCTAAATACTGATTGGAAACCAGAACATCCCCTGTGCCTGGGGTTTTTATACTCCATTCAAAAGCCTGGTGCTTGCTTCTATGTCTTTGCCATCATTTCCTACTTCATTAGTTGCATATAGAGGATGCTGTTCTAGGATTGGTCAAGCGTGCAATGCCACTGTTGTATTTGGGCAATCTTCAGCTGTATGATGTCAGTTCAATGTGCTGCTTTGTTTGCTTTTTGGATTCTCAGAACAAAACCTGGGCTGGGTTGACTCAGTTTAAGTCGAGCCAAGAATGGCTCAGTTTCTTCTGTGTGCTGCTCTGAATTCTGATATTCCAAACACGTTGTTGGTTGGACACTCAGAAGCGTTTTTAAATATTCCTGAAACTGTGTCTTGATTTTTATTGTACAGTCTGTGTGATAGACTTGAGTTATGCATTTCTATGAAAGAAATTACAATTAATTACTTTTTATTGCTGAAGCGTTTTCAGCTGTTTTCTACCTAACTTTTAAGAGCTTTTTGGTCACTCTCTGCTTAACATTGTTGAATGTTACCGTAGATCTGTAAGAATTTTGTATGATGGATGATGAATGAAAACTTGTAGTGTGCGTGCAGATATTTGATATTCACTTTAAAATTGTTGCTAAATTCCAAAGACTTCTATTGATTCTTCTTCTTTACCAGAATCGTGTAGAAATAAATGATGTAGACCCTGAAGTTTTTAAAGAAATGATGAGATTCATTTACACAGGAAAAGCACCAAACCTTGAAAAAATGGCTGACAATTTGTTGGCAGCTGCAGACAAAGTAAGTAATTGACCCTGAAGTTCCTAAACCTGGTGTTTGCTTGTGGAATGTTGATCTAAATTTTAAAAAAAATCCTATTTTCAGATTGTTTGATACATATTTTGTTTTTTTAAAACATGAGAAGCAGATCTCATCAGAAATGAAGATAGGAAAGAATAGACTTTTTTTTCTAGCGGTAGAAGGCTGATAAATCTTTTTTAAACAGAAGTGTTTCAGATATTTATTTAGTATCATTTTTTTTAGAAACTGGAGACTATTAATGTGATATGGAAAAATTGGGTTTTGAATAAAATGTATACTAGATCTTTGTATTCTTCAAGAAGATTTACTCAAGTTCTTGAATTTATTGTGCTTCCCTAAAGTACTGCTACTTTAGAACTTTCATCTTTTTGTATTCCCTGCAAACATAATAGTTTTAATCTTTCATCTCTTCTGTGTTGGGTTCTTGTCTACTCTTAAAATTGTTGCTCTGTGAAACACTTTTTGTACTGTGATTTTTGAGATGAAGGGATTTACAGCAGCTCAGCAATTAAGGTTATTTTCTGAATGTTGGCATTGATTTAGGGCATAATTGATAAATGTAGAGAGTTTTATATGGTACAGTTATATTATTGCCTGCAAAACCAGAAAATAAAAATGAAACCTGTTCAGACTGTTACAGCCTTCAAAAAAGAAGCACAGTTTATTCATGCAAAATATTATATGGGAGTGCTGTCATTTTACATCAAATTTCTGGTAGGCTGTATCAAAGGTATGAGGGAAATTAAGGGAAATGAAGAAACTCAGAGATGGGTTGGGGCTAAACTTAGAACAGCCTTGTTTTAAAAAAAGGTTGTAGTTTGATGAACCTCCCTTGTATCATTTCTGGCCTCTCACTTAGAGATGTGAACCTGTTCAGTGCTGATTTGGTTCCTTGTTCCTCCTTCCTTACGAAGCGGAAGGGAAATGAAAACTTCTGAATGAGTTACTTTAATAAATATTCTGTCAGCAGAGTCTTCTATTAGTTTGTGTCAAGCCTAATGCCTGTGTTACCTTCGAGAACTCTTCGGTGCAGCACATTGTGCTGTGCAGTACCTGTTGGGAAGCGGTTCGATGTTAAGCTTGGGAGGCACCAAGCCTGACTGGAGCTGTCTTAAGAACTGTAGAGATGAGGATTGAAGGAACAAGTTTGAGGAATGATTAGTGCAGTTTTTCTCTCTCTCCAGTATGCACTGGAACGGCTGAAGGTGATGTGTGAGGAAGCACTCTGTAGTAACCTCTCGGTAGAAAATGTTGCTGACATTCTTATCCTCGCAGATTTGCACAGCGCTGAACAGCTCAAAGCACAAGCAATAGACTTTATTAACAGGCAAGTAATACTTACGAGACTCTAAATAGGTTTGTGTTTATGCTTGGTGTACCTTTTCAATAGTAGCACAATTCTCTCTTGCAGGTGCAGTGTTCTTAGACAACTTGGGTGTAAAGATGGGAAAAACTGGAATAGCAAGTAAGTTTCCCTGCCCCACGATGTTCTGTACAAACACTGCTAAGTAGACTGCAGATCTTAAGAACTGTTGCTTCATTTCCACACTACTGAGGCCTGTCACTGACTGTAAGTAAAGTAGGATTCAGCAGATGCTACTCCAGTTATGATTGTGACTCCCCCTTTAAATGATAGGGAATGTTAACTGCCCTCCAGTGTGAGATCCTAACAATAGCTGGTTTTTATTCCCTCTCCCAGGGACGTGGTGCTGTGAGATGGTGGAAGCAGCTTTTATAGAGAAAACCATTCTCTTGAGTACCCAGGTTTGTGCCTGGAGGAGTGATAACCCCAGTGTGGTTTTGAGACTTGCTTGGGTCAGTCTGAGCCTGCAGTATTTCCACAGAAAGGGCAGTTGCTCTCTTTGCCTTCGGGGACATGTTTGTGCACCTTCCCACATGCCAGCACAAGTGCTCTGGAGGCCACACAACTTGTCAGGCAGGTCCCTCTGACTCTAAGGGCTCCTGCCTGCACTGGAAATAGGTTGAGACTGTGTGGCTCAGGCTCTGGCACTGACTGCAGCAGCTCAAGTGAATCACAGAGTGGAAGGCAGCCAGTTTCAGAATAGCTGGTGGTAGGCTCAAACAATATAAAGGCAGTGGAGCACTTGCTTCTCACCATCAGAATCTCCAGAGAACTTACAGGCAGTGTTGTACCACTTAGTTTGAATTATAATTTCTCCTTTAAATAAAAAAGGCTTCACAGGCCTAATGATTGAGCATGATGTGGAAAAGAAGTGGGTGGTGAAAGGTAAATAGTAAAATACCAGTCATAAAGATAAGTCAGAATCATAACTGTGTAACTGCTTGACGTATGTCTTCTCAAGTGATTTGGAAGTTCCTGAGCTGACTTTTGTCTTGAGTGTTTGCTGGTTAACATGCTGGCCATCTTTGCTTCAGCTGAAAAACCTGCAGTAATTCAGGGAAATAGTATGAGAGGGCCTGGCTTAATTTACTGACTCTGGGCACCAGGGAGTCTGAACTTTGGTATTGCTTCTCAAGGCCCTTACCTTTACTGACTTGTAGCAGCGGATTAAAGGCTTGCATTAGAAATCTGCCAAAAGTGTTTTAGAGATGATGTGGTGTAGAGGTCAGCTGGTAACTTCATGCTGGATAACATTCCTAAAACAGCGTGAGGGTGCTCATAAAAAGCTTTTGAAAATACAGAGCAATGGACGTTTGGGATTGTTGCATAAGGTACTAGTTCCACATTACAAATTTATCCTGTCAGTGTGGCACGCATCCCAACCAATGTAATATTCTTCATGTGCAAAGTGAATTTTTTGCTGTTTTTTCAATATTATTTCACCAAAAAGTAAACATATAGGTTGAGTAAATACATGGTTTTTAATCTTCTGGATGTCAGCGTGATATTTGCTGAACTCTGTGGTTGCTTTTGAGTTAGTTAAAAATCAACAGTGGCCATTGAAAACCATTTTGAATGTGGCCCATCATCTGCACTGAAAAAAGAATGAATATTCTCAGTATGCTCCACTGGTACTGAGAGTGTAGGCTCCCAGTGAAGTGGTCTGGAGCCAGCCAGCTAATCTGCCTTCATGGCTCTTTCTAGGAGATGAGCTGCATCATTTCTGCTGCAGTTTCAGCTGATTCATGTTGTCATCCTTCTCTCTCCCCGAATTGAGCATGCCTTTTTATGTAATGAGATTATCATGTCTTCCCTTGCTTTTTGTCTCTGCACTAGAACTCATTTTCTTCCAGTCTTCCTCTTTGTTTTATTGTTTTTCCTCAGCAATTTCAGGGTGGTTATTCTGACACATTTCTCTAGCTGAGGTCTTGCTGGCACTGAGTAGAGCAGAACAAGTACCTTTTGTCCCACATCTGGTTATATTTGTATACCCAAATGGCTGCTTCTCTCTGTTGGCATCCTCTCTGACATCCACAGTCTGTTGCTCTACAGTGTTTGACTGCCCTTCTGCAGCACTTCTGCCTTGCCTGCCCTTCTCCTCTGTGCATTTGGTTTGTAAAATTGTGTGACTGTTCTTCATGCTTCTGTTTTCAGCCAAGCAACAGACATAATGGAAACAGCAGGCTGGAAGTCCATGATCCACTCCCACCCTCACTTAGTAGCCGAGGCCTTTCGCGCTCTGGCGTCTGCACAGTGTCCACAGTTTGGCATTCCACGCAAACGGCTAAAACAGTCCTGAAATCTTCCATGAACTCTAGAGAAATTGGACTGACTTCACTCCTCCTTGTCCAGAGGTGTTCTCACAAACCATAACAAGAGTTTTTGTTATCCTTGTCCACAGAACAGAAGCTGAAAAAGCCTATTGTTTGCTTTTCAGAGGGATAATTTATGGTTTAATCCTCAGCTTTAAATTAGACTGATTACTCTAATTCACTGAAAGGCCTTAAATTATCTTCAATGACTCTCTAGTCCATATAGTCTAATGTATCTTGATTTTTTTATTATTATTTTTTAATGTGCCTTGTCTTTTTGACTAGGCTCTGCAGGATTGCACTAGCTCCATAATGCAGTAAAGTTGATAACTGAAGATTAATTTTTGAAAGGGATCTTCCATTATTTTCAGAAGAAAAAAAAATGATTATAGTTTGGTCCTGTGCTAACTGGAAGGTTTTGACTGGCCTCTCATTAAAGCACTTGAACCAGAGGCACATCATGTACCCTGGGCAAGTGCTAAATATAGGGAGAGCCTGTTTACCTTCAGCGAATGCCTACAGGCTATTTATGGCAATATACTGCTTTGAACATAATTTATTTTTCATTGTGGGGGCAAATATGCAATGGTTTGGCCCAAAAATGTATTTTCATTACAGTTTGTAATGCTTATTGTGTGTGTGTCAAAGCTGTCCAAGCAGTGAAAGGAAACACAGAATAAACCTCTTGCTTGTGTTTCTTTACGGTCCATCATTAGTTTACATTTAATGCAGAACTGAACGAGAGGTAAAAGAGTTCAATGTGAAAAGGAATAGTGTACATGGAATAAATATATCCCAGTGTGTGGTTGCATAGAAAAGTCAAGGACGCATAGAATGACCAAATGTAAATTGAGGAAATGGGCCAAATGGATTCTGAATATGCACTTTTAATGTGTAACTTTTGTATGTTGTGTGGTACATATATATTTTGCTTTTGATGAATTAATGAGGTACAGGTAATTGTGGCTTAACTTTTTAGATACATTTTAAGATGCCCACAGCCACATGGGATTTAGTTTTGTTAGAAAAGAAAGGCATGTCTTTTTAAGACTCAATTGAAGGTGGCTATTGCGAGCTTTCATATTTAAGTAACAGAATATTTTCACTTATTTGAAAAAGGCATGTGAATGGTAAAAACTTTGAAGGGATTTTTCCCATCTTGACGTAGGTGCACGGCTTCCGCGAACACCTGGGGAGGCTGTGCACACATCGAGGAGTATTTCCCTGAAATGTCAGATGGTATTTGCAAGCAGAGACTTGCTCAGTCTTGCATTTCAGTTATTGTACTAGCATTGTGGATGGTATTGAAATTCTGCATAATGTGAAAAGGATGAAACATTTGTAAACTGCTTGTCACGGGCCAGTTCTTTATTATATGAACCTTAGCTTTAATATCAACATCCTCAGTGTTTGATAGCTTTGTTTACAATTGGGAGGAAAAGTCTGCAGTAGTGCACACTCTAAATGTTCCCTGAGTTATTGCATTGAGTTTACTGTAATAGTGATAATATGCTGTATTTCCTTTTTTGGGGGGAAGACTTGGGTTTTGCAGTGGGGAATGGGAGGAGATCTCACCTAATTTGTAAACCTCTTTGTGTAAGGGTTAGAGTTTGCCTATTAAAAAAAGTCACGCAGGGAGGAGAGAGGAAGAATTTCAGATTATTTCTCCATCCTCATTTCATTGAGATTCATCTGACTTGCTCTGAATGAATTTTTTAGGGGAAAGAATATATAATTTTATACTTTGGCATCTAGTAAACCACTTACAAAGGTAAAATGGAAAAAAATGCCCAGTCCAATATTGAAGACTAAAACCTCTAAAACATGCATTTTCTTGTTACCCTCTAACTAAATCTTTATGATGGCTAAAGTGTAAAATCAGAAATTTTAATAATACACAAGGCATCAAATTATATATTTACAGAGATTTATCAATTTTTAAATATTTATCTAAGATAAGATCTCATAAGCATTCTCCACAATAGGAGGTGAAGGTGTTTATTCCAAAATCATTACGTTTTTGCTGCGCTGGGTAATGTGTTGGGACTACAGCTCCTCATCCTCATCACTGTAAAAGTCGCAGCTCTCACGTGCGAAGTGACTTGAATATTTAATGCTGTAATGGTTCCCCAGGTCAGCCTGTTCTAAAGTAAAAGCATAGAGTAATCAGATGGAAAGCTTAAGGATTCTTAGAAGTTTTTTTTTTAAAGCCTGATAGCACACTTTGTACCAAAAAAAGTCAGACACTGTGCTGTGATATCATCTGCATCATAGAGCGTCCCCTCCTCGAGCCAGGCAGTGTGAACCATATGTTACACTTAACAGGGAAGAGCCCTCTGCTGATCGATCTGTTTAGATTTGACTTTATTTATTTATGTTTTCAAGTTCTGTCAGATCTTGAGAAAAAGGTAAAGCAGTTGCTGTATTCTTAAGTGAGTGCACTAATTATTCACCTCTTTAATTACCTACATGCAGTGTTCTCACTGGAATGGGACAACTGGTAACAACAACCTTCCCCTTGGGATTCAGTAGCTCGGTTTCATTCCCCACATCTCAAGAACTTGCCCTTCAAAGCCCCAGTTGGAAGTGCAGCAGATAGAGAACGATCTGATAATCAATGGCCAGGTTTTTCCAGGCTGATATCTTGGGGGTTTTTCCTGGTTTTCCCTCCAGGTTAGGAATACGCCGTATGAAGGTGCCATGTTTTGGCTTGCCAACACTACTCTCTCAGATAGATGTGAACCACCACTTCCGTGCTTTTCTGGGGAGAACCCTGCATGTGTCCTGTGTGTGCGTGCGCGTGTGTGTGTGTGACCGTGCGGTGTTTTTTGTCAAGGGTGACTTTCTAAAAGTAAGGACTCAATTTGCTGTTAAAATGCTATTATGTATTATATATATATATATATTTTTTCTCCATTCAGACCTCTCCTAAGGAGATGCTTTGGGTGGAAGTTGCATCAATAAATAGTCCTTAATTTCCTAGTCCATTTACTGCATGCAGAAGTATGAACACATTGTGCCTTTTTAGGAAACTGTTGCAATGAAGGGAAGATTTAACAGGGTTCAAGGTCTTTGTAAAATGTGTTTTTAAAGGTGAAGAAGAATGCTCCTTGGTACACAATTGGGATGGAAAAGTTACAAGTTGCATTTGACCTCTGTTGCATGTTGGTTCTTGCTTCCTAAATTCAATTTCACTGAGGTACAAACAACACAAACAAGTGGAATTAAGTATTACAGATACAAGTTGAGTAATGGTATATTTTTGTGAAATTGTGATAATATTTGCTGTTACAAGATAAGTGTATGTCAAAATGTGATAATCATGGACACAAAGTTACTCTAGTTCTGATGTTTTTCTAAACATAGAGTATTTAGTATAAAATTCACCTTTGCACAGGAGATCAGTAGAAGACCTACATGGAGATTATGTTCCTTTTAAATCCTCACAGTAAGGCTCTCCCTTAGGAGAATAAAAGCCATGTGCAGTATTCGAAACTGTGTTTCATAGAAGGCAGTGAATTGCAGGCGTGAGGTACTGCCACCCGAAATGTCGAATTTTGTTAAATTTTAAAGTCGGTTAAAATTCCTAAGCTTAATTGATTTTATTTTGTTTGTAATTGACAAATGGAATGTTACCTGTCCTCTTTGTCTGGTGTTGATAGCGTATTTAGTGCAGAGTTTAGCTCCTTAGCCAGCCAAGACCCTTAGTCTCATAGCTTGGCTTCTGCTTACAGTAAATGGACTATGTTTGTAAAGGGAGTTCACTGTTTCCAGTGTTTTGCAAGGAACTTCACTGTATTTGTAACCTGGTTTTTGAAGGCTTAAGATCAATGAGTCCTGTTTTAGAAGTTAAACCAGTGAAATGACTTGGACCTGTTTTGGGGTGGAAATGATAAAGAGAATTCAGATATGTAAACAGTTGTATCAAACCATCCAGCCTTTTTTTATCAGCTGATGTTAATGGTGAAATACTTTTTGTACCTTGTTGCTGAAAATATTTTTGCGTTTCAGCACATCAAGTTACAATAAAGTTGTTACTTATACAGAATGTGTCTGCTTTATTTGTTTGTATTTGTTCCCAACGGCTACCTTTGCTTTGAGAAAGGTATTTTCAGTCAGCACTGTCAGTCTAGTGTCAAATACGCTGCTGTGCTTTTTTTGGGGAGGATCATCTTGCAGCCTTGCTCTGATCTCCATTAACTTGGTTATCTTTCTGTTTTGGCACTTTAAAGCTCTCAACAGTTTAACTTGCTTGCCTGAGAAGTGTCTCCCTTTACACAGACTCTGTCAGGACTGGTGGGAAGAAGAGTTGATGCTGTGGTAATGAACGTGATTTTAGTGGATCTGAAGAGACCTGCTTCCCTCTTGCACCCACCATCAAAAAGTGTCGTCTTTGTCCTGCCAAAGGGCCTAGGCTGATGATGAGCACATCCAGCAGGAATGCTGCTGGCGTTTGTTACAGGAGAAGTGGTATGTAAGAGTGAAATGTATGGGGAGCTCAGGGGGTTTCGTGTGGCTATAAATACTTGGCAGTGATGTGTGAGACTGCTGATAGGCTGCTCTGTGTGTGTGACTGTGGACACGCTGAACTCTGGGAAATCACGATGTCAAGGTAGGTAATTTTATAAAAAGTGTGTGTCTGTGTAGATGGTGCAAAATTCTCCAGGTGTGCTTAAAGCATACGTCCCTTAATGGACTCCATAATGATCCAGTCTAAAGTTCCTTGTGGGGTTTGCATCAACAGTGGCATAATTCACACCCTCACAGGCAGTTCAGTGACTTCTGAGGTGAGCAGGACTGTATCGGAATCAGTTATGCAATCCAAATGTTTGATCTGAACTTCAAATTCCAGGTAAAAAAAGGAATATTCAACTTCATTATTTCTTTTTATAGAAGGCTACATTTTTATCCTTTCTGAAGATGGTTTTCTTCTGAGTTGTTTGTCATCATACAAAAGTTTTCTCTGTCATTCAGCAAAATGGATTCAATAAGCATTGATTTAAAAAAAAAAAAACCCCACCTGTTTTCTTTCTGTAATGAATTCCAATGTTTTGTGTGGAAACTGAGCACAAAGAAAGCTTTTTCTCCTTTTAGCTGAATATTGTTGAAAGCATTTTATGGTGTCAGTCCAGTCCTGTGTATGTCCTCTTTCTTTATAAGGGGAAAGCTCAAATATTGAATCTCAGTTGGTGATAGAGGCTGATAGGGTAAAAACCATCTCTTGCTGTACAGAATTGCCTGTCCTGCCACACGCTGAAGGGATGTTTGATCTTGAAGTATTTCAGAGTGCAGCCTGAGCAGTCAGGTGAGAAATTGAAGTTGATTAAAGTGAATCTTTGTGCCACTACTCTGAACTTCGTAGTATTAATGGCTTTCTGTGTTTTAGATGACTTCAGTTACAATTACTATTCAAGTTAGAATATTACCCATTCCAATACAAATTTTACTTGCCATGTTTATTAAGCAAATTAGATTAGAGATTCAACTGCTTCCATTAGACACAAATAACTTTGCACTTGACATTGTGATAGTGTGGTAACACAGGAAATGCTATTAATTGCCACTTTGACTTAGAGTAGTCATCAACAGTTTCTTTTTCTGCAAACTTCTTGGCAATTTTCTACTAGAAGATCATGGTTTTTGTTGTCAATTTTGAAGATTCCTTCTCTGTACTCTCGGAGGAAGCTGAAAAAACAAGGAGTCGAGTGAAGCATTTCAGATGTGTGATGCAAAGGACTTGTTTTTTCCATTACAAGCACTGCATCAAGGCAAAAAACCCAACCCAGGCTCAGCTGTGAGAATTCTTGAGTGCTTTGGAACAGCATTCCAGGGGATGTCAGTAAGTTATATTTTAAACAGGACGTGAAGTTGGTGCTCTGAGTGTAAAATTGGGCTTCTCATGAGTCAAGCATAAAGGACAGAAACGAGCTTGTGATTTTGAGACTCGGGAGGGAAAAACAACTTTGCAGAGTTTGCCTGGCCTTGGCTTACAGAGAAAGTAACAAGAGTGTTTTGAGCTCTCGGTTAAAGTGTTCGGAAGGAGCCTCAGAGCTGCAGCAATACCTGGTGATCAGCATCCTGTCAGGCAGGGAGCAGGCCGGGCTTCTTCGAAGATGTTACCTGACACCAACGTTTTTGTCGTGCATTCTTAGCAGAGTTTGGAGCATAACGATATTTCCAAGCAGGTGCTGTGTTTCAATCAGGGGTAGGTGTATAATGAGTGGAAATCTCTGCTTTGCCCAACTTATGCATGTTTCATGCGTTGGCAGTGATAGTCATGCAGAAAATAAATTACACCATGTCAGACTTGGTGCTGCTGATCAGAATGGAGGCAAGTGGTGCTGCATTTTAAGCAGTTACAGTTTTGACTTCCCACGTTTCTCCCTGCACAGCTGACTGAGCCATTTCAGTTAGAAAAGGTAAATTTTGAAGTGTATGCAAAAACATTCTAATAGGGTGAAATCTTAAAGCAGAGAGGCTCTAACTGCAGGGTGACCTGTTTTAACCTTAATTGCCACATAAACTATTTACATTTTCCATTTTTAAGCTGGTGAGTTTTCTGTAAGCTTTGAAATTAATTTTATGTATTATGTGCACAAATTTCTAACCCAGCTGTGTCTGTTGGGTCTTGAAATCTTAAAGCAAACCACCTACTTGCTACTGAAGTGTACAATTAAAATGTTTACCTTCTGTGGCCAGCAAAGACTTAACCTTGCGCTGGGTCAAAAGAGTTTGTACCAACTCCACTCAAATGGGGAGGGTTATTCCAGGGTCACAGGTAAAGGGACATAAAATATCTGCCTATTTATTGGCTTTTCTGGTCAAAATGAATTTGAGGCATAGGTATGGAGCAGGGTGGGTATTTTTTGAATGCAGCTTTTTCTTCAAGTGCCTTGCTGTTCATCTGTTGTGGTGGGTTTTTTGAATGTGTGCTGGCACCTCTCAAATGATATAAATAAGTACAAAATACCTAGTAAACCTGCAGATGCTTTATAGTAAAATTTCAGCAAGTTCAAGTGTCCTGATTTAAAGAAATGGAGATGCAAGTTTCCTTGTGACAGTGCCTTTTAGCAAAAAATGTGTGGTGTCAGATGTAGTTAATCTCAGAACAAACTATTAAAGGGGTTAAATTGTGTATTAGATTAGGAAAATACTCAGTATTTTACCAGTAGTGCTAGAATACCAGGCATCTACTTCTGACAAGCTGACAGACCAGAGAATTGAAACTTAATGAATCTTAATGCTTTCTGTCATGTACTTCAATTTTGTCAAATTATTTCTCCAATTAGTTCTAGTCTTTGTGAAGGAATGATTAATGATAATTAATACATTCTTATAATTTGCATATTCAATCTCCAGTGTTTCTAAAAAAATACAGATCTGTGTATGTGGGCGAGGCAGATTTGTCTTTCTTTGGGGTGCTGGGGTTTTTCGGATTTTCAGTTTTGTATTTCCAGTTGAATAAGGAGAATAAGGTGGATGTATTAGGGAGTTTAATATAGTCTTTCCACATAAATAATTTGGGTATAACCCAAGTCTTCAATCTTTCCTGTAAAGATGTTTTCTCTTTAGTGGATGGGTAGAGAATGTAGGGATACAAAGTTCTTGTCAGGAGCTCAACTCACCCTTGAGTCTGCGTCAGCTTTGAAAAACATTTACATCAGCAATTTGGCAAAACTGGGTAAATCCTGGAGGGCATCTGCTCTTCAGAGGTTGGTTTGGGTTTGTTTATTTTATTTTGGTTTTAGAGTCTTTTTGTGCCTCCTTTATGTTTTCATTAAGTTTTGTTCGATCCCTGACGTGCACACATGGAAGGATTTATCCAAATATATCATCATTAATTTTGTGTTTAAAATCAGTAGCGTGAGATTTTGAAAGTCACTGGGGTTTTTTTTTTTTCCTTCATAGGAGCTCAAGATTTCCATGCTGCTCTGCAGGTATTCAACATTTGACTTCCTAAAACAAACCCAAAACCTGCCCCAGCTCTGGAGCCTGCAAGACTAGCAGGGTCTTTATGTCTGAAATTAACATCTCTTTGTGTAGCTCTAGAAATCCTTCTTTAGATCTGCTTTATCAAAGAAATGAAGTGGTTGCAGTTTCAACTACTTTTTAAATCAATAAATACTTCATTCTAGTTGTTTTGCCACTCAGTTAAATATGAGGTGTTCACTGGGGCAGTGTGCCCCAGTTAGATTCACCTTTGAATATTCTGTACAAATTGTAATTGAAGTACTTGAGCAGAATATAAAAACTGGCTTTATGGAAGAATTATCCTGAAAAAAAAAGTTGTAAGGGTGTTCAGAATGTGTTGATTTGGTAACCAAGGTACACCTTAGCAGCAGGCTGCAGTTTTCCAATAAAGTATTGGAATATTCTGGGCAGTTAGAGAAAAAAGCTGAGGTAGAAAGCACAGGTATTTTAGGACTTTATGTTAAAAGGAGAAAGGTTTAAAGGACCAGCTTTCTTTTAATAATCAGCTGTTGAGGGTGTTCCATGTGGTATAAAACTAAGAGCACTTTGAAGTTGGGCTCATTTTGTGTAATAAATGCTCACATCTACACTTCTGGTCATAGTCATACTCTGAACAGTTGTATTTACTTTGTCGGTGTGTCAAAAGAATCCATAACCTTCCCTTGTTGCGTGTTTGCAGAGAGAAACTGAACATTTGTTCCTGATTCCTCTGGATAAAAAGATGTAGGAGAAGGTGCTATTGCACTGAGCTTGTCTGTAACAATAAACCTTGTTTGTGTGTTTGCATGAATTACAAAGATGGAAAGAACTTTTTCCTGGTATGGATATTTTTCTTCATTCTTTAGAAGCGAGAATGAAACCTAGGGCTGGCTCAGCAACGTTCAGTGCGGCTGGGACAGCATCAGTAATGAAAATAAACTTATTTAGCTGTATGCAGAGATTCTTATCACAGAACCATCAATAGTGCTGTCACAGTTTTGTCATCTTTACTTGCTTCTTGTAGGGCTGAACTTTGTGAGAATTGGCTTCTGTTCCTGCAGATGCACGGGGTTTAAACAGCTCGGAGGGAAATGCCAGTTCTCCAGAGGAGCTGCCCTGGAGGGTATGGCTGGCTGGGTGGAGCTGAGGCAGCACTGCTCACCTGCCCACAGCTGATATTTGTGTATGTGGTTGTCAAAAGCTCTTTATTCAGCAAGTTTGCCGTAAGTAGTGAAGTTGGGGGTGAAGTGAAGGAGGGCACTTGAGTTGTTCTCACGCCAGTACCCTCCAGCAGGGCAGCAGGAGTGAGCAGAGGAACAGTGGGGCCATTGCAGTTTGCTTATGTTGAGATTTTTTTTTTTTCTTTTATATCTTTGTCAAATATTTGGAACAGAAGATTCATCAAATGATCGATAAGCAGAGGGTGATGAGTGCTTTTTATTTCCAGTGAATTTGGGCTGGGAAGGACTTGGTGCCACTTTCACATGGTAGGCCGAGTATTGTTTCCCATTTGCACCTTCCAGAATTTATTTTGCCTCCCTCTCCTGGATACCAGCTGCTGGGAGCAGATGAACGGAAATGACAGTAAAGGAGGGATTCTGGCTCTGCTGTGGGTGCTGGGCTCAGTGAGCTGTTCCTGAGGGGCTGGGTGGCAGAGCTGCTCTCCGTGCTCCTGGGGACACCTGCAGCAATCATTTGGAAGGGAACAGGATCTTTCCTTGGTCCTTGCCCAGAGCTGTGTGCTGACATCACGCGTGTCCTTCTGCAGCCTGCAGAAGGGATTTGAACAAAGACACAAGGAAGAGCCTGGTGTGATGATGGAACAGTTTGTTTTCTGAAAAGGCTGGTTGAGCAGAATATTGCCCTTATTGCAGAAATGCATTGGCCAAACACACGTGCATATTTGGAGCTTTAATGTGCTTTTGTATCCTGCAGTAGATTAAAATGTCAGTCATACTCTCCATATTTCACAGTCCCCTCGAATCCCTGGGGAAGGTGCACATGTCTTATGTTACTTATGTGCCACCAATAAAACAACCCTCTAGAAGGAAATCTGTGCAGACCATACAGCAAGATGTCAAATTAATTGCACCGAAATAATGAGTTAGCACCAAATGCTAATTAAATATTGATGGAAGTCATACTTTCAATTATCTTCATTATGGCACAATGTTTTATGTAGACATGAAGTGCTGGGAATGTGGGCATATATTATCATTAATCTTGTCATATAAAAATATTAGTAATTTCTCAAAAATCCATTGTAAATGCACTGGAGGTCCATGCTTAGTATCTTTTTGACACAGTAGATCTTTATTAAAGTTTTTTTGGTTCACCCCTTTTTCTTTTGAAGGAGCAGAGCTGGAAGGGGTCAGCCTGGAGCTCAGAGAGGTCAGAGCTGTAGGGCAGCGCAGCAGAAAGAGGAGGGCAGAGAAGGAGGAGCCTGACAGCAGGAGATGGAGCTGAAGCTGAGGGGCAATGGTGGGTGAGATGTGATCCAGGATGTTCTGCTTTTGGGAGAATGGGATGGGCAAGAGCCTCTCCCCTCCTCATCTGCATTAGCACTGAGGAAAAAGCCTTTAAGCCTAAAAAATGAGAGGATTTTTGTAAGAGAAGGATTTAGTTATTCAAAAACAAAACTCCAGGAATATAGAGACTGATTAGCTGGTGAGTGCCAGGAAGAATCCTACCCAAAACCAGTTTTATATGCAGTTGCCTTTGGGGAAGATGGCCAATCTTGCCACACAGGCCAAACAGGTACTGTAGTGTGCAGTCTTGTTCCTCTCAAGTCCCTTCGGGCTCTTCTAGAAAAAGGAAAACATTAATTTCAAGACTTCCAAAGTCTTCCAGGAAAATGCTGTCCTAGAAATTAGTTTTATTTTAAATGGAATTTCTTTTTCATCAATAAATAGCATAAACTGAGGTGAAAATTAATCCTTTCTGAAGACTCTGTGGAACGGAAAACCTCGTCCAGGACTGCCTTGGTGGGCCTTCTTTTCCAGGCTGGACTGGAAGAGAGTCCTTCCTGCCATCTCTGCATGAAACGATGGTAAATTTGTGCTAGTTTGCAGAAAAAATTATTAAAAATAATGCTGTTCTTGTGCCTCTTGGCCATAATTGGCAACCTTTGCAGCAGGTGAGCATGAAGGATGCTCAGCAATGGCTGCACGATGTGCCAGTGTGTGTCACTGGCGAGAAATCCCAGTCCCAGGAGCGTGAATGCTCTTTGTCACTTCTGAGAGCGCTGAAAGGCTGAGAGCTGAGACAGGTGGGCGACGGTAATTAGGGAGGAGGGTGCAAAGCCTTTTATTGCAGTGGGTGCAGCCCTAGTGCCATTGCCTAAGCGTAAATTGTTCCTGAAAGATAACGGAGAATTATTCACCCTGGAATCCACGTGAATCCAGGGAGAGGCATTTTCAAATTACCAGTGGTGGAGTGTGGCAGAGCAAAAGGAGCACTTGAGCTGAAGAACAGATAATGCCCAGCAGAGCAGAACTGCAGCAGCAGCTGCTGAGAAGGTAATTCTGTGCTCATAATGATCCCAACTTCTCTGCAAAACTATCGCTTTGCAAGTATCCCTCATCTAAAGTACAGAGCTTCCCCAGACCATCAGAACAGAATCTCTCCACATCCCAAGCATGTGAAATTAATGACTGAATATTATGCTGAGAGCCATTTAATTAAAAACACTTCCATTAATAATGCAGTTGGAGAGTGTATGTGTGTTATGTAATTAAAGATAGTACATCAGTAAATGATACTATGCAAAACCAATTCAAAAAATTCAAATGAGTCGGTGTAGCATAAGGAACTAATTCAAGGGGGAATAAAGTCAGTGTGAAATAAGCTCAGAGTTTTTTCCTGGAAGCTGCAATTAATCTGCTTCTGGCAACACAATCCAATACTTATATTTTAAATAAGGGGCTGTTCTTGTTTTAAAGATAACTGGGGTGGTGAATCAAAATAGATCTCTCTCTCCACTCTTTTTGCCAAATATAAGTGTCCCTTAATGTCTGGACACACTGATGAGCCTGGCTGACCTCGAGGATCTGGGCAGCCTTGCACACCATTCCTCTGTGGTGCTGCTTTTGCTTGGAGCAGTCAGGTTGTGCTGAGCTGTGACAAAAGACTGTAGGCCTGGTATTTGTAGTATTTTTACTTTAAAAGCAAGTGATGGCAGTGGAGGAGAGAGGTTATTCCCTTGGGGCAGATCAATCTCCCTGTGTGGCATTGCCTTCGAGAAGCTGGGGTGAGCAGGCATCTTGTTTTCCCTGGGTCCTTTGGCTAATCCAAGTCTGCCATGATTGAAGTCAGAAACGCCTCAGTTAAATATATCTGACATGAGAAGTGGATTGGAATTAAGTAGCTCCAAGTACTATATAATAAATAGGCTTGCTTATCATCTTCAATATGGCAACTTGAAATGGTTTTTAATCCTTTAGTTTACCTGCTCAGAAATCTGTGTTAAATATTCTGTGCTCCCAGGTTAGCAGTGCTCAGCATCACCTGCTTTCAGACACACTCTTCCACCACCTCTCCTTTTAGGAAGTGCCACTGGCTTAGAACAGACTGACAGCTCCTCTCAGAGCAGTTCTCCTGCTAAGCCAGAACGAGTTCTCATGTCCAAGTTAAATGAGCTTGATGTGGTTTGAAAACCTGAACTGATTTTTTTAAAGAGATACCTTTGTCACTCTCTAGAACAGCTTAGGGGTGAATTGCATTTCATCAGTGTGGATAGAGGGGGATGTAATTGCTGTGCCCCTATTTAAAACCTCATCACTGGGATGTTTCTTTCATGGCTGCTCAGGTGTTTATCATTTCAGTCACTGAATGGTTTGGGTTGGAAGGGACCTTCAAGAGCCTCTCATTCCACCCCCTGCCATGGGCAGGGACGCTTTCCCTAGACCAGGTTGCTCCAAACAGGATCTCTAGCACAAAAGATGCCAAGTCTTATTTCCTGGGAAGCAACACTGACTGGAAGTTCAAAGCAAACACCTTGATAGCTTAAGGTGGAGGGGGTTTTTTTTGCCAATTTTTAACTTCAGGGCTAATTCAAATAACCTCCAAGTCTCATATTTCACTATTGTCTTTCCTGGCAATTTGGAACCAATTATAAAGTATCACCTTTCAGGAAGATCACCAGCTTATTTGGAGCTGTTAAGATAAGGAAGCCAGGGCTTAATTGGCTGTGTAATGATGAAAGAGCCACGCACTGTCTGGGAATGAGGCAAGAGTACAACGAAATGGGATTGCATCCGAGGGGGCTGGAATGCAGGGCTGCCAAGGGCAGATGAGCAGGATGAGGACTGAAGGTGACGTGCTGGTCTGGGATCAGGCTGGCAATAAAGCTGCCTTGTTTTCCAAGGATGGTGAATGGGAGGGGCAAGGAGAGCGGGGGGGTGTCCGAGAAGGTGTTCCAGGGGCAGCTCTTCCTCCATCGTGGCCATGCTCCACTTCTGCCATCAAGGCCGTGTCCTGTGGTGTCCCTGCCCTGCTCCAGTGGCCCAGCTCTGCATGGGAACAGCCAGTCTGACCTGCTGACAAGCCAAAAGAGACCAGGGTCTCCCCAAGTGCCTGCTCTGCCCTTCCCACATCGCTCCTTTCCCGCTAGCTGGGAAAGGTGGTTGAGCTTTTGACTTGCACAGAGAAACGCTCATCACCTCCGGACCGTCAGTACAGCTCAGCTTCTCATGTCTGGGTGAGGAATCAGAGAATCACGGAACGTTCTGAGCTGGAAGGGACCCAGAAGGATCATTGAGTCCAGCTTTTAAGGGAATGGCCCATGCAGGGGTTGAACCCATGACCTTGGTTTTATCAGCACCGTGCTCTGACCAGCTGAGCTGATCTCAGTGTGCATTTTCCATAAATTGAAGAAAATACATTAAAAAGTCCCTGAAGCAGTGGAATTTTTTTCCTCTGCTCTGACTTGAGGACAAAAGCAGAGAGCAGTGCCAGAGATTCTCTGTTGGACCTGGCTGACTGTTCCATTACTGTTGAATAGGAAGGTGCTGGTATTTCTTTTGCAGCCTATTTTAGAGTCCCACCACTATTTATGCAGGTAGGATTTTTTTTCTTCTCTGACTAAACTGTTTTCCCATGGCTGTGATTGCTTTTTAATTGGGCTGCAGCTGGTGCTGGATTTGTGCTGAGTTGAAGACTGAATTACATCTTTAGAAAAGGCAATTTTTTGGTGCTTTTTTCTTTTTTTTTTTTTTCATTCCCCCTTTCAAAATTCAGTCTCGATGGCTGGGATTCTTGCTTGAGAATACCAACAGCTCTGGGCTTGCTTCTGACTGACAACCCCCAGGTACCTGGGGCTGGAGTGCTGCGTCATGGTGGTGGTGGCAGCAGCCTTGGCCATACCCAGTGGCCTCTCTTCAGTTCCCATCACTCCTGGCTGCAGATCCGAACAGGTTTTGCAGCCCCGAGCTCAACAACCCCGCAAGGTGAGGTGTGATTGGACACCAAGTGCGATGTTTCGTGATATTTCAAGTCCTCTTCTGTAAGCCCACTCTATTTGTTAGCTCTAAAACAATGAAGGATGCTGCTCCTGATGGATGTGTGCAAGAGGTGCTCCTGAGGGAGAGATGGGAATGGCAAAGTCTGGTTTTTCAAACTAGACACCCTACAGCTAAAAATCTACTTGATTGATGTGTGTTTCATTGAGCTACTTAGTGTAGTGCAGCTTGTTATTGTCTTTTCGACTGTGCAAATTTGAATAGAGACAGTGCTAATGACGAATCATTATTATACTATAAATAAAACATTATCCAGATTATGCTGGTCAACAGAGCATAAAACAAATAGCAAATTCTAATGTCCTTGAATTACAATTTAAAAAGAAAAGCAGCACAGGATGCTGATCTGCACGGAACACCCTTGCTTAGTTGCTGTGAGAGTTTTTCCAGTTGCATCAGGATCAGTCAGGGGTTTGCTCATTTGCCATTTCTTGGTAAATTCACCCTAAAAAGAAAATGTGCCACCCCAGGGAGCTCATGGCACACAATGCTCAGCTCTCTGCTGTTCTCTGCCTCACTGGCCACTGGCACAGCTGCTCCTTGTGAGGGCCTGGGCACTGCCACGTGGGCCCCACGCCCGAGAGCCCCCAGCACTGGGGAGCTGAAGATGAGACCGAAGCACTTGCAGCAGGATGGGACCACTGGGGAGGGCTACAGGTACATTAGAAACCTGAAGCGCCAGGGGACAAAATTCTTCAGGGGGAAAAGAAGAAACACCCCAAACTGTTACTTCCTTCTGCAAGTTGAAATGATTAAAAAACCATGGATGTGCACGGTTCCTGCAGCTCTGCACAGAGTGCTGGCTAAAGAAAAAAGCTGATGCTTTAGCTGTTTGTCATGAATGGGCTTTTTATTGGAATTTTTAAATGTATATCACTTGGATGGGGAGAACAATAGGAGATGTATTTAGCAAGAAGTTTATATATTCAGTATGAACTCCCCAGGGAAGTGGTCACAGCCCCAAACCTGCCAGAGTTCAGGAAGTGCTTGGGGCACGTGCTGTGATTCTTGGGGCTGCCCTGTGCAGGGCCAGGAGTTGGACTCGATGATCCCTCTGGGGCCCTTGCACCTCAGGATATTCTATGATTCTATGACATTTGTGTTGATATAAATGTGTGCAAAACTGTCCTGTTGAGACTGGGATTAAATAAAGCCTGTATATTAAAAATTTCTAGGTTAAGTTGCTGCAGTCGTAAGTCATCATTGCCCACTCGAGACACTTTTTAAAAATGGTATTTAATCCTCCACGTTTTGGTATTAAAATCCTTTGAATAAGAGCCATCATAGGAACAATTTAAAACTTGTCTGAAATAGTCACCTGTTACACAGGAAAATGTTTTTTAAAATACAGCCTATTCTGTGTGAAATGAAATCACATTTAGTTCTGTTTACATGGGCAGTGTGACATTTGACCTAATCAAGTCTGTCATCATTGCACTGTATTTTGCTTTACTCTGCTGGGTGTAAGTAATTTCTTCTTAATCAGATTTTGACTGCAGTAAGAATGTCAGTGCTTTTTTTTTTGCCTTGATGTTTTCAAAATTGATCTGAAAGAAAAAAAGACAACCACCTGCTTTTAAGCTGATTCATAAAGTGTTGTGGTTGGAAGAAGTGTGGTGGGGACTTCTTGGGTGTGATGGAGTTTGGTATCAGGGCTCCCTCCCTCTCGTCCTGCTCCAGCTGCCAGGCTGCCTCCTTGTGCCAGGGCTGGATGGGAGGAGAGTGGGGCAAGTTGCTCCCATGGTTTGTGTTCCTGAGGCCTGGAAACCTCAGCCTGGGAGGCAGCTGCGCCACAGCCAGGGAGGAGAATCCAGCTCCTCCTTTGACAGGGAACTGAGCAAGGGCTGAATCAGCAGCGAGCTGCCCTCCCTCCCCACGTGGTTGTGCTTGGGAATGTCCAATTTAAATTAACCCCTTCTCTTTTCATGTACCTTGTGCAATTATTAAACAGTTAATGCTTCTCTGCACCAAAACGTGCGTTTCATTTCTCAAATCATGGAATGCTGCTGAACCTACTCTGCCTAGGCTTGTACACAGTTCACTATAGCACATATTTAAATATATCTCCTAGAAAAACAAATTCCAGCTGGGCAAAATTTTCAGTGACATGTTGCTGAGCTTTAGTTTTACTTTGTGTCTTCATATATGCAACAAAAATCAAATAGGCCACAAGCAAGGGCCAGATTTAATAAACTCTCTTTATTTACATACAAATACATGTACACATGTTCTGTATATGTACACATATTTCAGTGTATATACATACATGGTTTCCACATACTCTACAATAAATAGCATGTAGGGTTTTCTTTTAATTGCCTACAGTGCTGAGTAAAAATACATGGCAATAAAATCATGGCTTACAGCTAAGTTACAAAAGCACCAACCACTGAACTCGTAGCAATAAATCCAAGCCCATGTACAGCTGGAGCAAGGACACGCTATACAGAATACAAAGGAGACCAACTTGTAGGAATTGACAGGAGTAGGCAAACTAAAAAACATCATTATAGACCAGGAGAGACTCTGTATGAAATAAGATGAAGGAAAACATTTAGATTATTGATCAAACTAAACCACACATTTAAATTTGTCACCTAAAGAGAAAAACAAATCACCCAGTTACTTGTATATTTTTAACAGAGTAATTTTTTTTGTGTGTGAGCCTTTACCAAGGAAATCAGAATTAATCTCACGAGTGAGTCCTTCTGAGCTGCCATAGTCACTTGTCTGTGTGCACATCACCAGAGTATTTCAATAGTGCTTTATTTAAGCTGTGTGTAACTTCTTGCACCTTGCATGCAAGTCTGATTGGAGGCGATAAGAAGCGCTTCCTCAGCCAGCTCCTTCCACAGGACCTGTGGCACCGAACTGTCACGAAGGACCAGGAGAGCAAACTGGCAGCAGCAGGAGATCAATACCCACAGAAAGCACAGGGGGTGATGCTGGAAGCTGCGTGGCCAGAGCCAACCACTCCTGGCTGAGGTGGGGCAACACCTGGTGAAGCACAACCACAGCTGGATTCTCCCTTGCTGTGACTGCAGTGGAGGGAGCTGGTTCTGCACTAGGGGAAGGCCTGGCTGAGTATTTATATTAACAGTTTCAAACCTGCTTTATGAGGTGAAAGTGCATAGATTTTTGTTGTTCTCTGTCTTTGTCCTGGCTGATACTTTGAATTAAGGCGTGCAGTGCCATGCTGAGGGAACAACTGGTGCCAAGAAGGAGAAACCTGCTTGTTGTTCAGGTATCCTCCTTGTGCTGTGATGTGTTTTCCTTGCTGCACTTCAGTGCTCAGAGGCTAGATAGCAAAATAATTGCCTCCTTTGCCTGGAAACCAGCTCCCATTACAGTTCAGGCTTCACAGAATCACAGAATGGTTTGCGTGGGGAGGGATCTTAAAGATCATCCAGTTCCAACCCCCCTGCCATAGGCAGGGACACCTTCCACTAGACCAGGCTGACTTAAACAGAGATTATCTTTTCCCAAGGTATTTATATATTCTCTGTTGCCATAAAACTAATACTGGGGGGTGTGTGTGAATGTGAGAGAGGAATCAAACCCAGTGGTGAGCACGGGAGGAAGGAATGTACACCACACGTGCACACCTGTGGGGTCTAATAAACTAAAGCTCATCGAGATCTAATTACATCACTGCATATCCATAGGTAGGAAGTCTGAAGGAAGAACTACTCACTCTTCACTTCAATGAACACCTACATCTACTACAACTTATAAAAATGTAGATTTCTTTCCACAGAATTAGCACTTCCTCTTAGTATTTGGATTTGACTACTTGAGCCCTCTGTGTAACATTCTTTCTGAAATCAGTGGGAGAGCTGTTTACCTGGAGTTTGAATACGAGCAGCTTTGAGGCTGCCTCATCATTTGTTCTTTCTACTGTCACCTAAAGTTCCCAATGAGAAACAGGATCTACTAAGTGCTGTCCAATTCAAGTAAAAGACAACCTCTCTGCCATGGAGTCGTTTAAAAAAGTGATTTTCAGGATCAATGTTCATTACAGACGTAATTTTGTTTGATTTTTGTCATGTGCCTGCCTGGCAGTTCCCTTACGAACGATGAGAGAGCTAAAATGCGATGGTCTCAAAATGAAAACGTTTGTTACATAAACAGTTGGATTAGTTACGATACAGCACGAACACAGCTACAGTTTTTAGAGACTTTTTAACCTGATAGGAAAACATATTCTTCTCCAAAATTTTACTGGGAATGCTCATTTTCATGACTGATCCCTCACCCCCCAGGGCCGGATCAGCCGGAGGACAGGTACGGCGTCTCGCTGTGGTAGTTGTAGTCGGGACAGACCTTCTGCACCAGTTTGTAATCTACGCTGTAGAAAGCGATGTAAATGCAGATGACCTTGAAGGGTTTGGAACACAACCAGGACACATGGCTTTGGGTCTGCTCTTGGTAGCAGATCTTGGAAGGGTCAAAGTTGCACAAGGCAGTTTTTTTAGCGCGGTCTGTTTTCTCATACTCGATGCGGCAGTTGAAGGACTTGGACTCCTTGGTCTCCAGCGTGGACTGTGGAGATGGTTCAAACTCGACCACTTTGGACGGTGGCACCAGGCTGACGGAAACATTCCCCAGACCCGTGGAGTTGTGTCGGAAATAAACGCTGAAGGTCCCATTGCCGTGATCGACGATTTTCCCCGTGATCAGGAGGTTCAGCTTTACAGTTTTGATGTTGGAGTGGAAGTCGCCCCATCCAAACATTTTCTTGAATTTCCCAGTTTTTACTATAGGTCTGCGTTTAGTTCGTGCCAGAGATTCCTGAACCTCCGTGACGTTGGACAACCAATCCCAAAAGTTTTCTATGCTGTCCGAGTAGGACACCTGGCCGTGTTTCAGCACTGGAGATGGCTTAACAAAGAGGCGCAAAGGGTTGATGATCCTGGAATGGACCACGTTGTCAACCAGTGTCTCTGCAGCATCCTTGTCTTCCCAGTCCAGCACGTCCGCGGCCTGTACGACCCGACTGGCGTCACAGAACACCTGCTCCGAAACAGAAAGGGAGAGCTGTGGAAAGGGTGGAAATAAAATGGCCAAGACACAAAAGGAGCCACTGATATTTATTTTTATGCCAATAGGGTCTGAATCAGTCACCTGGACCTGTAATGAGTAATTTCTACTGCCCTATGAAAGCTCAAGGATTTTACTCAAAATCGCTTATGGAAGATGCAAAAATCTCAATAGGAACCATCCATGGGAACAAATGGATAAATCTCTGAACAGGTTGATGGCTGTGATGTGCAACAGCACGTAGATGCCCCATGCTCACAGATTTGTTAGATGAAAACGTGAGTGAGGAAAGTGGAAACCCTGAAGAGCAAAGTGGCCCCTCTGCTAAAAGATGGACTGAAACCGAACAGCATGATTTTCCAGCCCTTTCTTTTTCTCCCCACTTATCCTTCCAGCTGGTTTAGGCTTAAAATCCTATTCTGTTGGTGTAGTTGTGTCCTAAACCGTTTATTTTACATTTGTCTTTTTTGGTGTTGCTTTTTCCATTTGATCCAAACTTAGTCTGCACATTTGTGCCCTTAGTTTGACACAATGAACATGGCCCTGTTTTTGGTGTGCTGGTTTCAGCTGCAAGGCCCAGCCTTCCAGAAGTGCTGAACACTCCCAGCCACGCAGCACGTCTCAGTTTTAAAAGCCATGACAAGGCCAAGCTGCGTCTGCAATCAGAAAGCAAAATATCCTTCTGGGAGTGACAGAAAGGCCTTCAGATTTCAGAGTCAAACACACAGATCTCAGTAAAATTCCCAACTCAGTGCAGACACATATTTTCCATGTGTGTTCTTCCTGTTCACTATGGCAGAGCAGTCCTGTTGGACATGCAGATCTCGTGTGTGTGACACAGAGGTCAGAAGCTAGATCTGTGTTTCAACAGGCTAGAAACGACCATCTGACTTTTTAGGTCCTTTAAAGCTTGAGTAGAAGCTTTGGAGAATGCGTTGTCAGAGTTTGTTCTGTTCAGGACTGCTTTACACCATCATCCTAATGTACAAAAGAAAAACGTTTTCGGCTGCAACTATTCCTACAAAATGTGTGAACAGAACGGAGAGATGCTTAAAATGGAAAGGACACTTGTCCTGCCCGTGTCCCCATGGACAAAGTGCTGCTTCTGGCCCTTCCTCCTGGCAAAATGCTGCTCTTGCTTCATCACCGATCCAGCAGTGCCAGGATCCAGGTGGTGGATCCCAGTATAACTCAGGGATGGGGTTTTCACTCTCCAGCAGCAAGATTATGGCATAGAAGTTGGCCTAAAGCAGCCAAAACATGGAGTGCAGATGTGGAATGCGTGGGGTGGGATTTTGTGCTTCCAGTCTCACGAGGGAAACCGCAGTGCTGGGCTTGCTCTTCCCCCTGCTCCTGATCCCAAAGGGTCTCCTACGCCTCTGGTTCCTCACAGTGTTCCGTTTTTACAATATCCAGCTGTTATTTTATAAATTACGATTTTTCATTTCATCATGTGGCAAAGATTAGAAATTCCAAAGCCCTTAATCTTCACTGGGGCCTGTTCTGCTGCAACAGGCTCCAAATCAGAGACCCAACCCACTATCACACATCCTTCCTGATCACCCCTAATGCAGGAATTAAGATGAAATGTGGAACAGCAACAGCATCCACAGCTTGAATGTTGAAAGGTGACCATCACTATTGCTAAATCATAAAATCACAGAATGGTTTAGGTTGGAAGGAATGTTAAAGATCACCCAGTTCCAACCCCCATGCCATGGGCAGGGACACCTTCCAACCTGGACTTAAACACTTCCAGGAACCTATTCCAGTGCCTCTTCACCCTCAGAGTAAAGAATTTCTTTCTAATAACTAATCTAAACCTGGCCTCCTTCAGCTTAAGGCCATTGCACTTGTCCTATCACTTATTTGTCACTATAAATAAATCCATGGCTGGGTGGAAATGCAGTGGCCAGGTGTGTCTCTGCAGAAATACCTTATTTCCTCCTTCAGATTAAAAACGAGGGAAGAAAAGACAACAGTGATCACTCTCAGCCCGAGACCTTGTATGTCAACTTTCTGCCTCTATCTTTTATTTTTTTTATGGCTGAGCTATGAACCTGGGGAAATAGGAGATTCTAATGGATACAGTGACAAATGCTGATCTGTGCCAGCCCAAATAGCTCTGTCATAATGATGCTGGGGGAAACATCACTTCTGCTGTGATGGAAAGCTCCTGGTGAAGCTCTGTCACATTTATGTGTGGTTCTTCAGCACTCTGAAGCCTGTCACCGGGCCAGGATCAGCTGTGTGATGCCGAGAACGCTGGCCATCCCCACTGCCAGGGAAATCACTCCCCTGCTGCGGAGAAGTGACTCTGCTTACACAAAGCAAGAAGTGCTGCACACATTCACCCATCCCAAGTCTGACCTGAGGCCTTGGGAAGCACAAAAAAGAGGCTTTTCTGCTGCATTTCTAGATTACAGCTGGGCCCAGGGGCCTGGCAGTGCTGAAATACCAGAAACTTTCGTCTGTGTTTGCATGGCTGAATGGTGTGCTATTCAAAATGTTAATGCCCGCTCAAACCATGGGCACCTACAGCTGGTATTGCTGTCAGTAACTGAGTCATAGGGAGAAGTGGTTGGAAATTTTAAAGTGAAATACATTGAAAGGAAGCTATTTAGTTCACAGGAGATTCTGGCTTTGCTGGTGTCTGCACCCAGCTCTGGCTGTCCTCTGGCAAGGGCACAGGAACACCCTCAACTGTCCTTCTGGGCTGCTCGTCTTCTGCGATGTTTATTGAAATCCATGCAACGGCTCTTTGGCTTTTCTCCCCTCGCCTTTTATGAAGAGATCCAGTGCACACTGAGTCATGTGCTCAGTGTATTTCTCTTCTGGGGGCTCTCACACCTGATGAGATGGCAGAGCACTGCTTTCCCAGCGGCGCCTGGCTGAAGGCTCTAATCGAAAAAGAAGAAATATGTGGGTATAAGGTTGGGGATGGCTGAAGGGTGGGAAACATTAACACACGCTAAAGCCAGGTGGTTTTGCCACATCAATAATATCAGGGCACAACTATTTCAAGACCACGATGGTGAAATCGCAGAGTTGCACCTTGCTAGACCACTGCTGCTTTTATTTATGTATGTGTTACACCAAATGAGGTTTGCTCATGGGATAATGAAACACACCCCTGAAGCTACGGTGACCTGGGATATTTCATGTGGCAACAAAACAGCTTTCATAACATGAGAATGTGAAATCATTGATAAGTTGAATTATGAGGATGTAATACTCCTGTTTAAGGCCCAGACAGCAATCCCTAGGCACTGCAGAAAGCTGTACCTTACCTACACTTCACTTGAGTATTTTTTTCCACCTCTTTTTCGAAGTATTTTGCAGGCTGTGGGATTCTCCAGTCTTGCACAGCCTTAATTCTTGACTCTGCTCCATCCTAGAGCTGTCTTGTTTCACTGATTTCATTACAGGGGCGAGATTCAGGAGCTGACACAGCTGTCAGCTCCGAGGGCTGCGGGGAAGGGACCTCGTGGCTCGGGGTGGTAAATTGGTTGTGTTTCAGAAATATTCAGTAAAAAGGTGTTTAACAAAGAACCGCCTGGTTCTGCTCAGTGCCCACTGCAGCAGCAGGAACGAGGGGGCATTGTTCAGAAACGTGAATAATATTTGTCCTTTTGTAATGTAAAACCTTTGTGGCATGCAGATTTTTTTTCCTGTTTTGAATGAAGCTTTCTGCAGTATAAGAGAAGCCAACTCTAACACTTGGTTTTCCCAAGGCCCTTCCCTCGCTGGCTGCATTTTGCTGTTAGTGAGGAAGGGCCGATGGCTTTGTTCAGCTGTTTATTCACATTGGTTAGCAATTTCCGGGCAATAAAAAAATCTGTATTAAAAGAATGCAGCACATGCTGGAAAAAATGACTTCCTCAGCATCTTTCCATTTCACTATAATGCATCTCTATAGTGAAAAATATTGCTGGTAGGGTATTTGAAAAATACCAGCTTAGGAAAGTTCTTGTATCCATTTAAATAGATGGCTATTGCTGGAGTTCTCCTCTGCTGCACTGGTGTTTTCCCATTCCCCCCAAACCATCAATTTCCAGACAGAAATCACCTAATCTTTTTCCCTATTACAGAGGCTGTAAAATGGCACCCTGTTACCCTAGAATTTGCATTAGCCTGTAGATATTTTCCAGTAAGAAACACAATCTTGGCCCCATCCACAGCAGGTCTCGCTGTTTCCTTTCGCTGCGTAAACCACGAGAACAGCTCAAATCAGTGTGGTCTGGTTTGTATCTATGGAGCTTTAAACTTCAAACCTTTGGTTCTTCCTGTGCCCTCCTCTAAAAGATGATTACTCTTCAAAATCTCTCCCTTCCATGCATGATCCTGACCATGGCGAACAGCACAGGGCTAAATAACATGCCCAGTCATCTGTTTTTAAGAAATGAGCTTACATTGATGAGACACTGGTATCAGTAAATGTTCTGTTTTCTCTATTGACCCCAATTTGGGTCCTTCTGGAACTCACTCCCATGCCTTTCTCTATGGGCAAGGCACTAAATAAAAGCAGGTGTCCCCATACAAGAGTTAATAGTTCTGGTGTGTTGGGAATTTTATCCAGGTTATTCATCAATCACCAGCAATCATTCCTTTAGCTTCAGCCCTGCCAGGAATCATTTAAAAACTCTCAGCAATTAGCTGAAATGAATTGGTCTGTTGGAATAAACAGCTCTGAAGCACCATTCTGCTCCTCACTGGGAGCTTTTTATCCCGCTGCTGGAGAGGAGGCGGTACCACCACTCCTCTAGTCCCCACTTTCACCAGTGAAAAACCCATCCTGGGGGAGGATTCCAGTGGTCTCCTCACTCTCCGCTGCTCCCATGCGCAAGTGTCCCATGGGTTTACACTCATGTCCCCTCTGCAGCAGCACAGGACACCTCTCTGGGTGCCCTGTGCTGATTTTGGAGCCTCACAGGCCGTGAGATAATGCAGCACCATCGAGTGGCTGCACAAAAGCCCCAGTTTGAAGGGGGGTATGTGGTGGGGAAGAGAAATAACTCTGCTTTATCTGTTTGAAAATGCAGTGATTTCAACACATTTATCAAATTTTAAATAATTTATGTCTTGACAGGGCTTATCAATTTTGCAAAGCACACACATTAACCAGATACAATGATCTCATATTAGCTTTTTCAGCATCTTACACTGGAGCCTAGAAATATTAATAAAAACTCAGCCCATCATCAATTAAATGGAAAAAAACATAAAATTGTGTTCCATTATAGTCTTTTAGTCTTTTTTTTCCACCCAAGAAAATGATGACGAGTTCTAATAATTCATCACAACAAGCTGAGCTTGAACTTTACTGATTATTAATTTTTTTTTTTTCAATGACAGAGGCTGCAGAGGGTTTTATGGCTGCAGATGTGATTGCTGTCAGGAATGCTGCGAGGAATTTGGGAGTTAAGCAACATCTTTCAGCAGGACTGTGTAAGAGTGCCATGTTTGTTCCATCCAGTCACAGCCTCATTTTTCAGGATGTTGTGGAGTTGCTTTGCAATGAAGCAAAAAGGCCAAATTGGATGTAGCTTTGAGCAATCCTGTCTAATGGAAGGTGTCTCTGCTCAACCACAGTAGGGGGTGGGAATGAGAGGAGCTTTAAGGTCCCTTCCAACTCAAACCATTCTGTGATTCTGTAATCCACTGAGCACTGAGCTGGTGGTGGGGGTGGTTGGATGTGAATATCCAGAAGAGAGGCTGAACCTTGTAACTGAGGGTGCCCTCATTCCTTGGACGCTCAAAATGCCTTTCTAGCTTGCACAGCCTCTCCCTCACTAAACTGTAAACAAATAAACACTGGCAGGTTGTTGTGCCTGGTTTTCTCCCTCCTGTGGGCAATGATGGAGATTTTAAAGCACTCTAGTGCAGACACAATTAAGTCAGAAATTCAGAGATCACTTGCTGGATTTCTGTCTCATTTTGAATCGGATAATAAAGAGGGACTGTGGGGTTCAGTGTGCCAAATTCAGCAGAGATATCCATTATGGGCGGAAACTGCAGAGCAGGGAGTCGGGGATGCTGATCTCTAGCTGCACAGTGGCGGAGCACTCAGACTTCTCCAAGTCCCCCAGACAAGTTAGGGAGGTTACAATTTGGAAAGTTTTGAAGGCTATTGCAACTTTCTTTCACTCAGTGGAGGTGGTCAGAAATCCCCCATTCAATAGCCAACATAATTGGATATTTTAACAATTTTACCCTGCCTCGTGTAGATAAAACTACAATGACAAGATGTTTCAGCAGGAAAGAAAACCTTCACGAATGAACCTTGCAGCCCATTACATTTTCTGCTTGTAACTAGAATCATTGAATCATTAAGGCTGGAAAAGCCCTCTGAGTTCACTGAGTCCAATTTATGACCAAACACCACCTTGTCAACCAGACCCTGGCACTGAGTGCCACGTCCAGGCTTTCCTTAAACACCTCCAGGGATGGTGACTCCACCACCTCCCTGGGCAGCTCATTCCAATGTCTAATCACCATTTCTGTGGAGAAATTCTTTGTAATGTCCAAGCAAACCTCCCCGGGCACAGCACTGACAGGGGCTTTGCCATTCCTCCTCAAACCATCTGAAAGATCTCTCTCTACACCTCCACACACCTAAGGGCCAGGGAAGGTACAGGTAAAAATCTTTAGCTTAATGAGAATATGAGATGATAACATCCAAATAACCCACAGAAAAAAACACAAATCTAAAAGGGGTATGTTGGGAGAAATTTCCAATTCCAGATACAATTTCACTGCATGTTTTTAAAACAAAATTGATACTTCAAACTCAGCATCATATTTTACAGGGAAAAAAAAAGCACTTTAAAATTCTCCAATTTGTGCAAGCAAGCAAAATAGTATTTTACTAAAACAGCACTTCAGTAAAGAAACAAATTTGGGAGGAAGAAGCAGCAGAAGAAAAGAGTGAAAATTAAAAATAAAGCCTGCAAAGATTTCCTATTTTAAAAACGTGCCTTTTTCACAACCCTGACAAGTAGTTTTAGGTTATCTGAAGTGTTCCCTCCAGCCGCAATCGGATAAATTGCTTAGAGCATAGATAGCTTTTAAATTATATCCATGCATTGAATTGATCTACCCTTCTGCTGAGAGAACAAAATTTGTTCTGAGAAATGTTTCTTGCCAAAAAATGTGCACCAATTCTCTTCTTGAAGACTTCAATTATTTGGGTTTTTTTCCCTCTATTAAATCTAAAATAGAGATCTTTGAGATAATTTAGGTTTCTTATTTGTATGTTTGTAAGGAAACAACTCTTAAAATGTTTTTCTGATATCATTAAGTAGTTCTAGTCCTTCACTATATATGAGGCATTTATTCTTGAAGGGTGGGGAAGTAATATAAATGTAAAGCTTTCTGTGAAGGGTCTGAAAAAGCCTTGCATAAAAATATCTAATTGAGATACAGTAGATATAGAAAGCTTAGATTATTATTATTATATTACCAACATATAACACCCCCCTGATTCTCAGGTGGTTTGTTGGTCCCTCTGTGCATTTTCTTCAAATTCAGGCTGAATTCTCACAATCTATTTTGCACTGAGGTCCACTAGTACTACAGCCACATGTATTGTCTTACTGGGCTGAGACCTGTGCTTTTAGGGTGGAGGTCTGGCATTTAGTTAGTTTTAGCAGATGTTTAGAAGACGATCCTATTCACCTGTAAATCCTCTGAGATGTGCCAGGT
Organism: Dasyornis broadbenti; assembly: GCA_013397935.1. NCBI lineage: Eukaryota > Metazoa > Chordata > Aves > Passeriformes > Dasyornithidae > Dasyornis > Dasyornis broadbenti. The sequence continues at coordinate 163,561 of VZRN01002460.1, read as the reverse complement.
CCTTTCCATCTCCACTGAAGTTGTGATGCTTTACAGGTGCAGCTCACAGAATCATTTAGGTCGGAAAAGACTGTAAAGATTGAGTCCGACCACTGACCCAGTACTGCCCAGTCCCACTAAAGCCTGTCCCTAAAAACCACGGCAGCCTGCAGGACCAAACCCCAAACCAGCCTCTTCTTCCTGCAAAGGCAAGCGGGAACACTCAGCCCCTCTGCCAAGCCGGCACCTGCCGACCAGCCGTCTGCTGAACTTTACAGTTAATAATTTCCCCTCCTGCTTATTTCCTTAATGCCTGGGAGATTTCTCTTTACGTTTGCTGGGATCAGTTCATTAAAATACTAATTTCAAGCGGTAATTATCTGTGTGTGAGCGCTGCCCGTGGAACCGGCGCTAGCGCTGATACGCTCTCAGCTGCAGGAGGCTTCACAGATGCTCAGGTCCCTGGAAGCTCTGCGCAGGAGTCACTGTGGTGCTCAGCTGGAGGCTGCCAAAGATTTTTTGGGAGAAATGTTTTAAGAATCATAGTTAACCACGAAGGCTATTTTATGTGGCAGGGAAAGTGCGTGAACAGAAAACTGCTGTATCTGTTAGAAATGAACCTGACTTTACTGAAGTTGTCATGAGGTTTTGTATGCCTTGTAAAGTTTAAATTAAAAATCAATTATGGAAGAGCCCTTAATCTCCTCTTTGGAGTTGATTCATGTTTGGATGCGAACTCTGAGACTCCAATGACCTCCCTCAGTGCTAAATGCGACACAGCAAAGGCTGTTTTTTCTCTCTTCCCACTCATGTGCCATTATTCAATTTTTTACTGCATTACGAAGAGGAGAGTTTTAATAATCGAGCCAGATTAAAAGAATAAAAGGATGCTTCTGACGAGTTAGAAACAGAGAGAAGCTGTGCATTTCTTGCAGATTTCAAGCTCTGTATTATTACAACGCGTAAGAGATGATTAACAAAGAAAAATATTACAGTTATCTACTCCCTTTGAGAGCCTAACTAATGAACCTCTACCAGCTGCTCTTGAAAAATCAGTAACACTATCACTATCAATTTCAAGACAAAGCACAGCTGACAGATGTTTGAAGTGATAAATCAGGCTGCACAAGGATTAAAATAACAAGCCCCAAATGGCCTTTAAAAGACAAAGGTGCTGCAGTGAACTATTTTCAGCCACTTTGGATCCCGTCAAAAGTTAGATCACTGATACAATTATCTTGCAAAACAGTAATGACCAAAGTAATATGTTATGAAAAATCTAACAATGGTGATACTTGAGCCAGGCTTTTGAAAAGAACAGGTTTGATAGTCATTTGTGCTTTTAATGGCAGAACTGAGAATGCCCTGCTTCCCTGAATACTACTTCTGGGAATGAGTGATGAAAAGCGTGAGCTGGGCTGAAGCATTAAATGTAGCTGAATTGCATTCTTGTACATTTTAATTAATCTTTTTTTTTAAAGCAAGAAATTACATTTTAATAGGCAATGAACACCATTATTTAAATCAAGCATGAGATTTTTTGTGTTGCTTCACTCCAGGCTGCATTTTCTAACGACCTGCCAGTGATGTGATGGAGATAAAGACCCCATTCCTGGAGAACAGCGTCTGTGCTTCCAAACTCTGCTGCCTTTAATAGGAGACCTCTGCAGCCAGGGGAGAGTGATCAGAAACAAATCCCAAGTTTCCGGACTTCACCTCAGCTTTCAGAGTTTAGTGCACCTTGTCAGAGCGTGCATTTGCTTCCTAACCCTCAGCTGGGTTAGGGAGGAAATGCTCTGTTTAAAGCATTAAAAGGTATTTTTCTGGCACCACTCTTGGCTCAGGCAGGGTCACCACAGAGCTCAGCATGGGAAGGTCCCAGTGGAACAGACCTGCTCCAAGTGCTATTTTTTTCACTGATATTTCAGGAAAGCTGTGGTCACCCCAAGTTCCTGGGCAAGCTCCTTCTAAAGAACCAGTTAACTGGGGCTATCCAGTGACTCTTGGAGATTCCTCCTGAATCCTCCTGCTGTTTGAAGGAAGTGTGTGGATGTATCCAAGAGTCCATCAGCTGACCAGGAACAGGGGACATTGACTCAAGTCTCAGGTTAAAAGCTTTCTTCCAGAGAACACTTTTGTTGTTTTCTTCAAGGATAATGTCTCTTCCTGGAAATCCTGCTGCCCACGTGTGCTTTTGTGTGCCACCCTGAGTGGCACAGTCAGACCCAAGCTCTGGGAGCTGCTCGGTGCATTCTTGGCATCTCCCTAAGAAAAATATTTCTGCCTAAAAGCTTTGTGACAGAAGCACATGGGAAATGCAAGAGCAGGCTGGATTGGTACTGCCACAGAGGCACAGGGAGCTACGCAAGGAGAGCTACGTGTGGCGGATCAGGCTGCCCAGGGAGGGCAGGGGACAAACCACGGGGCTGAGGCTGATTTGGAAATGCAGCCCAGGCATGTGAGGGTCACACACTGGGGACAAACTCCTCCACTTACATCTTTTCAATACGATGGAGGCCCAGAAAAAGCCTGGAGGTCAGCACGGCCCCAGGATTGTGCCAAAACCTGCCCCTTGCAGTGCAAGCCCCTTCTCGCTGCCTTCCCCCACCTGCTCCAGACGACAGCACAGGTTTGGGATGAAGGCCAGGCTGAGGACTGTCCTCCTCCTCATCACGCAGCCAGTGTGGAAGCTGGGGCTGTGCTGGAGCTGCCTGTCCCCACGCCTGCTCACAGCTTGTGTCCTCCCTGCTGAACACGTGGAAGGCCACAGCAGTTTTCTAAATTAAATTAAAATTCTTTTTCCTTTTCAAACCACTTAGCATGAGGTAGCACACTGGGGCACTTGGAGGTATTTCATTGCTGCCTACACACATGCATGCATGCTGCTTTCCTAAATGAATTACTCCCTTAAAGAACAGAAAATCATTGACTGAGGCTGCCCGATTATTAAATTTTAAGGTGAAACAATATTAGGCTTTGCCTGGCAGCAGCCAGCCACGCCTGCAGCCATTGTGCGCTGCATAATGGGGTACTAACAGTGACTTCATACTGTAAGGTCCTATTGAAACCTGATTTTAAACCCTTTTAATTTATTCAGCCATTTTTTATGTCCCCAAGAAGTGGAAAAACAGAATTCCTTTCCGGAAAAACCAAAATGACAGGTTTGAGGCACTTTGAAAATGACAAGGTTCAAATTTGAAAACCACGTAAGTTTTAACAGGGCTTAATTAGAAGTTGGTCAGCCATCTGCCCTGATATAATAAATCCAGGACTTGTGTTTAACAAAGGGAGATGACTCTGACACCTAGTTCGCCTGGAACATGTGCCTGGTTTGTTTCCTTGCAGGAATTTACCAAGATAATTAATATCGGAGATCACTGTATATGCACTGTAAGAACAGAAGGAGGATCTGAAGACAGAAAGGCTGGGATCAGATGAAAATGTTACATTCTAGCACAATAGGAGTTAATTCAAATTGCTGTCATTTGCATGTAAAAATATAATTTCAAACCTATTTGCTCCACATCAGTATCAAACAAGAAGGAAACACATTCAGTGCATCTTTACATCACCCAGTCTTTCTTTTACTGTGAATTACAGTGCACATAACCCCAAGTGTTAATTTGGTCACATTCCACAATGCACTTGATGTATTCCAACTGGCACATAAAGAATAACATTTCCAGGTTGTGTAGAAGAACTGTACTAGCAGGGTGCTTGCAGTTGGTGAAACAAGCCCTGGGAGCGGATAAATCACCCACGGCGGGGCTGGGATGCCACTTCACCATGTGCTTTTTAAGGCACACGTGTCTGAAACATATACCCCAGAAAATGCACAATCCTAGGAACAGGGCAGGAGGAAGTGCTCTCTTCAGAGGCACACTAAAGGTGTTTCACAGCAAAGGCTGTATAAAAGCATAACCTGACAAAGTCTTCCCTGTGTTAGAACAAATAATGCAAATTGGAACACAAATATCAGTGGATCAGTGGATCCAGCCAGCTGGATCCCAAACCTGCAAAACCCCCAAAGGCCTGAACCTGAGGTCAGTTTAGATAAGCACTCAGTGAGAAATCTCAGCTCTGTTGGTTTGTCTTCACTCACAGCAGACTTTTTTCCCCTGCCAAAAGTTTAGATAATCATAGAATTGCAGAATGGTTTGCATTGGAAGGGACCTTACAGATCATCTTGTTCCAACTCCCCTGCAACGGGCAGGGACACCATCAGCCAGGAAGCTTCCATGGATACTCCTATCCAAATTCCCCTGCTAACATCCCCTTTGACTTTTCCCTGCTCCAGGACCTGACCACGCACAGTAAAAATACCAAAGTGTTCCTTCCACACCTCGCTGTTCAGGTTTCTTCTGGGGTTATTCTTTTGCAGTTGTCCACAGTCTTGACCTCCCTGGGTCATAATGAATTTACTTCCAAAACAGGCTGCTAATTTAAGTTTTACTCTGAAAATTGCCGCTCTGCAGTAGTGAGTTCTCACTAGTATTTAAAAAGCTGAATAAACCAGTTCAGAAGGATTGATAATCACTAATAAGACTTATAGTCACTGCTTAATTCACACACTGACTGTACAGGACAAAATGAGGTGTTTTTCATTAAACTGCCAAGTTCTGAGTCTGTATAAGAAACCTAAGCACTAGGTTTGGGAATGAGTGCTAACAAGCGCCCTGAGTAATCTCAAATCGCAAAGATACAGGGGTTAGGAAGCGCAGGTTTTTAGAACAAGAGATGTGAGATGCGAGCTGATAAAGAGAAGCTACAAGAACTGGTGATGTGTAAGTGATGCCAGGCTTCGAAAGTCACGCGATCTTTCATGTTTCTAATGTGTGTTTTCCCACAGATTGTGGAGATCAAAGAAGGAAACAAATCTAAATGTAACTGCCTAGACCAAAGCTGGTAGTAAGTGTATGACAGACATAAAAGCAACTTGGCTGTAAATGTTTTAAACTGTCTCCTGTGGACACAAAAGGTGGTTCTACAGGGACAGGAAGTAATTCCCTGTGTTAAAATTTAATGTGTTGCCCTATGTGATCAATTACAAAGCTATAAATATGTATGTGTGGGACTGAATCAGTAATAAAAATGTGATTTTATAAGTCTCTGAGTCTCCATGATCAGGCCAATAAACTTGTTACATCAAATTACATTGCAGCTTCTGATACCTACAGAAGTGCCAGTTCTTGTGATGAGCTTTTCAGGAAGGGCTTGTTTGCCTGTCCCACCTCCCTGCAATGCTGCAGGGACAAGGATGAAGGGAGCATAGCCCTGTGCCACTTCACTGTGTGCCTGGATCACCCACTGGTACAAACCTAATCTGGACCAGTCGTGACCCTCAAATTCACCAGAGTATATGCAAGGTAGTCTGCTACAGATTTTGGCTCAGAAAGTGGTAAATAAATCTGGTTTCCCTGTTCTTCTTAGCTGGGTATGAAGTAGGGAACCTTCCAGCTCTTGCTGGAGGCACAGCAGCTTCTCCCGTCTACAAGCCACGAGTGGAGGAGAGCAGGATGGCTGCACTCAGTGAGAAACAAGGATTGTTATCACCTGCCTTCAGGGAACAAGGAGCTTGATTATGATACTTCACTGAACAGAGTTAGTATTTCCAAGTCATGCTCCAGAAAAGACGGATCCTAGCAGATCTCCTTCCAGCCAGCAAAGTGCAACACCTCGTTAGTGTAGGTAAGTAAGTTGTATGGCTTGTAAGATAAGCTCTGGTTCAACTTTGCTCAGGGCTCAGCCGAATTTCAGTGAAAGTTCTGCTAGCTGAATATGGATCAAAATGTCCAAAACCTTCATTGCTGCTCAGTACTCGGGAGCAGCTTCACCTGGCTGCTTTTGTCCCTTGAGCTTTGTGGTCACCACATGGGATAAACAGCCTGGAGGGAGGAGGAAGAGTCACTATGCTGCTGCTTTGCTCGTCTCTCTGGTTTGGGATGCTGCTTTCCTGGCCTCGCAGCCAGGCTCTGATGCTCTCAATGCTGTATGGAAGTGTGTAAGTACTAAAATGTCACATCAGGTCTGAGGTTCTACATTTAGAGACATCCTTGATTTCCTGTACAGTAAGTCCAAAGCTAAATGCACTATACCTGGGTCATTTTTTTTTTTTTTGTAAAAGAAGTCTTGCATTTTGCATGACTGTACAAGGAAAGTATTCCCTACCAGAAGTCAGACCCATGCACACACCCACGTGTTTCAGTAGGAAGTAACTGGGAAGCACACTGGCTGCAGACTTGACTTCTGTCTGATAACTACAGGCTGAGAGGTGTGACTGTGACAAAAGTGAATTGTAACACCAGGTAGTCCAGAGAGAATATCCTCTGTTGCAGAGAAGGGCAAACCACTGCCTTTGACTTTAATGATTTATATTATGTCATAAGTGAATGAATAAGATACTCATTGGTTTTATTGCTCCACCCATGGCTTAAACTGAGCATCTCTTATTTTTTTTTAATCCTGTGGCTAATATTACAATTAACCTTTGGTATCTGGTCTGGGAATTTATAAAAAAAACCTTCTCAGCCGTTCAATACAAAATACTTCTTACAGAAGCATTCCTTTCCTGATTTCCTTCATGCCTATATTATTTACAGAGCAAAACACCAGAGGGAATCAAATCACACAACCTACAAAAAGAGGGAAAAGCAGGGCCTTACTTGCTCCCAGTAGTGAAGAAACGTAGTGTTAAGACTTGAAACTCATTTCCAATTTTCTGTGTTCATACCACGGTCTCTAAACAGCGCATTATCTCACACACCAGATGCGCAGCTGTATCTAGGAACTACAGGGTGCGATAACTATGGAATTTCAGCCCTATTTCTTCTTTTATGTTTTAAGTCAAATCCTTATTCTGATTTTAATTTACGTTTCTGTATTGTTTTCTGTGTGCTTTGTGGGGTGGGAGAGAAGTAGGGAGCTCAGTGTTCAATTATAGAAATGGAAAAAGAAATCATGTGGGACTCAGAGTATTTTAACTTAACAACACAAGAGAAATCAACATACACACCTCTAATTTTATTTAAATTGGTGTAAAATTAGAGTATAGAAACAACTTAAGCTGTTGTGATTAACTCCACTTAAGTGGAATTTGCCCACAACTCAGCAATCTCTTGGCTGATGTGAGCTGCATCTGGAACTGAAAGAAAAGGGTGAGATCTTGAAAGTTATTTGAACCACTGTCAAATGCTATTCTGAAAATACTGCTTGGGTAGTAAGTAATTTGAACACATTACAATAAATGTTACTTTTATGGTACTAAGAGGTTTATTCTTATTCTTTTAATTATTATAGTAACAAAAATAATAACCATATCCATGATGGTAATAATACTAATGATATTATTAATAATAACAATAATAATAGTGTTCTGTCTCAGCTGAGAGGTGGTGACCTCGTGAAGGAGTCAAACCGTGTTGCAAATGCATGTTTTTCACGAATGAGTAGTCATCCTGGAAACAGAGGACATAAAACTTGCACCAGGATGAACATAAAACCTGGATCCAGCATTTTCTGGTATTTATTAGTATTTGGGAGTTGGAAGGTGGAATATTAGCTCAAGGGAAAAGAGAGGCCACAAAGGGAGAAAACGAGTTTTATTCTTCAAGGCAGATTTTTGCCTTGCTGTTTCTCCAGGAAGGTTCCTGTCCCTGCCAGGAGTCACGGAGTGTTCCTTGGATTCAAAGGAAGGTTTCTGTGGGCTTTGGCAACACCTGAACACCAGCGTGGTGCTGCTGTTCCCTGGGTGTGAGCATGGTTGCTGTGGAAGCTGACAAGGTTTGGTTCCTTGCAGGATCAAATGGCTGCACACCTCTAAAGGAGCCGAGCATGATGCGCAGTGCTTCCAGTCATCCACAAACAAATGAGCTAATTAAATTATTTTTTTTTTTTTGTGCTCTGGTATACTGCACAGTCCAATTAAGTTGCTAAGCCAATCATCTTGAAATAAATCAACCATATTGTTACATAATTCTTTTTAACAAACAGAGACATCATTATATGAACTAGGTTCTAAGGGTGCCAGATGCTCCTAAACAGGGAGTCTAATTTATTTCGTTGATTTTAAGAAGCAACCCATTCATGTGTGATAGCTTTTGTCATCCAAAATGCTAATTCTTGTCTGAGTTTAAAGTAGATTTCTGTCTTTCTCATACATAAATGAGTGCACAGAGGAGATAAATATGGACCCTCTTTAATTCCCTGTCATACAATCACATAAAAATCTTGTCCCAAAATACTGAATAAATGTCCTTTTAAACACAGCTAATAGGATTGTGATAGAAAAGAGGCCAAAACCACTTCTCAAAATTATTGTACCCAATATGAAGAAAAACCATCTGATCTCTGAAAACAAAGGTTTGCTGAAGAAAGAACACTTGCTGAAAGGTTAGTTTAGCACTGTGTAATGGGGAAAATGGGATGGACTGGGTTCCCAGGCAGCCCGCGGCGCTGCCCAGTAATTATGTTCAACCTTAGAGCAGAGTAAAGCAGGCTGGCAGAGGGCTCAGAGGCTCTGGCAGACTGGGAAACCTCATTCCCTCTGTTAAAAACAAAAAGATTATGTGCTTTGGATTTGATTAACGTTTCAAGGATACTATTAAGGGAGATGGGCAGCAGAGATGTTCCTTTCCAACACTGCCAGTGACGCGGGCTCCTCCAGAGGAGAGCAGAATGTGCACATCTAACCCAGTAATCAAGCAAGCCTCTTTTTATCTTTTTGCCCTTGGTTAATGCTTCTTTTTCCTCCCAGAGAGAAGATTACAGAAAACAAAACAAAAAAAAAAATGTGTTGGTTGGTTTTTCTGATACATTCATTGGAGGGTTGGGTGAGTCCCACAGAAGTCAAGGTATGCAAAGCAGCTTTGGTGGGAAGCCCTCTCCTAACCCCCTCCAGGGGTTTCCTGAAGGAATTGCTCTGGACCATTAATAACCTGCACCCTCAGAGATGCACAGCAGCACTGAGAAGAAAGAAATGGGGATTACTGAGTATTTTCTGTGCACCTGTGCTTACCATTCTGATTTGTTCCTGTTTAATTTGGACCACAGCAAAACAGCCTTGCTTTGTATTTTCACTTGGCCAGTGATGATTGAAAGTGATTTCTCCGGATAAAAGCTGAAGAAAAAACCCCTGTGGTTTCCATTTGGACATTAGAAGGTTGATGTGTTTTGCTGTCACATTCTATTTTTAAATGCATGACACTGCACAGGTGTTCAGACTCCAAATCCTTAGTGAAATCTGTCATCTCTCTGCATCTTGTCACTACATCAGCTCACAAACTGAGGGGGGAACGAAGTTCCTGTATGGCAGAAAACTGCAAGTGCTCGACTGTGGTTAATGATAATTTCATAGCTGAAAAATATCCCTACATTTGATAAATTTTCAGGTGTCTTAATTGCTTTGAGGTGCATTTGCCTATCTAGAATTTCTCAAATTATTTTTCTACAAGCCCTCAATGTGCAGGACACAAACTAACAGGTTAAAAATGTGAATAGTTTTTGCAGGACCAAAAGTTGTTAGTCTGAGTCAAAGAACAGGCTGGAGTTTTACTTCTGTGCTTGCTCTCCATAAAACTCTGACTGAATTCAGAAGGATGAGATATACAAAGAACTACAAATCTTCTTCCCATGTCTGCTTAAAGCATATATTATTTCTACATCTGTGGGCATTGCTAAAATGTAACACGGCAAAGAATGTAATAATCACTATTTTAAGAAAACTGTTCTTGAGATTTTACTCAGAAAAAAAAAATGGGGCTAACCCACACTAATGCTGTTCTTGAAAAGTTTGTTGAATCTTATACACTGCTAATGTAGACTTCAGGGAAAAGTATCCCACGTTCAGACTGTAGAGAAAGATGGGGAATGAAGCAGCTCTTACAGGACTGCTCCAGAGTCATCAAGCAAGTGCACATTGCTGGCCCACCCTGGGCATCCTTGTCCACAAGGAACATTTCCTTCTGCCTCCATGGGGCAATATTGTCTGTTGATACTGGAAAACCAAACTCAAGACGTACTCTCTAAGCTTAGATCTCCTAAATAGACCTGAAGTGAACCATCATGTCCTTCTAGCTAAATCAGAGTCAAAATTGTGAATGAAAACTAGTCCTTTGCAGACGATTATTTAAGTCTTGGCTTAATGATCATTTAGCATCCATCACTAAACAAAATCAACAGTGCTTTGTCTCAGTGATAGCATATTGAATCCGACGAATCCATTTGGCTCTTTCACAACTAATTCAAGTCCTCTGAAGTTTTATTCTATTTCCTACACAATCCTTACTATCAGTCAGAGAGAGAAGGGAATTGGGGTCCCCTGAGTAATCTGAACCCAAGCATGGCCCAGAGGGATAGGTGGGTGTCATTCAAATGTGCTGAAAGAGCCAGCTGATGTTACTGTGAGGCTGTTCACTATCAGATTTGAAAGGTTTTGAAGATTGGGAGAGGGCCCTGACAACCAGGGAAGACCCCAAATATAGCAACTGTTTTCAAAAAGGCTAAAAGCAATCTGGGAGATTACCAGCTGCTCAGACTCACTTCAGCCCCCTGGGAAATCATGGAGCACATCTTTTCTAAAGTCACATGTGGGCGAAGGAAGGGGAAGATGATGACTGGGAATAGGCAGCATAGATTTACCGTGGATTTACTAAATTTACCATGATTGACTAAACTGGTTGCCAACTACTTATCAAAAGACAATCTGTGGATGAGAAGAGAGCAAGGGAATGTCACCTACTGTGTTGAAGTTTTTTACACGGCCTCCCAGGCATTTCTGCCTCCAAGTTGGGATGTTGCTGCCTTGAGGGGATCACTGAGTGAAAAGCAGCTGGACTGAGGCTCAGAAGGCAATGGTTATTGAGTCACACTCTGTCCAGACACCAGGAGCAAAGGGGGTCCTGCTCTTCTGCAAGACTCCAGGCTGAATTCACAGATGGATTTTGAATCACTCTGTCCATAATCACTATCACTCCTGAAAAGATTTGATGTGCTTACCGGAAATCACAGATAACAGAATAACCCTCCCAGAAACTAATCTTCCCAAAGATGATTTAAACTATCTTGTTTGCTTCAGATTTCATTAAAAAGTTATTTTCAAGATATATTGTTGACAGTTGTTGATGTTGGACCAAAGGTGATTATATGAACTCTAGGCTTTGATTGGCAGTATATAATTGAATTTAGCATTTATTTTCCTTGTTTCTAATGTACACATTCCTTGAAACAAGTCATATTTGTATTGTGTGGTAAACTTAAAGGACAGCTTTCACCTGCTAACTTCCCAGGATGTTGTCTTACACATACATACTGAATATGTCACAGGAGGAGGTGTTCTTCCTTGCTTGGCAATACACCCAGCACTGCTCCCTATCTGAGCTGCCAGGAAGACAGTGCATTTCTTGAATAGATGGCTCAAAAGCATTTTGAATAAAACAATTTTTTTTTTCTTTTTTGCCTGGTAGGTTTCAACATATCAGAGCAGACATACAATTAGCATAATGTGAAAGAATTTATCTCAGAAGTTCACTTGTGAGAATTGTATTTATATCTACAAAGATTAAAAAAATGATTCATTGTGATCTCCTGGGTTCACCTTTCACTCTACACTTGGATGGGGTCTGCAGGATGTAGCACCTGCAGACCCCATCGCTTCTAAGATTATGACACACCACAGAGAGGACTCAACCAGCTGCCCCCAGAATTGAGACCACATCATGAAATTAGCAACCAGAGCAGAAAAAGAGAGACAATTATGGGCTTTTATGAGTTACATCAATCACTTGGATTTATTCATATTGTCTTACAGAAGATTAATAGATGTATAGAACATTAATATACTTTTACAGCAGTGTAATTTATAAAGGGAAAAAAACTTTTAGGAAAAGCTGTGATGCAATCTACTATTAATATTTTGCTGAGGGGGATGAGACTGTTAAACTACTCACCTTGCAAACACTACTTAAAATTGACTAAGTACAGCCTAGGAAGGTTACTCTGTATCTTATCCTCCAGGGTCAATAATTCTATACTTGGAGACTTCTCTGAACTGATTTGTCTATATTTCAGATAGGAACACACTTTGATGTTCCTAAACAAATTGATGCATTCCCCTCACACATTTATTATTCTTATTTCTAACTGTTGAAAGAAAAACTAGCACCTTCTCTAGCTCTTAATGGAAAGCTTATCTATTAAAGATGATGACTTGTATGAGAAGAGGTGGTGGTTCCAGGCAAAAGGACTATTTTACAGACTACTCTAAATGTATTTCTCTCAGTAATAGGAAATTTGAAGCAATATTAGGTTTGTATCAACAGAACGTGATTCTTTTAATAGCATCTTTCAACAGAAGCTTTTCTTACACACTGACAGCGACAAGGGTTGTCACTGCTTGCAAAGAAACGTCTCCCTTGGGAATTCATGGGGTATTTCTTTAATAGGAAATTAGAGACTGAGCAAAACATTTAGGTGTGCAATCTTTATCTGTGTTTCCTGCTGTTAGTTTCCTTTTCAGACACTATCAGTTTTACTCAGAGCACTGACACCTCTGAAGAGCTTGCAATGGAAATAATTCATTGAAGAGACTGCTAATGTTTCTGGTAGATATGAGAATGTTCTCCCTGAGCACTGAGCTGACCAAAACCTCCCAGCTGTACTCATCCTCCTTTTTGGGGCTGTTTTGCTTGTTAGCTCATGCATGGTGCTAATGCAGTCACGTAGTTCACATCTTTGGAATATCCAGAGAGCATACACATTGTCCCGTCCTCATGGGCTGGCTGCAGATGTCCAGGAAAAACCCAACCTGTCTACATCACATGTCCATAAAAAAAAAAAAAAAATCATAGTGAAAGCATCAAAATTTGAAGTAGAAAAAGTATTCCAAGAGAATTATTCAGAATAGGTCTTCCTCCTGAAACTAGCCCATTTTCTTAATCTAAAAAATTGCCAAACTCTCCAAGACTCCTCTGTGTTAGGGTTAAAAGATACTGTCTAAGCAAATTGGGGCAGCACATATCTTTCCAGTGAGTTGTTCTGTGAAAACCAACAGGAAAGAGGCAAGAAAAAAAAAGTAAATTACTCCAAACACTCAGAATCAGTAGAAAAGATCAATAAAGAGGCAAAACTTGCTGTGACTCACAGTGCTAATGTTGCAGTTCTTTGAGGAAAAGGTCCCCAGGAACAGGCAAATAATGCAGCCTGAACAAAGTGTCTCAAGAGTGATAGAAAAGAAGATAGCTAAGCATAAAGGGAAGTAATCAGGAAAACTTTGTGCATAGTATTAGGAAAAACTAAACAATATGATACCATCAGCTCTGAGACTTTCCAGGGATTATCATGGGACCTTCAAAAAAAAACACTAAGGAAGAATACTGGGAAGCGCTCAGCATGTGCAATCCTAAATCACAGGAAGACTCTGGGTAGCTTTTCCAGGTATCCATCTGATAAGGAGAACAACAAAAGCCGGGAGAGTTTGACAGACAGCAAATACAGTTTCTCCCCAGTTTCATAACTGGTGCCAGAATCTATAACCTCTAAAACCACACATGACCCAGGCAGTCCTTATGTTTTAAGACTGCAAATTCCCATTAGTTTGTTTAGGAGCACGCTTTGCCAAACACCCGAGCTGCTAATCCATGTATGGGCTCTCCCAGGATACAAGCCCAGGCTTTCCTTCCTTGATTTCTGCCGAAGGATTCAATCCAGGATGTGGTTTTCACACACCTTTGACCAAGGCTGCAAAAAGAGGAAAAAAATGCTTGCCGTATTTTATTTTCTAGTGTCTCTTTGCAGCAGAAAGAACATCCTCTCGTAGGTGCAGGAAAAGTCACTTTCCTGCTCTCACTGAATGTGTGTGTATTCCACCTCCCACCAAAATAAATGAAATAATTTGTACCTATTGAAATAATAGGTTAAAATAATATTATTGAAATAATATATTCCACCTCCCACCAAAATAAATAACCTGTAATTTGTACTTCCCTTTCTCCAAAAGGTAGATCCAAGCAAGTTTTAGTCCTGTTAAGGGCCAGGACTGAGCACCCTGCTGTAGAATACTGTCTCCCCTGATAAATTTGATACTGTCTTGAGAGATGTAGGCTCACTTTCCCTTCTGCCATCCTAACTAGGGGATAAGCACTGACTTATTTGCACACAGAGAGAATGGAAATACCACCTGTTTTTTCATTAGTCACTGAAAGCTATTCTGCCTTCAGCTACCTTTTAAAAGTCTGCTAGTCCAAGAGAAAGCAGGCATCCCTGCAATCCATGTTCTGGACCTTACTAAGTAGCTCACTGCCTTCTGTGTGGGGAGCTGGCTGAATCTCATTCTCAGGCACCACACACAAACTGCAGGTTTTTAATTCAAAGCTGTGATATCGATAACCTCTGCATTATCTTTTAATGACTTTGAATTTTCCAGAAGTGTAGAAAAATCCTGATCACATGAGTTGAGATGTTATTCTCAAATTGAAGAAACAAGGAAAATAACCCAAACAAACCAACTTAATTTATGTGTTTTTTCTTACTGTGCTAAAATTGATCACTACTCCTTTTCCAGTTGAGTGTTTTGAGAAGGAGTCTGAACCAAATGAATTACACAACAGCCCATGTTCCCATTACAGCCAAGGAAAGATTAAAAGCTCTTCTGCAGCCTCTATGCATTTGTCCAAAAAACCAAAATGTGGCCACCCCAGGAAGTCCTGGTGAACTTCTGACTGCAATGCAGGTGTGTTTTGACTTTCGAACTTGTTTCTGTTTCAAATATTATTTTAGCCCATTTCCTAAGAAAATCAAGCTTCCTGTGATGCTGTTGGCCAACACTGAAACAACTGTTCAACCATTCTGTGCACTTCAGTTGGAGCAGAGCTGGTGATCCCATGGATAATTAAATTTCTGTTAAATAATTGCACTGGATGAGACAGAAATAGGGGCATAGGGCACACGTTCATAAAAGAGCAGGCTTTATTAATACCTGCTCACAGACTGAGTTTATCTCAATTCTCCCTGGAAGCATGGAAGGATATCACTGGCGCGGGACAAGTCAGTCAATGACTACCAAGTTGTGTTATCAGGACTACAGCTTCAATATCTAAACAGAACAAAGTTCAATCTCCCTCACAGTTACCAGCTTTATTGAAAAAAAAAAAGTTAAAAATATATCTAGTAGTTACTCTGGACTGAAAAGACAATCCAATACATCAAAACATAAGAAAGATACAATAGCCATTATATTTGTATTTGTCCCCATATTAATCTTGTTATTCCACCAAAAATATAACTGTGCTGTTCATTGAATGAATCCTGCAAACTCACCAGAAGGCAAATTTCTGCAGAATGGTGTCCTTAGTCATCAAAAACACAAAGTTTGCTATTTTAAATTCATTCCTTCCCGCATTGTTCAACATCAAGTATTAAAAACAGCAACATTGAACCTTCAGTCTAAGCAAGCAGAGTAACAGATCCCATCCAATATCCACATAAAGGTTTTGTTAAATAAAACATGGAGTTTAAATTCCCTGGCTACTGCAGCGTTAGGCTGACCACTGCTGATAACGCACAGGTCACACGTGTCTGAATAAAAGGATTATGGGGTGAACACCATAAAATGGATCTGAGTATGAGGTATGTCATGTTTTTTCATTCTTATATTTAGAGACATTTTCTTTAATTTAAATCAAATAGATCCAAACTCAACAATGCATTTATTCTCCTGTCAGACACTCAACACATTATTTTAAACTAGCTTAGCTTGGTGCCAGGAACAGGACATTGAATTCTAGTGAGAAGAAAAATAAGAAGAAACTTGAAGAGCGAGATGGATGAGAATGGCTTTCCCACTTTTAAAAACTCTAAGGAAAAGCATTAACTGTGATTTCACCAAAACTGATGTAGGAAAAAAATAAAAATAAATCTGGGATTTTGGATTCTAGAGGAAGGAGAAAAAGCATAAAGAAACAAAAAACTTTCTGTGCCCCCAAGATGGTAATGTGGTAGAAGTGAAGTTTGTTGCATCTCTAGGTCTGGATGTAAATTTTACACACCAGAGCTCACTGTGACAACAACACCTTCCCAGGGAGAGGGTGTCCCTACATAGACAGGAAAAATACAGCTTTTAGATAAATGTTTTTTAGGGCAGAATCTACAATATCTGCAGTTCTGTAAAACTTGCTCCTTAAAACCCAGAAGTATGACAGCCTCCACATCATGTTCCAGTCATGTGCTTTAAAAGTGGATATCCACTCAGAGTTTGACTTGTGAGAAATGAGTTTAAAAGTGGGCAATTTTAAATGGATACACTCTAGAAGTACATGAAACAACCAACGACTCAAAGCTGATCAACCTTTGGATTGATCTGCTGCCAGAGAGCTTGGACAGAAGCCGTCAGCAAGGGGTGAACGGATGGCCACTTAGAGATTCTAGAAAGGGGTCTCTAACTACTTGTTTCCTGGAAAAAAAAAAATAAAAAAATGGTTTTTTAAATTTCGGAAAAAAAAAAAAAAAAATTCAAGCTGAGTAGTAGAAAGGTAGGCAGTCTTTCTCCCTGCTCCTGGGCTGCTGTACTTTGGACCAGGGGGGCATCTCCAGTAGGAAGAGGAAAGTAAGGAAGCTGCTGGTTCTCCCAGAGGAACTGAGCATCCTCTGCTTGGAAAAAAAACTTTGGGAACATGGAGCATGGAGGGAGAGAGAAACAGAGGGAGCAAGCAGGCAGCTCACAGCAGAATGCAGCTTAGAAAAGCTCCCTGGAGGGCCAGAAACTTCTTCACAGCAGTGAGCAGACTCAAGCCAGGGGGATACGAAGAAGACTGATGGATTTGTCATTCAGCACAGAAGACAGTGCAGTTTGACTCAGAATTAGCTCAAAAATGGATGTTTCCAGCACTGGAAGACTAATTCGATGCCTGGAAACAACACAGCGGCTCAGCAGCGGGAGGCAGCAGAGCCTGGCACACAACAGCAGCTGTACCACAGAATTTGTCCCAGCCCCACAAGGAGTTTAACACTGGTCTTTTCCTTGCCTCGAATGGTGACAGAACTGAAAGTAATCAACGGGAAAATTGAATCGGTTTCAAAAAAGACTGAGGTGTTTCAATCACCTAATTTAAAGCGGGCCATGCTAACACACCCAGTAAGTCAGTGGTGCCACAGTAACATTATCTACTGCAAATCTTTCCACAAAGCTGATTAGCATTTTGTTAGTTTAATGAGCGGAAAACAACTCATGCTTTAGCCTTCTCCCTGGCACTCTGCTCCAGAAACTGACTGAGGGACTCCTGCCCTGATCCACATTATGTCACTCCAAAAATGCCCCTGTTGTCAGCGAGCTAAGATGAGGTCCAACAGGTCTTTGCCTTTGTATGGAGATGGGCCAGTAAAGGAAAAAGTCAGTTATGCAGAATATTCTTCTGGTCCACTGGGGCGAGGATAAGAAATGTGCCTCTAGGCTCGATTTTGTTTCTTTGGTTTCCCAAAATAATGATGACACACCATCTCGACTATAAAGTGCCACGAACTCCAATTACAGTGCATTACAAAATTACTGTTATGTGCCTATTCTTGTACTACAATTTCAGAAGTTTTCTTCTAGAAACCACCCAACTGCCTGGAGTAAAGAGAAAATTCAACTTGGGAACACCTTGCCTGGGTTTAGGCTCCCAATGGTGGAGAAACACACTCAGCAGTAACAGCTACAGCTAAAGGACTGAGAACAAACCACAGGCCATGAGACCCTCAAATTCCCACTGAGAACAGGAGTTCCAACTTCCCAAACACAGGTTATAAACAACAGAATCAACCAGCAGGTGCTTGCACGGAGAAGAGAGATGGGAAGAATTAAAGGGAAAAAACCTTTAAGGTCTTATATTTCACCCTCTTGGGTTTCATGCACAGGTACAACTCTGTTATTGTGGGAATATTCCTGGTTACTGACAGCCTGTCTGTCCTCTTCCTGCAGCAACTTCTCAGGCTCACTCCACCTGCCCATGGGGCTGTTTTACATTCATTGTCTTTCTCTCTCTCTCATATTCACCTCTTATTCCCTCAGGAATAAGTCCCAGGGCTTTTTTCCTCCAGGTCAGCCTCAAGCACAGGCAGATCCTTCTCCATTAAAACCCCTTAAATCTACTTAATAGCAGAACAAATATAGAAGTACTTCTGTGCACCGTGTTTTGTTTTCCTAGATAATTGGTAAAGAAAGGTGAAATTAAGGTTGTGTTTACACTGGTGATTGATGATATTAGAAATACCTGGTCATCACCTAAAACAACTACTATAATGTCAAGAAATTCTCAGCTATGATCGTAAACATAAACCAAACATGCTGGATCTGGAGAAGCTACATTAGGGCTTTTGGAGTGGCCTCAAATCTGCACTGTAATGATACAATAACCATAACTGGCCCCAATGCCCATAAAACCTGATTTTAGAGACATTAGATTCTTAGCTTTACTTTTTTATTTCTCCCTATTCTTTCATTTTCACTTCCTAGCTAATAATAGCTTCTATTACTACCAGTCATTTGGAACAAAGAGAAAACCTATCTCAAGAACTACAGCTCTTACAGCTCTTTAAATCTACCTTAAATTACAGTCAATTGTTCAAATTCTATATTTACAGTAAGCACCACCATTCCAGGGAAAGCAGAGCATCACATCAGCACTGAAATCCCTGCTGCAAAGACAAAACTACTCAGTCTTAACTGCTGACCCAAGTTCACAGCCCTTCATTTCCTCCCCACTCCTCATTTGTTTCTTTGAACCTCTTTGTTAAATGCAACAGAGCTTAGAGCCGACACAGAGCCAGCCCACAAGGAGATTCCCTCCAGGAAAGGAATTAGCATTGTTTTCCAAGTCCTGACCTGCAGACTGGACTTACTTCACAGCAGTGATACTCTGCTGGAAGCAAAAACTGCCTACCAGGACCACCCCTTATGTTCTTTAACTCTGATTCTCTAACTACCTACAAAAACTACACAAACTGTAGCTACAGATATAGTGGGAAATTGACTGAATGGAAGCAGAATGGGAACGACGAACGGGAGTGGGGAAATAAACATAAGCATATTTAAGATTCGAAGCGAAAGGCCAAAGCTGCCTCAAAATAGGATGTCTGGAAGTCAAGTTCAGGATGAATTTGTAACAGCCATGTGACATGTGAATGGGAACTGTCACCTTCCTGTTTACCAATTCTGCTAGATTTGATCCAGTTCTCCAAGATTCGATCTAGCAAAGATTTTACAGCCAGTGTTTGTGCTTTATAACGCGTTTGGTTAAGTGGCATGTTAAAGTGGGCAAAAATCAGGACAAGAAGACAGATTAGAAGAGCAAATGCACAGTCCTGTGAAGTGCGTAGCACAAACCGGAAAAAACCCCTTCCTTTTTCCTCGATGCCTCTGGTTTTGATACACTGACAAGCAGGTGTGAAAGATCCAAAGCGACAGGCTTCCCTGAGCACCGGAACAGCTCACTCTGTTTCTGACCAAGATGCAATCCCCACCTATGGAATCCCAGCTTTTGTCTTCAAATCACCCCACACAGAGCAGCACTGATCCTTCCTTACTGCAGTGCTTTACCAGAAGTGCCCAAGAATTACCAGGTCTTACTCAACACTTGGACCAAATAAAGGTCAACACCTCACCCACAGACCACAGGCAATTTGCTGGTCCCCCAGTGCAAATTTCCCAGGTCATGCGAAGCAGCTCTTGCTTCTCCTTGTACAGTTTTGTTTGTAAAGTGTTGATTAAGGGTAAAAATTTTAACAGTATAGGAGGAATTTGGTGTACCTAGGGCAGAGTTGCACCTCTCTGATGCTCTTAGTGTCCAGGTCAGCGAGTGGTTTCTGCTGCTTCCTTTTCAACTCCCATTCCTGAGCTCCCTTCTTGCAGGAACCAGAGCCCAGGAGGAAAACCAGAAAGGTGGGAGTGATGAGAGTATCTTAATTTAGCATTGGGGCTTCACCAATCTTTCCATTTCACTTCCCTGTCTGTTACACTTACAGCACAGCTCTGACATCTCTCAAAGTGCTTTACAATGGCAGAAAAATTCCTTGCGTGTTACAGATGAAAAGACTGAGACTTGGATTTTACGTGCCCTGTGCTGGGGAAGCCTGGGGTGTCTTGTGGTCTACTGGACATCAGTCAAACAAGACTTGCTGTACAGATTTTAAACAGGATCTATAATCTTCCTGTGACCCAGTCAGCCTACAAATAAACTGAAAAGTATCAGCTACCAGTTTCATGGAACTAGATCAAAAGATGTGATGTAATGACAGGTTGAGTTGTGAACCTCCTATGTAAACCAAACCTGGCCCCATCCACCTTAAGACACAAGTCCTCGTTCAGGGTAATAAATTCTCAGTCTGCTGGTTTTGGTATTGATCTGTCTTCATCTCCAAAATGCCTGCAATTCTTAGGTTACCTACATTACTTTATTACACAAGAATGAGACATAGGCTTACAACGCCTACAGCATCCAAAAAAAATCACCAAAATTCGCCAAATGAAAGGTTGGGTCCGATATATCTTATGACAAAGTTCTCCCTGAAACTAAAGGGGGATGCAATTTCATTGGCGCACTTCAAGATGACCAGAGGGAAGCATTTACCTTTCAGAAATGGAGCTGAGAATCTTGCATAGTGCCTATTTCTGATTCTCACTGCAAGAGCGTGCTACCTGGACCACATTTGCAAGGCTATGGAGACAAAATTGAAGTAGCCAGAAGGAACATATCTCTGTGTTTCTACACCTCACAGGGTATGCATATTTTAAATGGAAAGGCAGCCTTAGGCCAGCTTTTAAGATATTTCTTCTTATGAAGCAATATCTTGTACTGTAGTAAATATTCTTCCAGCTCAAGTTGTTAAGAACCTTAAATTCTGTTAAAAAAAAACAACCCTGTAAAAATTGTATTTCATTGTCAAAAGCTGTTTTGGTTATAGTTAATTTCAACCCTTGAAATTCCAAGACAAACAACCTGTCATTGAATTTCACTCATGTCAAATGCTATACTTCAAACTTGGTGGAGAAAAATCTTAAATTAACACCCTCTGTCTTTTTTTTTCCTAATTATTTCTCATCTATACAAACACTACTGGGGGAAAAAAAAAAAAAATCAACTGCTTTTAAGGGTTTGTAAAAAGACTGCTTCCTAGATTTCTAATGCAGCAACAATTCTGCCCAGTGATAATGTTAGAAGAGAGTTTGTTGATAGAATGCTGAAGCAACTTTGACTATAGACACTGGAAAATGCTGCTGTGATCCTTTCTTAATTTCAGACTACAGAGATGCAAGAATAAACAAATAGTTACAGAGCCTGATTACTCTAGAACCACAGGTCCTGCCTGGGAATGTGCGTGGCTGTAACTACACCTTGTCTAGACAAAGGAACAGTGACAGTTATTGGGTTTTTCTTCCCAACAAGAATTCTTTAAAATGGCAAGTAACATTTCCAGAGAAGTAGAAAAAGCCCCTCTTGCTTTGAGGTATTTAAAGCTGACTTAACAAAACACTAGCAGGCGTTCTGTAAACTGCATTATCCTAATGCTTCACACACTTCAATTCTCAACACGCAGAACTCCATTACTTATGAAGAGATAACTAACAGGGCATTCAGCAATTATGTGACAATTGGAAAAGCTTACTGAAAATTAATAGTAAAGCAAGAGTACCTATTAATGATAACACAACACAGCAATTTTTCATCTTCTTATCAATAACAGCCCAGACATGCAGTGACTGTGCGTTGGAAATTGTTGTTTTGCTCCATATTGTCAACAGAAGGTAAACCTGACTTTTAAAAAGAACGTATTTATACAGGAGCAAGTTAGCCTGACTCAACAGCAGCCTTCCTTACTGCTTAATACATCCAAATATGCAAAATATTTCAGGAAACGTATATGTGCTATTGCTGCACGCATACTGCTACCCCACCTAGTAACCAAAATAATAATCCAGGAATATGCTACAAAAACACATCTACGCTCTATTAAAAGCACTAAACATGAACTTCAGACTGAGCAACGTTAGATACAGCATATAAAGAATCACCTAACACTGCTTTCAGAAATTCAGTGAGACACTCTGCCATAATCTCCTCAAATTTGTGAAGTTTCACATGGATTTCATCCTAATTTATGCATCTTTAAGAAGTAGGTAAGTAGACAGCACACTCGTACTTGAAAGGCAAGACAGCATTTGAAGTTCAAACTATTGAAATAAAAAGTACTTCTCTCTTTTGCAGGGCCAAAATATTTTGCATTCTTGCACCTCTGATTTTATAAAAAATTAAGATTGCCCCATCAGAAAGGGGTTGATGGTAACACTTCTGGCTTACTACAATGCTGCTGTATTGCAACACTGAAACCCAGGATTTTTTTTTTTTTTCCTTTTCTTGGCTGAAATGGTGAGCCTTCACTATAGTATTAGTATTATCCACATCGATTTTTGGTTAAAAAGGAAAGAAAAAGTCAAGAATCAGTAACACCAATGCCTGTCATTTAAACATGCTAATCAGACTGCAGGAAGCCACCAGTCCCTCCAAATTCTGGTCAGAGAACAAAGAACAGCACAGACTTGTATTCAGTGAAATCCACCAACATAAAATATTTCTTAATTTATAATAAGCTGTAAATTTAACCAGATGTTCTGGTAAGAGCATGCCACAATGCATTTCCACAAGTTTTTAACAGTGGGTTTAGCTCTAAAAGGCACACCTAAAATACCTCAAAAATCTCACACATTCTCATTTTGCTTTAATTTACTATTTAAAATAACTTAATATAAGCTATAAAACTAATTGAGTCCAAAACCTTGTCAGTTTGTATCTAAAGAACACAGAAAAAAATGAATTCTCCTGGGTGAGCTGAGCGCCACATCCACCTGAGAACCTGCAGTGGCAATTTATGATTTTTGTTTGATTCAAGGCAGCAACTTTGCTTCTTTTAGTCAGTCTTCACTCACAGCATGTAAAACCACAGCAAGCTACTTCCTAACGTCATCCATAAAACATTGCATAACAAACCCGATCCCTGATGGTACAAGTTTCAATTGATTCTTTTGATAGCTCTCAAAAA
>VZRN01002460.1:104652-136124 GCA_013397935.1 Dasyornis broadbenti | reverse complement strand
AAAAAGAAAGAAAGAAAATCTGCTCTTCATAAATTCTGAGAAAGCTGAATTTCTGTAATTGGCTTTTAATGGAACAATAGTGTTTAAACTAAAGTACTGCAGTTCTATCCTATTAAATACTAACAGAGTCGATTCAAATGACATTAACTTTGTCACACAAGCTACCAGAAGCTGGTCTGAAATCATACTTTTTCTAGATTAAGTAGCAGTAAATAATTGTAAAGCGCTTTGAAGATGAAAAGCACCGTGCACAGTAAGTGCTAAGTATTATTGTTATTTGCATTACTTGCCAGAAAAGTCACAGTAGTGCTGGCTAAGAAGAGAATGTAAGGCCTGTGCTTTGCATTCCCTACTTTGCCGTGTTAGCATGATCTTCAAACATCATTTAAATGGGGATGGGAAAATTTTCTGGTCTAATTTTAAGGCACAATAACTGCTGGTTGGTTCTTCTCAGGAGATAATGGTTGTATACTGCAGGAAGTAATCCTAATCTCTCTAGAAATTGATTGATGTGGAAAAAATAAACTAAAAGTTCAGGATCCTGCTAAACCATCTTGGCTGCTACAAGACAGTGTAAAATATCTGATTAACACATGGTCTCTAATGCTTGTGCAAAAAGTCAATAGTAATTTTTATTTCTTCATCAAGTAATTTGTCTGCACAAACAAATTCAACCTGTAGTTAGCATCTGTTTTCAACCCATCTGTTTTCAACCTCAAATCAAGTGTCAAATCTCATTCCTCTGTGTTAAAGCATTGACATCAACCTTTACTCCTCTTAGTCTTAAGACTCCTCACTCTGTTCCAGCTACTGGGAACACTGGACTGGAAAGAGCTGCCCGTGTCATTCAGTCCATCTCCCTTAACTGCAGACAGTGAAGTGTGGGGATTTTTGGAAACTCTTCAAGATCCATCTTTAAATGAGGTAGTTAAGAGCAGGGGAGTTTCATGCTCCAAAAATTCTCACCTCTGGCATTTGAAAACTTTTTTCTAACCTCTGGTTTTCAAATTTACTGTATTTCATATCTGGATCCTTTTACAGTCACCTGCTTTATGTTAATGAGCTCTTCTTCTTCCTTATGATAATGTGTAGCCCAAGAAATGTATGAGGTACGGATTCCCTCTCAAATTTTATTAATCGTGTGAGCCAGGCAGTCCCTCTTAGGCAATAGCACTTCATTTCCTGTATTGGTCTAGTAAAACTTTTCTTTTGTCTCTTCCCATTGGAATAAATCTGGGTTGGTTTTTTTTTTTGAATGTGGGTGAGCATCCAGATTTAGATGCTGGAGTCTTGTGGAACATCATTAATGCCTAATTTTTCTGTATTGGAAAGAGAGTCTTTTGTATATGGTTTTACTGTATTTTCCTTGTTTAGAATGCATCACAATTACATTTTCTCTCGAATCAGTTGTTCCGATTGTTCCGGTGCGTTTTCCAGATCCTTCACATACTGCCTGCCTGCTGCTTCTGTGTGAGCAGCATATTTCAATACCAAGGCCCTACCTTTTATTCTAGAATTGCTAATTAATTTATTGATTAGCAGTGGTCCCAAAAATCGATCTTTGATGAACTCTATTAGTTATTTCCTTCCAGACCTTGAACACAACCTGTTAAACCATACCTTGCCCTCTTCACAACTTTTTCTTAATCACTTTCTCCAGCCTATCTGTTTCCCTCCATGACATCCCATCATTTTTTGATTGAGGTGCTGATAAATGACTATTTCTTTTGTCTATAAAATAGTAACCTAATCAAAGGCAGGTAATGGAATATTTGTCATCCTCAAATAATCTACCTTACTGAAAAAAAACCCTTAAAACAAACCAAAAGCCAGATGAATTGATCCCATTTTCTATTCTATTTATCCCTGTTTCCAAGCCTTTTTTCTCCTCCTTCAGGTTGCTTTCAACAGCTTTGCATATTTCTAAAGCTCATATTTGCTGATCTTGACTTTTTCTTCATATTCTTAGAGATTAGATTTGCATTTGCTGTTCTACATTTATACCATTCCTGATTTTATAGCTTTATTACTGATCTCCTCTGTCTGACTTGCATTTTCCCATGTTGGTTATTTCAGAGTTCAGGAGAGAGGATTGTCCACTTCCCCATCTCTGCTTGTCGGAGCACATCAGCCTTTGGAATTCCACTTTACCCAGGGTGTTGTAACTTCCATTTTCTCCCACCCTTTGATTAGTAATATTTGCCCTAGGATTGAGAATCTTCATTCGCATTGAAAACTAAAGTAGGAGATTAATTTGAGGGGTATAAATTTCCTTCCAAAGAGAGAATGCCTTTGTTTTTTTCCTTTCTATGTACTTTTGGATGAGGCTGAAGAGCCTTGGCTACTTTTTCATGTGATTTTTTTGCCTCTCACATTATTACTCTTTCTGACATCTAATAAATCCATCTGTTTTGATTGTCAGTATTTTGCCCTTTTTTTGGTGGTCTGTGCTTATCTTTAAATATTAAGCTATTTTTTATCTAGTTAGGCCTAGTGCATTTGGCACAGGGACATTAAGAACCCAAATTAAAATTCCAAAATTTATAAACTATTCTAGAAATGTCAAAAAAGGAAAATGGGAAAGATGTTGGAAGGTATATTAAAGAGAAAAAGTAATCATGAAAAGTCTGCTTTCAAGGAAAATGGGTTGTCTGTAACTGGTTAAAGAGAGCTATTAAATAAAATTGTTTTTAAAAGTCATACTAGCTAGAGTTATTGCAGTACTAAATATTCACAGAAAGCAATTGCAGCATTTGAGGGCAGAGTGACTGCATTAACAACCTCGGGGTTTTTTTCCCACCTTCAAAATTTTTAATATGTTTTGCTCATCAGAAATTGATACATTATTTAATCAGTTAATTTCTTGCAAAGGAACATTTTCTCATTTAGAATGAACCCTCATGTGAGATTCATTTATGCTGTGGCTATGCTGTTTAATTCATCTCTAAGGTTCTAAGTTCTAAAATTGCTCTAGTTTTGAAGTTTTTTGTTTTCAGGGGTTTTAAAAAGAATTTAATTTTTTAACTATTTCTTTTCCCATAGAATATAAACCATAAACCTGTACCATGTGCTTTATGTTTAACTCAATACATAAAAGATGCAAATCTGCATTATGACAAAAATATTTGCTGTGTAATTCTATTAAAAAAAAAAATCCAACTTTATAGTATGGGAAAAAAAGTCCCAGAGCTCTGCTAAAATTTTGTCTGTGACTTGAGAGGTTAAATTAGCCATTGCATTCATTTAGTACTGAAAAAAATACCGTTCAGTAGATGCTTCCAAATCCACTTCCCTTTCATTTTTATTACATTTCTAAGTCGTAATCTCTATGTTAAAAGATGCATCTTTTTATTGTCACCTTTCATATGAAAAGTGATAAGAAAATACTTGTATAAAACATTGTACAATTGCTAATATCAAGGTGAACTCTGGCTAGTTCTAAAAGACAAATACAATATTTTTAATAGAGTTTTAGCAAAGTAGGGATACAAATAGCTTAAAGTGATGATAACATGCCCAAGTGAACTTTTTCAAAGACAGAGAAAAACATATCATGCTATGCCTTAAAGAGGCCCCATGTAGTTTTTAAACCCATTATTTTTCTTGTCAAATTGGCCAAAATAGGAATGTCTTTATTTACATAATTTCCAACATAAGCAGTGACTTGAATCACCGATGAAGACGTTGCGCTCTGCATCTATTGTCACATTGTTTATCAGCAGATGTCAAATTGTGTTACTCTTTTTTTATTGTTCTAAATCTACCCAGGCTAGAGCACAGCACATGTCCCAGTGGCCTTTGGTGCCTCAAGAGATAAAATTGTTCATAAAACATCCAGAACGTGCCTTCTGTTATCAGAACAATTAGAGCAGGTTGACAAAGGCACGAGCTCTTAGGCTAAGTGCATAATTGGTTATTTCTGAAAATTGTCACAAATTCTTTATTTTCCTTATCATCTTCCACAAAGCCAAAGCAACTATTCACAAGACATTTTTGTATCCCAGAGAAACAGGAAGTTTTTTGAGCTTTCCTCATGTCATGCCACTTTAAAGGAATTTGTGTTTCTCAGAGCCTGCCTGTAAGCTTGTCATTAGGCAGCTGAGGTGGAGATTGAGCACAATTCCTTCCACCTTCCCTTTAAACTGAGGCCCAGGTGGGATCAGAGCTATTGAGGGAGGAGGGAATTACCTTCGGAAGGTTTGTTCAGGAGTGGGGAAACCAATACAAGTCTCTTTTTGTTTAGAATCCAGACCAGAACCACTGAGGAACTTTGGATGAAGCCATGCCTTGACCCTCTGGAGAAATTGCTTCCTTCTAAGGATGAAGAGAGTGAGAAAGGCAGACTTTAGTTTCTGAGGGGGTTTTTTTGGTTTTTTTTTGAGAACTGGCAAAGCTGCTGCAAAGGTGCTCTCTTTGTTCAGCACTGGAATGAATCAGAGGGCCTCAGGAGTCTTCTCTGAAACAAGGTAGTTTATATTGTTGCTTTTTAGTTTTCATTTGCTGGGATACTTTTTAAAAACTCTGTGATCTCTGGAGACCAGGTGCTTGAAATTCAAAAAAATATGATTTAGAGAAATCTGGCGTAGAGAAATTGTTTTGGTTTTTTATTTGACCAGAAACTCAGGGCAGGGCTCATGAGTTTGCAATTAAGTTTGGCACATATTCCACTCAATACTGTTTAGCTTTGACTTTTGCTCTGAAAACACATCTCAATAAGGCCCAGATGTCTAAAAGTGGTATAGTGAGAGCAGCTGGCTTACCTAAGGAGAGCAGCAGTGATTTATGTGGGACCTGTTGAATTCCTCTATAAGGTCACACCACAGTTTGTTCTGTGTTGACCTCAAACTTTACCATCCTGCTCAGGGCATAGATACCTGTATGCAAATTGTAAAGCAGCAGGGAAAGTTACATAACCTTTGAGACAACTGGAACGGAGTAAATTTCCCCAGTTCTGGAAAGTGTGGTAGAAATCAACCTCGAGGTTGCAGGAGTCCAAAATTGCATCAAGGGGTATCATCAATATCATCAGGCCTGATGCTGCTGGACTGAACAGGCGACATCCTCCCTCTGCTCACGGGGAGACAAAGCTGTAAACTTGGTGTGACTGGGGGATGAGGAACAGAGTGTTCCTGCTGGTGACTCTGAAGAGCTTTTCTTTCATTTACAGCAGAAAGAGGCATATATATGTCTTCTTGCATTCATTTTTAACCACTGAGTCTTTGACAAATCTATCATGCTCTCATTTTTCTTGCAGAGATCTGTCAATTTCTTATGGTTGTAAAACTAAGTTGAAAAGACCCATGAAAGCCTCTGCCAAGTTTAAAAGTTTCAGAGTTACAGAAAGAAAGATTTGACAGATCAATTTTTCTTTTGAGAGTGGAATCAGGAGGGAAGACAAGAAAATATCTAGCTGGATGAGAAAAGTTAGGTTTCTCAAATCAAAACACATTCTTCAGAAGTGTTACCAAAATTAAAACCTTAACACCCTTCTTTGATTTGGTGATTAGTGGAGGCAAGTGCTACTGTAACTTTTCAGCCAACTTGTCATCAATAAAGTAATGAATTAAGGGAAATAAGCTTTATGGGATTAAGTAATTTATAAAATATTGGGATTTCTTGCAATCACCTCCTTATTCTCAGATCACATAAGGCACATTGTAGCCAGATTGCAAATATTTAAGTGTAGCAAGTAGAAATCTTTAATAGTGTTTTCAAAATTCATTATAGGAGTCAAACCCGTTGGTATAAACAGGTAATGCTTGGTTCTTTCTCATCAGTAGTGATGCTCCAGTCATTTCAGAGCAGTAGTGGACATAGATATAGACAGGTGAAATCTGACATACATAGACTTATTCAAAGTCATGTCACAAAGCTTTGAAGTTACCAGGAATCCTGGTTTAGTAATTGCAATTTCCACAAGCTGACAGCATTTGTGACAGTTTTCTAGACACACTTACCATAGTTAATTTTCTGTGACAACCAATATTCAGGATAAAATCAATGGATACAAGAGCCTAACAGAATGGGTTTTGCAAGACAAGCCTTGCTGTAAGGAGTCGAAAGGTGCTGGGACATCAAAAAGAGAAAAAACAGTTACATATGTGTGAATGGGAATGGTGCAAGCACACATCTGTGCTTATGCCAAGTGGTCTGGTTCAGTGGCTGCTGACCTGCTGTCCAAAGGTTTATGTATTTCTTTCAAGATCAAGAAGAATAACTGGGATAACATGCTATTTATAAGTTGGCTTACATTTACACTGTTGGAGTATTGGAACATTTTAAGGGCCTTCCATCTGAGAAAAGGTGGAAAGCACTTATTTAGCTGTTCGACTGAACAAAGCAGAGGGGCCATGCAGTGAAATGTGATTACATGGTAGCATACGGAAATTTCTTCAGCTCACAAGAGAGACAGAGTGCCACACATAAGGTTGTTATATCCATTATGACTTTTTTATTTCCTGTGCTTTTCCTGCAGTGTCACATCTGGCACATGTTGCGTAGGCTGTTTGCACACACCAACCTTTTCTTGCTGATGCATTCCCAGAGTGTGCAGGTTCTTATCTGTGAGGGCTGGCAGTGGTTTATGCTGCTATTGCTCATCAGGACAGAGAGAGTCAGCTAGTGCCTCCTTCCCTTCCATTTGTGACTGCCTAATGAGACTCAAAATATGATCAGTCACTCTGTGGTTCGTGTGCAGTATTAAAAGCGAATCACTGACTGTAGGCAGGAGGTCATTCAGCATTGCCACTAACAACTTTTGATATTTCTGCATTAAAACTCAAGCCAAGAATTACAGGCATGGAACCATCTGCAGGCGTAAGTAGGCTTATTGTTGCTTAACTTCTCAGTGCAAATGAAGAGGTCTGTTATGTACTTCTATCTGCTTTTGTGTGATCGCTGCTCCCAAGCAGTGAATCCTCTGCTGCTCTCACTGCTGTGTCAGAGTTGAATGAGATGCAAAGAGGTTCTTTTATTTTATTAAGTGTGTGTTGCTGCTCTCCGCTCCTTCGCAACAACGTGATCTGACAATAAAAGCGATGTCTCTTCATAAGAGAATGTCAATAGTTTTCCAGAATAGCCTGTTGTCCCTGTAACCCTCCTCCCAGCAGTTCAGCTGTCTGTGATCCAAGATCCACTGTGCACACAGCAATGTTTGTGCAGCCCCAGCTCAGACTTCTGAGAAACCTGCTGACCGGATGGCAAGAGCTGTTAAAAGCCTACACAGAACAGAGCTGTGCAAAGAAACAAGGTGAAACTGCAGAGATAAGGTTGGTGAGAAGGGCATAATTGGCAGCTCAAGGATTCAAAAGAAAAAAACCATGGAAAGATATACAGTTCTAACAAGAAAACAAGACCTGAGATGGCAACTCTGCAGCACCAAGGTTCAACCTGTCCCGAGGACAAATAGAGAAAAGCCTCCTCACATGATTTACCTGGCTGGCAAATGTTGTTTGGAGCAGTCATCTGGAGTCACCTCTGGAACATTGAACTTCTCAAGCATTGGACTGGAAGCTCATTAATCCTAACAGTCATTTTTGTGTATTGGACAATAATGAATTGGTTTGTACTTTTACATGGTGCGTCCCCTTCTTCCTGAATCTCTTGTGCCTGTTAGAAGTTGCCTAAAGTGACCCAGAGTGTGAGTGTTATGTACCCAATAATTTGACTGCAGAGCAAATGGCATCAAATCCTGCTTTTGGTTTATCTGAGCTGATTATCTCATGCCTCATCTTTTTTTCTCCTTTCTAATTCCTACGTCTTCTTCAGGATCAGGCCAGGTTATTAAAAATAATCTTCAGACCTTTTGTTCTTTTGAAGCTCAGTGCATCAGTGCTGGCTTCTGCAAATCGCTGCCTGTTTGTAATCCAGGCCTGGTTTTTGAGATGTGGCTTCATTTCCAAAGCATTGGTGAATGCAGGAAAAGTACAAAAGGGACAGATGCTGTATTTAAAACTTTTCAGACAGTGTCAGAACTGAGAAGATATTTTATAAACAGTTAAATGAAATAATTTTGTAGATACAAGAACTTACCTAAGGGCTGCCTAATGCAGGCATTGTCAGAAAATACACTATGAAAGACTGGATGAAATCTGAGACTTTTTATTTAACAGTAAGATTATGAAGGCTTAAACAGAAGAGTGAAGTATTTTGTTCTGGATATGGAGCAGCTCTAACCTTCTAGCTCTGTGAGTGTTGATTATATAGTGTGTGAAGTGTAAAGTGCCTTTCTACCTCCAGCACTCTGCCACACAAACAAGGTTTCCAACAATTTCCCAAAGTTAAATCTTGCCTGAGGTTTCTGTGTCTATAACAGAGACTTCATCAGGACAGCATTCACCACTGGGTCTGGTTGGATTTCTGAACTGAAGGTGCTTCATTGCCAAAATCTTCCACTGATGGCATCTGGCACAGCTATGGAAGCTCGGTGAAGGTGTGGTACATAGTATATGTTATTAATCTAAACAAATTATAAGGACTGTGGACCTAAAGGATGCTTATAAGTGAGCAGTCATATACTGCCTCTTGGGTGAAAAAAGCCCAATACCAACTTGTCTGAGTAGAATTTGAGAGAATTTTTTTTTTTTTTTTATGATATAAAAGTGCTTTTGCTGAAAGTCTGAAGGAAAACCAGGAGATACAGGCACAGCAGGCTGCCAGAGAGCATTTTGTCCCAGAAGGTTATCCAAGACAAGACTAAATCCTTTCCAGACACAGGCTTAATCAAGAAAAAAGTTAGAAGTAGTAGCCTGAAAAAGCCGATTGCAAACACCAGAAGTCGCACATCCATATGAACTTGCTAAAATTAAATACACAGATTCTTTGTATTCACACACTTCTCTAGAAATTCATTCTCTTTCCAGCTTGTAGGCCCTATTTTTGCTTAATACTGAGGTCAGAGAGTGAGAATGTGACTCCTCTTAAATTTTGATCTATTGTTTTCTAGCTGCATTTAGGTGCCAATTAACCTAAACATTTGAGTCTGCCCAGATCAGATATCAATACCTGCAACTCAATGACTGTTCTTTTAGCTGGAGGCAGCACAATTATCTTATTGCCTCTGCTAAAATGTGCCTTAATTTCTAGCCTGGTTCTATGTCCAGAACTATTTCTCATGTATTTCCAATTCAAATTTATGCAAAATTCTGTTTATTTTGATGGTATCATAGTTTGTCCAATCAAAAAATATTATTCAGTTTTATTATATAGATATATATTTTATATGTCATATAAATATAATATTTAGATTATCTGTACATATAAATATCTATACAGATACATCTTCCATATACATATAGATATCTGTGAAGAATCTTCTGTTATGCAATTTTAACCACTCTGCTTTAACTCTACAATGAAACTTCTGCTGTGTTAGTTTTCTGTAACACTGAGTGTGATCTTTGAATTTCTAACTCTACAGAAAAATTTTGAACCTTTCCAAAAGCAGATGAATTAGACTGGTCCTAGTGAAGGAGGTTTTACAATCTATTTGTGCTGAGATATGTTCCACCAGAGGTTAAACTGGGCTATAATGTGAGGAGGCAGAAAGCTGTCTTGTACCTTTAGGGACAGCTGGTGAATTCTGGCATGCCTGCTCATGCACTATTAGCAGTATTTAAATATATAATGACATTAGATCCCGTTGCCCCTCTTTTAACCTTATCTTAGTTAAATGTTGCTTCAGAGAAGATTCTTCCCTTCCCCCAGCGTTATGATACATCAAATTTATTAAGACCTGAGAAAACAGGGGAGAAAATACTCAGAAAGAGAAGTCAGGAAGGAAATAGAGATCAATGGTAAGGTAATAAAGAAAAAGAGATCATAAAAAAGAAGTCAGAGCAGGGAAAGAATATTTATCAAAGACATAAAGAATTGTGTTGTTAGTTGACATGTTGAGTATAAGGTGTGCTCAGACACTGCAAAACAATAGTTGCAAG
Source organism: Dasyornis broadbenti (assembly GCA_013397935.1). NCBI lineage: Eukaryota > Metazoa > Chordata > Aves > Passeriformes > Dasyornithidae > Dasyornis > Dasyornis broadbenti. The sequence continues at coordinate 126,189 of VZRN01002460.1, read as the reverse complement.
TAGGATCTATTATGGCAGCATTAGAACCTGGAGAAGTGGAAAATGTCCTGTGTTTCCCTGTGTTGACAGTATTAGGTTGATGCAGACCTTTTACTGCCATTCTTTGCTATAGTTGATGCCATTTAAATTGTCATTACCTTGGGATCTTTAAATCCCATCATCATTTGGCTCTATTAATACTGCTTAGCAATACAAAGGAGTTTTGCAGCCTTCTTTGTGATTCATCTGTTGCAACTCAAAGCACACTGAATTTCAAAACATAATGAAATTTGGACTTTTTGAGACAGTCTGTGTCAGTAATTGCCCAGTGATGCTCTCCATGGATGAGAAGCTGGTTTCAACTTCTGTTCCTTGGCAGATGGACTTTTGGAGATAAAATAATCTGAGGAGCTGCCAGGGGAAGCTTGGGGGAGCACATGCTCCTCCTGACAGGCGTGGAGAGCCCTGGGGCAGCAGGACTGGGTAGGGAGAGGCCCAGATCTGGGTGCCCAGAGCTCAGAGGCTTGAAAGACTCTGTGGCTCAAGCACATGAGCCCACCTGGGAGCACAGGACTCACAGGCAGTGCTTTCATCAATGCTCTGCACTCCAGCTCTCCTGCCTCTGGCACGGGAGCCATGTCCACTACCCTCACAAGCTCAAAACAAATGGAGTTACTCCTGTAAAATCATCTATGAGCTCTCACATGTCAGAAGGCCCTTCTGAGGCCTTGTTTTATTAAGATCAATTGCGTGGTATGTTGAAATTTAAAAGCACTATATTGTTTGACAGAAGGGTTTTCTTTCCCCACAGTGCCGAAGCAGCTGCTGCTTGCAATGTGGGAAGAGTGGAATTTTAGCTGCTTCTGAGGGACAGAGGAAGGCTAATGAAATCATGTCAGGTAAGAAAAACATACCAGAAGGCTAAAATAGATTCTTGTTTCTTTAGCATTTATTTTGAAATGGCCAAGTAATTCTGGCTGTAGAACCAATACGACACAGGGGATGCGTGAGCTGTTTGTTGATTCTTTGCACTTTTATAACTTATCAGTAAAATACACTGTTAAGCTTCTATATTGTCAGAAAATGAAAGGGATATATCCATATAGGAGAGAGAAGGTTTCCTATTCACTATAAAAACTCTATAATAAATACACCCTAAATTTTGAAACCTGAAAGAACCACATCAAATAAATTGAAATAAACCTTGCATACAGAAATACACTTTTGTTATGTTGCCCACAGCATTTAATATAATTACTTACTCAGAGAAGCAAACTGTAGATTGCAAGTGCAAACAACTGTGTACATTTTCTCAAGCCTATTTTGGTTCTGGAAATGTAAAGAATTAGGAATTTAGAATGACTGAAATCTGTACATGGTACTTACTTGGGATTTGTTTCCATTTAAATTATCATATGAAAAACACTCAAGAGATTAGTGAAATTTTGGAATTCATTATTTTAAATTTTGTTAGGTGTATACTCCTGGATACACTGCTGCATCCTTTTATACAGGTAGGAAAGAGAGAAAATGTTTTGTATGTGTGTATAGTTTGATAGCAGGAAAGTACCTTGTGTAGTCAAGAACTGTGAAGAGGCAAGATTACAAGAGCTGGTTTTGTTGCTAGAACTGGAGTCCTGAACTTCAGATACAGGACTGGATTTCCAAATTTACACACCTTTCTCTGAGTATCTGTACCAAGAGACTTTGTCCAAATTATCTCTGCTTTACAGAAATATTTTAATTTCTGCAAAGCATTCGTTTGGGAAAAAAAAGTCCACCAAGTACCAAACCAAGAATCAAGGAAAACTTCACAGTTTGACTCAGCCTCTGAAGGACTTTGTAAGAGACATGGCTACAGTATTTTGCTGTGAAAAATAAGTAGGGATAGGGGTTTACAAAGACCTGCTGTTTCTGTCTGGAAGTTTGTTTGCTCTGTAAGAATTTTGGCATTCTGTGAGCTAAGCAGCCACATGCTGCCATCTACTGACAACAGGCCCCTGCAACAAATCCTGTCACAGATAGGATTCTGTGACTGATAACTTCTTTAAATTCACATGCTGTAGGAGAAAACTCAGTAATTGAAATACAAACTCGAACAAAACAAAAAAATATAATTGTTCAGAGTAAAACAAACTGTAAAGAAAATGGGTGAAACAAGTGTTATAAGCCACAATACTACACAACTCCTCAATATGCAGGATGTAAAAATTGTTTTTCACATGACAGTAAAAATATGGGAGAGAAGAAACAATTTCTTTATGAGTAAGTTTCATGTCTTTCCCAACGCACTGAAAACAAGACTATTCTGCATTTCCCTCAAGGAAGACACTTGAGCTTGAGATGGTTCTAAGATTGTGCAGCCAATGGGGACGGTTGTGGGAACATGTGTGGTACACAGGACTTAGCGTGAAAGAGATTCAGCGGGAAAAATGACATTTGTAATCCCCTCTGAACATTTTAACTTCTCATACTTGGATGAGTAATGTGTCTTCCCACTTTTACTCTCTCTTGGGACCAGGCCTGTAAGGAATGAGGGTTTGCATATGTGCAGTCAACACATCATCTGGGGAGAACATGAAAGCAACAAGCACTCTTCAGTGCTTTTAATGAATTGTTCTGAAAACTGTTTTTCTATGCATGACCTGTTTTGGTTTCTCAGGCTGCTGTACAAGATGCTAAGGTAGGGAGTGGGGGGAAGATGCTGTGTTTCTATGACAGTTTTCTGCTAATTTTTCCTAAATATTTTGTATGTGAATGGAGAAGTATATGCAAATCTTCCTTCATTTCAATGAAAAATTAACCTATGTAAAAATCCTGACAACTGGATGTTGACCAGCAAGTAAAATCATTCTGTTTATGATCATTCTTGCCATCTGCCGTTGGAGAGCTGATGTAGTTGCATTTGCAGAAGAGGAATCCCTCTCCAATTTGTGAATGTGAAACATGCATTTCCCTAAACCAATGTAAAATCTTTGTGTTCAGTTGAATTTTGGTTGTCATGAAGGTCACACTCTGTCTTGTTTCCTGTTTAGGACACAGGAAGCTTTTTGAAGCTTCCTGTGCACATGTGAATGTATGTTTTTGTATGAATGCATCTAATGCTGGGACAGGTACTTTTATAATTGAAATAGTGAATTTCTTTGCAAAAACTTATAATCCTGACCAACAAGGAAAATTGGCAAACACTTTCATGAGTAATATTCAGTATTTTTTTCCTTATCTCATTCAGAATACCATTAGAAACACTAAATATATTTTAGACAGCAGTAGATAATGTCTGTGGTTGGGTAGAGGAGTACATTCTTTAATGCAGAAAAAAGATTGGCAATAAGACTTGTAGGCTGACTTTCCTTTGATGCATGTTGGCTCCCTATAATTTTTTTGGTATTATTTTATCATGCCAATACCTGGACTTTATGACACTACTTTACAGCTGGGTGTTCATAGTGTCCAGTATGTAGCTTGAGACCTGGGGCAAAGCTGGAGAATTGGAAACTATACTCCACGTGCTCAAAGTTTGGTTGAGGAAAGGCTGAGCAGAAAGAGGAATGTGTTCTGTGGTTCTGTGTTTGTAAATGCTGCCAGCAAGGTTTGTAACCTTTGTGAAACCAGAATTGTTTAAATTTCTGACACTTCTGGCTGCCTGTGGACAGCCAAATCACAGCAGTGATCTGGGAAAGGTGTTGGTTATGGAAAACTCCTCCCTTTTTGGAGCCTTTCTCTTCCACCCTTGTTTGGCTAAAGGAGTACAACAATTCCTGAACGATACCCAGATGCTTACCAAACTTTTCCATAAAAACTCAGGACTGCTATGATGGACCAGTTATCCAAGGCTGTGTCCTGATTCAGTTTCAGAGTAGAATTGCACAGGACACGTGGACTGGTCAGCAGGCAAACCTGGCTGCCATCCAAGTGGATTCCTTTCTATGTATTTGTTTGTATCTGTTTGGAGGTTAAAGAATTTGGCTCAGAGATGTCTGAATGGTGGCAACCTGCTGCTCTCAGGCCTGCACTGCTATAGCATAAAAAGACCAAGCAACCAACAGACTCCTTTCCTCATCCACCCCTTTGGCCCATTGCTTTTCTTCCTGCTAGAATCTGGCTGTTGGAGTACCCTATATAAAGTTTATCACTTGATTCAGACTTTCAGGGTGAGGGTGAGGACATATGAGTATTTTCTCTACTCTCTTGATTTTGGGTGAAGTCCAAAATTGGGTGGCACCTGTTTTCTAGATCTGGATGGGCTGCAATCCAAGTTGATAGCTGATGGAAATGTCATGAACAGCTGATCTGGAAGCAAGGACTGTCAAAACACTCATGGCTTACAACCTTAAGCCCATTTTTAGCACCAAACAAATAATGTTCTGTTATACTGAGCAACAGCAAACCTCCTGTTTTCTTTCTGTGATTTTGTCTTGAAATTCTGTTGTGAACTGTATCAAATACTGCTGCTTTCAAATTTCAAATGCATGTACTAGCACAGTCATAAAATCGAGCCTTGATCTGAACCTGCCCTACACCTGAACCTGGGTTTGACTCAGATTATTTCTAATGAACAAGAATGGTAGCTGGATGGTGAAAAAGGTACAAGCTTGTTCTAAATTAACCTTTTATTGAAGAACATTCTGAAAGAAGTTAAACCCAAAACCTTATAAGATATGGCATGATTTTTTAAGTCTTGCTATAAAGGTACAGATCAGCCAGGTACAGAAACACGTAAGGTTTTACTGCTGTGCCCAGCCCTAAATAATTTCAACATGACTTTGTTCTTTATTAGAGCCTGTGCTCTCTCATGCTTAATATTTCCTCAACTTTTGTATGTGGCCTCGTGGGGGAAAAAAAGAAAAGAGATGCCATGGTGGTGAAGATTTTACAGAAGTGTTGCTATCCTGTCTGATTTTTATCAGACCCTTTGGACACTGGGCTGGTGGGCTTTTCTGGTAACAAGGCAAGCTCCTTCTAGCTGCTAATCAGGTTTTAAGCAGAGGGTTTGGTTAAATTTATGGGGCAGAGTATTTTATTGATAGAAGAGCTTGCCAGACCTCTTTGGCAATGCTCTCTTTTCACTTAAAGACCTTCGTGTAAATCTTTTTAATGCTTTAGCTACAAAAAAATTTGAAAGAATCTTTCCCCACTTCTTACCATTGCACTATCATCTGTGTAAATCATCTTGCTTACTCATTCTCTTAGCTACTTTAGATTGTTAGTCTTAATGACAGGACTGCAGTAAAAGGGGGGAGAAAAAGTATTTTAAACTGTCATTAGTCCATAAAACTTTGATCACTTATAGTAAGTGGGAATTCATCTTGGACTTTTAAGAGAAGAGAGAGGTCAGTCAGACCATCCCTACTCAGTTGTGCACCTGTGTAATGAAGCATATCTCAAGGGAAAAATAGAAGGTGGAAATATAATTATTAAATGCTCTAAGACTTGGATACAGCTAGTTTTTAATTTATAAAATATGATGCAAGAATAAGAACCGAGGGTTTTTCTCCTTGAACTTTTCCTGTACTTGAAAATTGCATATTTAAAGAGTTATTTTAATGGCTCAAATTTTGCCGTAAATAATTTCAGAGTTATCATCGTTATCATTCAGCAGCTCCTGAAATGTAAATGCTGTGCTTACTGTAGTAGTGTAAAAGGACTTTTTGTTTTATATTCATTACTTGCATTTATGTTTAATATATGTGACAATGTACGGGAAACTCTTGCAGGGTGAATGTGGGTGCAGAGCAGCGAAATCTTACAATTAGCATTTTTCTAGTTAAATCTTTAGAAAAGCTTTTAGTGAGATAGCGAGTCTTTCCTGGGACCTTGTGCTGTATTGATATCAACTTCAACCACAGCCCCTGTGTTTGCCAAGCTTTACTGCTATTGATAAACTGCAATGCATGAGCAGACCAAAGCATTCTAAAAAGAGATTTTTGTTGTAGTTTTTAAGATATATCATTTGACAGATTAAGAGTCAGCCACTTGAAATGCCAATATGTTATGTATGAACCTCTTTGAACTTTCAGATGAATTTTGGATTACCTGAAAACATTTAAGTACTGCTGAAGTGTGCAGGTCGTATTGAATTAAAAGACTTTCAGAGTTCAAAGCACTGCATAGGTATTTGGGAACTTGTCTCCTAGAGAGGAGGGCTGTACTGTGGATCGTTAATGAATATAAGTTGTTTTTTATGCTTCAGTATTGGGCTAGAAGCGTGTTTTCTCATTGGTTTCTTGGTTTCTTTTCTTTTTAACACATGTATTTGATAGCACACCTGTAGATTCTTTCCTGCCATTCTGTCAAACATCACTCCAGTTCACTCAGTGACTTCCTCCCACTTTTTCCAAAACCCGTTTAGATTATTTTTATTGTGCTTAGTTTCAGCACAAAGAGATAACTGTAATAATCAGATGAAAATCTGATTATCCCTTTTAATTGAGTAGAATATATAAAATACACTGTTATATCTGCTACAGAAGGTTGATTTTGGAATACTGCTGGACTTGCTGTAGCTGGCATATTAGTGAAGCAGTGCAGCATGAATCTTTGGTGTTCTCGACTTTCATTTTGCTGTTCCTCTTACATAAAAATCAACAAGGTTTAACAGGAGTAAGCATCCATGCAAATGAAACAAAATAGCACATGGATTCTCTTCCTTAAACACATAATTTTTGGGCAAATGCAAGCGTTGTTTTGAGCAGAACAGTCCATGGTGTGCACTATGCTGAAGAGCTTTGCCATTTCCCTGATCATTTAGTCAGATTGCACAAAAGAAGAGGCAAGCAGTGGGTAAATATCCTTATTGAATCTCAACCTGGATTATGAAAAATTTTTTTGAAGTATTAGAACTCAGTTTGCAATATATGCATTTCAAAGGTCTTGTTCCTAGCCTGCTTTATTTAGCATTCTCACAAATAGTTTTTTATTATTGATTTTGTTGTGTTTTCCTACAAGGTTTACTAGATGTACTGGAGGTGTCCTTTATACAATTTCATTTTCTTTTATTGTCTCCCCTAGGACATCATTATCTTTTGAATAAGCACAGAAAACTGTGTTCTCCTTCTCCTCTTTGGATTTATTCCATACTCTTTATGTCTATTTGAATGGCAAGATTGGTCAGGGAATTCAGAATCAAGACTTTGTTTCACATTCTCTTCTTTACCTAACTGTGTTGCAACAAATATTCTGCTCAAGGTATTTAATAAAGGGAGACAGGAATGCATCCTGACAACGCAGTAAGGCCACCTGTAAGGGGCTGGAATGCATCGGCTCACAAATGATGTGAAGATGTTCTTAAACTCAAAAGATACGGTATGAAAAAGTTTGCAGTCAGAATTGCTCTGTGAGGAGGAAGGATGTCAGAATTAGAGTAAGATATCCACAAAGTAGGAGAAAACTCTTTGGAAGTTTATTCTTGTGGATCCCTTATCCTTTTCTGTCCTGACTGTCTTTCTATGTAGTCTGAATCCTACTTTGCATTTATTATTTACTTTAAAATGAAGTTATAATCCAACGGTGCAAGCAATTTCACTTCAGTCATGGGAAAGAGAAGAAAAGAAAGTCTTCTTTCAGCTTGTTTATCCCAAAGGGAAGGATGGTTTCTGCCATGGTTTCAGGAAAAAGAGATCTGAATGACACATTTATTGCTGACCCTAAGATTTCAATGAATTAAAAAAAAAAAAAAAAAAGAAAGAAAATTAAAGCAGAAAAACTTCAAATTAAAAAACTGAGCAATAAGAACTTTTCATCTTCATTTTATTTGTTCTCTAAAGCTTTGACAGCTGGAAAGAGAAAAAAAAAATCCATATTTCAGATGGAGTAGGAATGAAAGAGAAAATTATGAGACCTTCCAAAAAAAAACCAAACCCAAAAGCAAGCTGAAAGGCATCCTCTTAGTGGAGGATGTCAGGGATGAACTCTGCCTTAACTGCAAGGATGCAAACAGCAAATTGCAGAGCTGCTTGAAATTGGTGCATCACATAAAAGCAGAGTCAGACTGTGCCATTGCAAAGGGTCTTTTCTTTAGTTTTAATTGTTTTTTAATATAAACCAGGTTTACTCAGATTTAATTGTATGCTGCTAGTCCTGGTTTAAGCCATGAACTCTTCACTCTGCTGGAAACATTATGGAACGGTTTAAGTGAGAAGAGCTTTTAGTAAAACTATTGCTGTTCCTCTGCTTCGGTATCATGTCAAACCCCTAATGTTTACTGCTTTATTATGCATTTGTGTTTGGATGAGCAGCTTAGCGAGGCTCCATCTGCTCCCTTCTGGTGGAGTCCAGGAGGATGTGAAGAATTCGGTTACAGTGTTTGAAGAGTAGTAGATGACTCCAGTGCTGTGGCCAACACTGCCTTCCCTCACTCCATAGCTCTGCAGATTAACTGGCATTAGTGCAAGCATTCACAGCTGCACATGGAATATTACAGAAAACACCATGGCTCCATGCTCGAGCTTGCATATGCTCATTTGCCTACAAATATGGGTAAAGTCTCGCTATGGTGTTCCTTTTTTCTCCTTTTTCCTTTTTTTCTTTTCTTTTTTATTTTCACTCTTGAGAAAGTGCACAAGCAAAAGCTCTTCTGGTCACTGTACAGGACTATGCTTTTTGGCTCCATTTATCTGCATTGTATAAAACCTTTCAAAGTGTGTACCAGAGACTCACAAACTACCGAGGTCAGACTCATGAATTTGTAGTTCCCATGTGACTCCATTCAACCTTTTAAAACACACAGAGTATATTTTCTCTTTTCAAGCCTGAATTAGATTTATTAGAGAAATCATGCTATCACACTTTATTAATGGTGACGGTTGGACATATTCAATTTCAAAACATCAAGCTTTACTTTCTCTTTGGATTCAGTAACATCCATTCCTCCATCTCATTGCAGTTAGATATCTCCACTCAGACCTTGAGTGTGGTCATCTTGGTGAGTATTCACAGAGATTAACTAGGGTGTCTCAATCTAGAACTCTAAATTGATGCTTGTTTCCTTGTTCTCTTATATATTACTGAAGAATATTTCTAAACTTTGCTGCAGATTCTCATTCTGTGTAATTTTTTATAGTTTTCACCATTTTCTCTTGGATCTTGATATCACATTTGAACCTGAGAAGGAAGCAGCTTTCTTTGCTGAAAGAAAGGTCTTTTTTTGTTTTTATTCCCCGTAGTCTCTGCATATTTATAACACCCGTATGGGATGGGTTTAGCTCAGTGTGAATCTCTTTTTTACCAGCTTTTAATCTTTACTTGAAACAGAAGTGCCAAGTATATTTTGAATTTAAACCCCTTCTAAACCTAAAAGATGGTTTTGGCCCAGTAATAGGTAGTAGTTTCAAAAGGTTAAGCTGCCTGGAAAATGTGACAAGATGTACTTATAAAATTAGTGATGAATCCAGCCTGTATAAATTCAGGTTTTTGATGTACATTTTAAATGTACCACATCATGCAATTTTAAATCAGTCTTCTACGCTGGCATCTAGGACTGGCATAGAGGACAGGCAACTGCTGAGTCCAGCTCTTGTTTGTACTCCTGCAACGTCTACAGAAATGTCATGGCTGGGCGCAGTGTTTGCTGCACTTGAACCCTTCTTCCTCTGAAAGGAGGTGTGCAGAATATCTCAAAATAAAGTTGATTTTCCCACAGATCTAGGCATAACTGGTGCTGTGATACTGGCCTGAGTCTTCAGCCAGTCTGAAACACTGGCTCGGTGTTGTGACCTGCATTGCACAAGCTCTGCGATATTGGCGTGTCCTGGTTGCTACCAAGCCAGAGATTGTCCACATGCTGCTTTCCTCCTGTCCTTTAATTCAGTTCTTCCTCGGTGAGGAGGGATGCAGACCCCTCCTCCCACTGTGCTCCTGAAGGAGAGGGCCACCTGCAGGAAATCACTGCCCTCGTCCCATCTGCAGCCTTGCTCCTAAGGCGCTTTAAGTATGTGAGTGCTGGCTTTGAGGAGAAACAGGGATTCAACCAACAGCTCCCTCATTTCACCCTTTGGCTCACTTGGCTTTGTCTGATAACACAACGAGAGCCAGCGAAGTGTAGCTTTGCAGCGTGCTGGGACACAATCCAATTTGGGATGGATTCTGTGTACTGCTGCAGGGAGCTGTCGAATTGTTGTGCCATTGCTGGTTGTACTATTTTGCTTGAGGAGGTGCTTCAGATTCTGTCTAAACAATAATTAAATTTCATTTGCAGGGGATGGCTGAATGTGTGGAAAGAGAGATAAAATAATCAAGGACACAATTATTCACAAAATCAATAGAAATTCTAGTAGTCTTATAAAGCACCACTTCATTTCTTTCATAAAGCTGCTGGGTTGTTCCTATTTCATATTTTTCTCCTGTACAGGTCAATTAAATTTTAAGTGACTAAATACACTTTTTCACTCTTACTCGCCTTCAATGGCTGCTGTACATCACCAATTTATATAAACTACACTTGCAGAGGTTATTTTTAACTTTCCATACTTGAACGAAGTGCCTGACTGCTGACCTTAGCAGGGTCACACCTGTGCATATTACTGAGTAATAGCCAATTTGTTGCTCTGATCTGTTATGTGTTCTACACATTTGATTGACCTACAACCTAATCTGAGTTAATTTTATTTGAAGATACAGAATTAGTTTTGCTGGAAGATCAGAGAGGTTTGTGTTAACAAATCAGAAATTTTTGCTGGGAGTCACCGTGCCTGACAATTTTATGAGGAAGTATCACTATTCTATTATTTTGTGACTTTTTAAATACTAAAATTTATTTCAGAATTGTACCACCTTCACATATATGAAAATCTAGCCCAGTGAAGCTCTTAATTTAAAATTATTAAACCCCCACACATTATAACAGATTACAATTTCATGCATGTATTAATGACATCTAGTATCAGACAAACTGATATTGTTTTCATTCACTGAAAGTGAATGTCTAAATGGATTATATAATATATAAATATTTTCAGATCACATATTCAACTATGAATTCATCTCTTTCCACAGGTCTACTTGCCAGATAGAAACAGGCCCCAAAATAAAAGCATAAAATTCAATTTCTGCATTTTATTATATATCCAGTTATAAAATGCAGACTAATACAAAGATTAACATACAGAATTATATTTATTTTTTCATGAGCTATTAAGCATCAAGATATTTAATGAAGTGCTGGGATATGAAGATGGGCAGAACACAAAGTCCAACTAAGGCAATAGACTGCAGCACTGCTGTTACTGTCAGTCACAGCTTTAAAATACTCCTCATCACAAGCCTTTCTGTCAGCAACCTTGAATTAAATTCCACAAAGCTCCTAATTAACACAGAAATGTACAGTAGCCTCCTGGAACTGGAGATTTGTTACTGTACGAGGGACTTGCTAAATCTTGCACTGATTTCATTTAGAGATGAGCACCTAAAGTAAGAGCTGCAAGTTAGTGTGTGTATTATTATTATTATTATTACTTGCATTATGCTGCCTGCATTAAAATTATTTATTTTGGCAGTGTCAAAGCAAAACTAACAAAACAAGCCCACACAAACCCAGATGATTCTTTTTGCTAGATTACGAACAGCTATCCAAGAGCCATCTGCACAGGGCTCAGGCACCTTAGAATATTGAATGCTTCAATTTCCTCTCTGCTACTACATCACAGTGCTCAAGGCCACTTCAGTGCCTATTTTTCATGCTTGTGAGCACCTGAAATCTGATTTTTCTTACTCACCGTGCAGCCTAGGCAAACACCAATATAGAAAGATCCATAATGGGATTGGAAAGTTTAGTGAATACGACACTTAATCAGTGCCATGAAATTTGTTTTAGCTACGCTTTCATATACAATCAGAACAAAAGGTACTATTTTAATTTTCCAAGGTGATATGGAGTTATTAGAAACATATCCTTACACATTGAGGCAAACTGGGCTGTAGGCTTCATTTCCACCTAAAATAGGAACAAATGGAGTATCAAGCCTGAAAAAAAATTGGGATTGAGACATTATCTGATGTAATATTCCAATTCTGCTTGGTAGTTGACTTGACAGGGATTCACAAGGAAGCTCAAACCATATGTCATCAAGTAGCCAAACAGAAGGGTTTTTGTTATTTTCCCTGGTCGGCACTGAGTTTTCCCTTTTCCTTCCAGGCTCTTGAGCTCTCCCTTTCCCTCCCAGGCCTGTGTGTGGCTCAGCTGCTCTGCTGACATTTGGTTGTGGAACAGCAGTGGTGCATTGGGGACCCACACGGTGGAAATTGCAGGAGGTGCTGTTTTGAGCTAAGTTACTGAAACATGCATTTCAATTCTACGTCTTGGGAGTGGAAAAAGGAACAAAAACACTGAGCAGAGTTTCTTTCCCAACTCCTTCTCCCTGTGCGCAGCTGGTCCTGTTCAGCAGGCATGGAGTAGAATACTCTGTCAGTCTTTATGGAAGTAAGCTGGTAGCAAACACATGTTCTCTGTTCATCACTTCTTAGCTGATGTTCACCCCTTTAAGTTATTCTGCATTAGTCAGATCACTTTCTCAATTTGGAATATATAAAGATGGTTCCTCTGTTCCTGCTCCTTTCCACACTGGCCAGTTTTTGTGTGGTTCAGGTAATGGTTGATCTGGGAGTACATACACAGAAGGGTGTTCGTGTGTGTGTGTGTAGATCTTGATGTTTGTATGGACTGTGATTTTTATTCAGCATCTGAATCCTAGCATTTTTCCCCATAAAGCCTTAATTTAACTTTCAAAGACCCAAATCTTGTTGAAAATCAAATGAATTAGGATATTGAGATGTAAGTTCCAGCAATTCCAGACTGTACAGTTATAGAAGGTATTATCTTTGCCTGTGGTAAAGGACTAGCAGAGCTGGCAAAAGGAACCAGAGCCTTAACCACCAGAACCAACTGTCTAATGCATCCTTTGAAACTGCTACTGATGCAGTTTAAGTTGTTTTATCAGTCCAAGAACAGTAGAACCTAAGAGATTTGATCTGTTTCTGCTGGTACAGACAGCAACTTTCAGCAGATGGAGGTGGTGAGCAAGAAATTCTGAATCCCTGCTGCAGCAATTGCCCAGCCTTGTCTTTTAACAGCCTTGATTTTCTGCATTACTTTGACTCTTAAGCTTTCTTTTTACTTTTTAAAATTTATTTTATTTTATTTTTTGGCATCTGTTAAACTAGTTGTGAAAGAGGAGCAGATCTGGAGGGTAATGGAGTGAAATTATTAGCCTTTTAGAATCAGATGATAATTAAGCCAACATGAGAAGATCACTAACTATAAATAATGCCAATGAAAATAAATTCGCTAATTCTTATTTACATTATGGAGACTTTTGGACGCCTTTGTACTCTTTGAGGCCATAAGATCTTTAAAGTCCATAATGGAAATGAGACTAGGCCTTTTAAATAGTTTTAATTAAGCAGTTTAACCAGTTTAATTAAAACATTTCAGGAGCAGCGGTGTTTTCCTAATGCTAGTGATTTTTCAAGTAATTTTCCCTGTGTCTTTCCAATCCTGGGGAAGGCTGGGCCACTTGAGGCAAACACACCAAGATGGCAGAGAGAAACAGTTTCTACAGAGGAGAGCTGCTCATTTGTGATACGTTGGTGACAGCTGACATGTGCCAATGGATTGTCTCGTGTGGTGGAGGACACGGCAATGTTGCGGCATTTGCTGGAATGCAGAGGCACCCCGTAATGTACATTTTATTTCTGCTCCATCTCATTGCAGAGGCTAAAATAAGCACTAACATGTTTTATGTAGCAGAAAAGTGGTCTTTGATTTTTCTCCTGCCTCTGGCTGGATTCAGCTCTGTTTTGTGCAGTGCAGGAATGTTGTGGGTTGCTGTTGTTGGCTGTTCCTCCCTGGGTCTGTCTTGCTGGCCCCTGCTGCTGCTTCAGTGGGCCTGACCTATGCTTGGATGCTCCAGGGTTGGTGTTTAACACTGCTCCAGATACTGAGCGTTCCAGAGACTGCCTCTTACATCAGCCAGAAGCTCTCACTTATGCTGTTATCTTTCATAGCACCTGTTATTAAAGCCTGTCTTTTCCACTCAGATTTTCTTTGTGCATTGTGGCAAATAAAAATAATCGGTTGCACTGGTAACAAAACAACACACAATAGGACCTTGCCCCCTGCAGCCTGACCCCTGTTTCCCGTGGATATATCTTGAATTACTTTGTTATACCTCTTACCATGATGCTAAAACTTCTATTGTGCATTTCTGATATTCTAAATGTTGTATATTCATGTATTTCATGTATTCTCAGGCTCCAATCACTAGCAGCAGCACAGGTTCTTTAAATGTTACCCTTGCAAAAACTTCAGGGTCTCATATCTTCTTTTTATACAACTGCTGGTGTCTTCAAGAGACATTTATTAGTTAATAAGATACAGATATCCTCTTTCACTGTTATCTAGTTTGGCATTCACAATCTCAAGTCTCTCTCTATCTTTTCATTTGCACAGACAGAGTAGTTAAGACTATGTACTGCTCTACCTGTAGTATTCTTCTATGTTACAATTTTTAACAGATTTTCCATCCAGCCAGACATTTCAGATAGAACTTGGGGAAGTTATAATAATAAGAGAAAATATTGCCAAAAGGAGTCTTGGTGAAATGCACATCCAGCGTGGGGTTTACTTTTCTTGCAAAAGCTTGTCATGTCTGTGATATGCAACACCTCAAAAATAATTTTCTGCTTGTCATTTTCCATCACATGTTTGTGTGGTGCATTATTCCTGCCAGGTGTGGCACTCCTTGCCTTTCTGCATATTTTTAAGAACATTTCTCATTTTATTTTTCTATGAGTTAATCCCTGATTCTAATCTGCCCTCCAAAGTTGTCACCTGTAAATTTAACTATCTTCCAAACAAATGTTTAAATCCTCTTTACTAATTCAGATCTGAGAAGTCTTTCTGATAGAAATAGATGCCTGCCTCTGACTGTTTCTGTTTTTGGAAATGCCCTTTATAGGCCTGTTGAGTTTCTCCTTTCTCCAGGAATCTTTTTTGCTCTCCTGTTGATATGCATACCTGGATGTCCCTCATCTCATCTGGAACAATAGATCCTGGCACTGACCAAAAGTACAGATTTTTCCTGTGAAGTCCTTGCATTTTTCAAGTTTTTCTTATCATTCTGTTGTTCATATCTCCTTTCCAGAGAACCATAAACTCATCCTTTCATAAAACCACAGGTGAAATTAGATTGAAAAGGACGTTTTGAGTTATTCGATACATCTTCCATTTTCAAAGCAAGGCTGACTTCAAAGTAGACCAGACTGCCCAGGGCCTCTCTCCATCAGATTCTGAGACTCTCCAAGGAAGAGGCTTCCACAGCCTTCCCGGGTGACCTGTTCCAGTGCTTAACTATGCTTGTGGTGAGAAGCATTCTTTCTTAGGTGAAAGAAAATAAAGGTTACTTTATTGCAACTTGTGATTATTGCTGCTCCTGCTTTCATTGTGTGTCCCTTGGAAAAGCCTGGCTCTGCCATCCCCTGTAGCTGTGCTGAGACTGCTCTTAGAATTCTACCTGCTTGGCTTTCTTGTCTCCGTTTTAACCACCCCTCTTCCCATAGCCTGTCCTGGGTGTCCTGTGTTCCAGCCCTCTTACTATCCCAGTGGCTCTCTGCAGTGATTATCGTTGCTAAAGTCACCTTTGTTTCTAATATAAAGGATTAATTTGACACTATAGAGTGAAATAATCCTCCTGCCCTTTAGTTTTTACTGTTTGGTAAAGGTGTTATCCTCCTCTCATCCTGCATTTTTTCACCTGATATAGAGTTGGTATTTTAGATTAAAATGAACTCAGAGAGTTCCCGTTTTCACCACTTATTTGTTTGGAGACTTCACTGCATTTTGCTGCTTTTCATACCCAAGATGTTATTTCCCTAGGAAAACTGAGCTTCGTGGCACCCTTTCAGGATAGAGCACAGCTGTCTGATCTTATCTGGGCCTGACGGATGCCTACCCTTCCCACCAAGCTCCCCTCTGTTATTGAAAGAACTACCTGTTTCTGCAATCTTTGCGTTTAAAGATGATCTGCATACATATGCTTGGAAAGTAGGGCTTATTTTAATAATGTGAAGGAAAGACAATCAGATGTTAGAGAGAGATGCCATAACAAGTACAATTACTTTTATCACTTCCTTGTTTCATCACCCATTTCAGTGTAATTGTCTTATTTGTATTGGCTTCTCCTTTGAAAGAACACATAGCAATTTCCAAATGTTTAATTAAAACCTCACAACGCTACTGTGACGTGAACGTAGTAAATGAAAGAGAGTAGATAAGGCCTTTCTAAAGCAACTTGTGTCTTAAGTATTTTGTTATGTGAGCATTTTATCTATCACCAAAATGGGGAGCACGCTTTCTTTGGTGCATCGTAGTTTACTTGTGGCAAGACATCAAATCCTTGCAAAGAGGGAGATTTCTTGGCATCACAGGGAACATCCTCCATGATGGGCTGCTGGTTTCTCTTCTTTATCCAGGCCTTCTCTTTCTCCTTCCTCTCCCGAGGTAGCCTGTGTTCCTTGCTGTACAACTTCCAAAGTGGGATGAATCTTCAAGGTTTCTAAAACTCTGTATTACATTGTAATAGCTAAAAGATTTCATTTGAAATAAGAACCTGGGCTGCCTGGATACGAATGTGTATTCAGATTTTGAAAAGGTTTTTGAAGAAAGACAGCCAGAGCAGCCAGTTTAGTTCTTCTCACTATTAAGTAATGGCTTTTTTCCCTCTAAGCTTTCATGAAACTCTATGGTATTTTTTATCCCAGTAATAATTTTGTCTTGTTCCCCCACAATCCTCATGTTGATTCTTTAGAAACATTTTTCTTCAACCTTGAAAGGATTCCCGGTGCAAGATCTCCCAGATCTCTTGCCTTTGTAGCATACTGTCTATTTTAGCTAATTTTATAGAAATTCTATCTCCTCACCTTATATTATCGAGTAGCTCTTACTATTAATCAAGACATTACTATTCTCTTTTCCAAAGTGTTATTTAGGCAGTCAGTTTAGATTTTATGTAATTTTTGGTGATATTCTGTCACTGTAGTGTCTACAGTCTCAGTGCAACAGGCCAAAGCACAGAAACATGGCCGTGACTGCTGGCACTATGGTCTCTTTGTTTATGGACTGATTTGCTAACCCTGATCAACTTCCATTGATAAATCAACCTCTTCCTTTCTTCTCCCTCTGTTTTTTCTCCATCCTTTCCCTCCCTCCAGCTCCTCCTGTATTTGGCACTTCAGGATAGTGTACAGGCCCTGAGCAGAGAAACTCACTTTTCATTTTCCACCCACTTCCCTTCTCTCCTGCCAATGCACACACATGGTACACTCATTCCCATGTCAATATGCTGCTGAAATCTTGCAGAGATAGACTTGAAAAAGGTAAAGAAAAAGATTAAATACATGTATCTTGAGATGGCTATAGAAGAGAAATACCCTTTTAGTGTTTGCAGTTTATTGTTCAAATTAGTAACAAAAATACTGTTTATTTTAGCAAATATAATCACATTTTGCAAACAAATACAGATTTTTGCAAAGAAGCAGATTTTCCATGAAAGGAAACTTCTGTTTTGTAGAACAGAAGTGAAAATAGAAGCTAACATATGAAACTACTTGGACTTACATTATGATTAATTCATAAATAACCAAGAACTATGTTCAAATGCTTCTTTAAACTTAACCAGTAAAATCAAACAACATGATTTATTCACTTTGCTTGGTGCTGTTTTTATACAGTGATGTAGCAGGCTAAGTACAATGATTTATACAAAGTACTATGCTTGGACTATTTTAACAACAATTTAATAGGATCTGAGACCAAATGGTGTATATCTCACTGTTTCTGCTTTATTCATGCATCATGTAAATTGAATAGCCAAGTGTTTACATGGAAACAAAGCTGGGATTGGCATCAGGCATACCTCTGTTCATACATACAGAGCAGAATGCACTCACAAATAAGTCAAAACCCCAATATCTGCAGAACCAGAGGCTGTTTGGCACCTCTGGAAAAACTCACATCATTCCAATCACCATCAAATAAGCTACTTGCTCTCAGACACCCTTAAAATTTTGACTTATATATTTGTGCATGCCATGAATAATGCTGCTCCATGATTAAAAAAATAGGACTGGTAACACACACAAGCTCATACAGTAAAAACTCAATAAAACACCTAATGATGATGATCTCTTTATATGTGCAATCGGAGCCTTCAATTAATCGGTGTCTCCAGAAATTAAATTCTTTTTCCCTTGATTTATAGAAAACCCATTACAGAGTAACAGCTCAATCCTGTATCTTTTTTTCTTTTTGCTCCTGGGGGTAGAGAAGTTTTACATTATAAATAAATTTCAGCAAAGTTAAGGATTTGTCCCCAATTTTCCTCATTTAAATACACAGAGTTACACATATCTAAATGTTCCTCAGAGAAATCACTGTTATAATTGCTTTGGATAGATATTATCTGTCTATACCATAAATATTTGGGCCACGGTGCTCTGGGGTCTAATTTCTGCCACGATCAATCAGTGTTACTGAAATGCCTGCATTATTTAGTAATTGAAACCCTGAGAAAGTCTTCAAGCCCAGTTGAATTCAACAGTTTATCCTGAGTAAAGAGAGAAGAATTTAAAGTTACACTGTGCCACATGAAACAGGAGAGAAGGCCAAGTTGCATGGGCCTGCTTCTGCTTTTGTCACTGAAAAGAATTTTGTATAAACCCTTTACAAAACTAGGGAGACAAAATCCCATTTAAAGGGAGAAAACCAAATTCCTACAGGATTGTAGAAATTATTTATGAGAATTTCAAGTCATGAGTTTTCAGCTCATACTTTTGTACAAAAGTGGACCTCAGATTTTGTACTAATTTCCTTTAATAACTAAGTGTAAAGGTATCCTATTAAATCAAAATATGCTTCTTTGGCCAAGAGCTACACTAAAAACTCTTAAAACTGTAATAAAATCACAGCATTTTTAAAATCTGAAATAAATAATTTTATTGTCTTTCTTACAAATTTCAAAATTCAGAGCACACTCAATGCAAAATTTTCCTAAGATTGTTTGA
This sequence comes from Dasyornis broadbenti, assembly GCA_013397935.1. Lineage (NCBI taxonomy): Eukaryota > Metazoa > Chordata > Aves > Passeriformes > Dasyornithidae > Dasyornis > Dasyornis broadbenti. The sequence goes on along the minus strand of VZRN01002460.1, from coordinate 107,157 downwards.
AACTGTGTTATGCTTTGCCATTTTAGAGTATCATATGAAATGACACATCTAAATGAATGCATTAATTTTAAGTGTCTATAAAGAGGTCAGATGGTTTGGTTTGATCTGTTCATAAGAATGTAGGGCCTAAGTGTAAGATTAGCTTTAAGTGTAGAGCAAATAATTTTTTAAAAGCCAGACTTTTTCAAACTAATTTAAAAAAAATCCAGGAAGACGTTTGTAGATCTCTATACCCACACACACAGGCCGACACAACACAAAAATTAAAAAGCACTTTGTACAAAGCTGTAAAGAGTTCCAGCTTCACAAATCAGTGCCAAAACAAAGACCATAATCTGGCAGCAATTTAAAGTTCCCTATTTAAAAAGAATTAATGATAGAAACCTTCTAAAAATGAAAAACTCTTCTCAATCCAGGAAAATACAGCCTGTAGCTTTTAATAACTGAAGAGACTGACGTGATGTGGAATCGCTGGGACTTTGCTTCGGTATTTTGCTTTGCTAGAATTCAAAGGAAAAGTTTGTTGCAGGTCCTGTAGTACAGCAGATTTTTCCTCCTTGTGCTACAGAAAAGGTGGTCACTGTGTGTTGGGGAGGGGAGAAGGGAAACTAAAAACGTGAAGTTGTATGAGCAGTGTAAAACAACCTTGCTCTTGCCAAGTTCTTCATAATGACTGCCAGAATTTGCTTTGCACTTTTGTAGGGGAAGAAGACAAAATTCTATACAGAAAAAAAGTGAACAACACAGTGCTGCCTCTTCAGCCCTCACATTTGGCTAAAGCAGCAAGGCTGGCCAGGAGCACCGCACAGATGGTGTCAGGGGCAGAAAAAGGAGATGAGTTTTCTTTACAGCACTTCTCAGAGTGGTACAGTTACCAAGCTTTTAAAGAGTACAGAGTGCCTCCCAAAGTAACAAGTTAAGATTAATTAAAGCCTAATTAATTATAAGTAGCTATAAAAAACATGGCAAAATTAAACTGTCTCTCTCCTTTATAGAATCCAATATTGCTGGGGTTTAAGATTTTAGCCTGCTGCTTCACTAATGTCCAAAACTGAAGCCACAACATGCTTATTTGCCTTTTAGAGTTACTTCTGAAAAAAGATATACAAGTTACCAAACTGAGGGGAGATGAACGACCTCAGTGATGTACAGGCACAATCTGGGAATGACCTGGGTGATGGGTAAAAGCCCTTGGGAAACCCTCCCTACCCCGTGCCTGCCAGACAGATTTAGGAACATCCCGTGCTATTTAAAGGACTGGCACGACTCGCACTGTTAATAAGAAAAGAGCATCGCTTACACTGCACTTCTCCCCTTTCCTCTCCTGTGCTGGCTATGTCCCGTGCCGATGTGCTGCTGTGCCTGTGCACAGCCAACGGTGCTGCCTTCACTGGAAGTTTTCCGACTTTCTGTGAACACCTTAAAATAATCTTGCAGCATCGTTGAGACCTCTCAAGCATGTCAGCTGTCGGCATCAGCCCCTGTCCCCAAGGACTGGCGTGCAGCTGGAGGAGTGGGCGGCAGCGCTGCGTGCAGCCCGGGCTGGGCTGGAGGCGTTGGGCACGGCGTGTTCACGACAGCTTCCCCTGACAGGGGACACTGTGTTTGGAAGTTCAAGTTTCATCATGCGACACAGGTTTAGGAGGCATCAGGATCAGGGCTTGGCTGCTTGGGTTTAACATTTCTCGTGCTAAAATAGCTGCCGCACCGGGTGCAACTGTCTCAACAGCGGCAGCGAATTTCATTTGCAAAATACCCTGAAAAACCTCTCACAATACGAAACAAAGTTCATAGGCTTAAAAAGCAACTCGTTTAGGACTGTGCTATTTAAATGTAAACATGCAGCATGAGTGAGGCGATGTTACCCAGAGCGATGGTACAGTCAGAGCAGGAGTGCTGCGAGACCCTCAGCCTGTTCAGAGCCCTGTGACGGCTGGACCAGTTGATGGTTTCTCTCTTTCTCGGTGCTGTTCGAGGGATAAAAACACAGGTTAGAAGGCACCAAGGACAGCACTGAACCGTTGGCTGGGTCAATCCCAAACCTTCGGGGGATACCGATAACCACCCTCCCCAACAGAGAGTTCCAAGAGAGGCGTTCGTAAGCCGGCCCTTACCCGCTGGTCGCTGAGGCAGAAGGTGCAGATGGACCGCGGCGCAGAGGCGCCTGGTGGCGAGCAGGGCTGCGGGGGCTGATCGGGCTGCGGGCAGGGCTGCGGGCAGGGCTGCGGACAGGACTGAGGACAGGGCAGAAGGCAAGGCTGCGGGGGCTGCGGACAGGGCTGCTCGGCGGCCGCCGCCTCGTCCTGCCGGCGCTGCTGCAGCAGCAGCACGTTGGCCAGGTGCGAGATGTAGCTGGCCGCCAGGCGCAGCGTCTCCACCTTGGAGAGGCGGCGGTCGGCCGGGCGGGTGGGGATGAGCCGGCGGAGGGCGCCGAAGGCCGTGTTGACGCTGTGCGTGCGGTGCCGCTCCCGCGCGTTGGCCGCCGCCCGCCGCCCGCCGCCGCCC
>VZRN01002460.1:75967-104591 GCA_013397935.1 Dasyornis broadbenti | reverse complement strand
GCAGGTGCCGCATCGCCCCTGCTCGCCCCGTGTCCCGCCGGCCGCGCTTGGCGGCTGCTCTCGGCCGGGGGCCGCCGCCGCCGCACCTGTCGCGGCCCCGGGCTCGGCACCGGCTCCGCGGAAACCCCCGCTCCTCCTCCTCCCAATGCCGGGGGGGCGCGGGGTCCGGGCCGGCCCCCGGAGCCTCGTCTGCGGCTCCCGCGGGAACTGTGCTCCCGCATCCACCGGGGTGACCGATCCTTGACTTCTCGTGGGGTGTACAAATCTCTGCAATTTTACCCATTCTGTGTTCCCGTATTCCACTTTGTTCCAGCCGTGCATACGCATCTATGTGTGTATGTATCACAGGATCGTTTAGGTTGGAAAAGACCGCAGAGATCATCGAGTCTCACGTTTGACCGTTCATCACCTTGTCAACAAAAACATGGCCCTGAGTGCCACATCCAGTTGCTTCTTGAACATCTCCAGGGGTGGTGACCCCACCACCTCTGTTCCAGTGCTTGACAATTCTTCATGTGAAGAAATTCTTCCTGATGTCCAGCCTGAACCTCAAGGCTATGTCATCTTGTCCTGTAATTGTTGCCAGGGAGAAGAGGCTGATGCCCACCTGGCTACAACCTCCTTTAAGGTTGTATTTTGGCTAGAGTAGGCTAACAGATCAAGCACAGAGGTGGATTTCATCACCTTCCCCAGGCAACGCTAGACACACATACAAATCCAATTTCTCATTCTGTTCAGAATGAGTGTCTGCCTCAACCATTTACTTATTAAAAGGTCATCATAAGCACTAATTGATTACACCTCTTTTCTTCATAAAAATTTGACATCCTGCCTGAGCTCAGAGCCTCATGAAAGGTCATGGCACAGAGTTTCTCAAATGAATCATCTCTACCTGATTAAGTAGCCTTGACTGACTCTTTTTTTGTGGTCCTGGAAGCTTATTTGTGGTGGTGCCTAAATATTAATCCTTCTTTTCAAATCAGAGCTGGATTAGCAGAGTCATATCTCTCTAATCATGGGTGCACACACTAAGGGCAGGCAGCTGCTTAGACATGTTTGGCTGGGACTCATGCCCTCTCAAAATACAGCTGCTACCAACAAGCAGAGCAACATCTCTGCAGTACATTCCTCTGCTGGGTTGGCAAACTGCTGGTTTATGTTGCACTTTCTGTTTGGGCAGAGGCTGTAGGAAAAAATGGACCAACAGCTCTGTCAGCCAGTTGCAAGAGTATCCTACCTTGGCCTATTAATGAGCAGCACTTCTTTGATGTGTTTTTCCTTTATATTACTTGGTAGAAAGAGAGGAAAAGGCTTTTGATTTCCCACTGGATGATGTTTTTGAGGTTTTTGTGATTTGCATAGCAAAATATTGCTGCAATAATATTAGCTTGAGGTTGACCTGTTTGATAGCAAAGGCTGCAGAAATGCAAGGCTGAATGGACAGGTGTGTGCCATGCTATGGATCCAAAGGAATTCCTTTGGGGTGCAGAGCAGGATGTGGCCCTTCATCACCAGATACTGGGGAAAGCCATGTTTGAAATCATGCAGTTTTCCTAAAGTTTGTAGATATAACCATATCCTACTCTCTCAGTGTTAAAAGTTGTATATTCTGTCTGCTTAACCTTTCAAAAAACATTATCTGGAAAGTTCTGGAGTTGAATTTCAGTACTTAGAAGTGCTGCTTTTATGAAGTCTCCAGGTAAACCTGCACTGTCCTCCACGCAGGTTTCTCCCTTTTAGTCACTTGCAATAATTCTAGAGTGAAGTTCCTGTCCAGACAAACAAAGCCAACTACAAAACTCCATTGACTTTAATGGAGGCAGGATTTCACTCTTGATATGTTCTGGTAGCTGAGCAGTGGAGATAATTGATTCTTTGTCAGACTCACTCATTTGCTTAGCAGTGTTTTCATGTCCTTAGCATCTCGGTTTCTTTGTTTTTTTTTCTTTTATTACTGAAAGTAAACCAAAACAAAATCTACCTCCTTCAACAAAAAGAACCCTGAGACAAAACTACTACTGGTATTATCAAAGTCATAATTTATGGCTTATTGATAAACCAAGAATGAGAAAAGGAATAAGTGATGCTCAGGAAGAAAATGATGCTGTGTCTGCAGAGAAAACCAGAATGATTTGCTGTGACATTACAGCAATAGCTAATTTGGGGGTTAAGGACAAAGGGGTGGCCGAACGATTCTTGTGCTGTTTCCAAGGCAGTTTGAAATAGTAATGCAAGAAATGGGACTTTTTTTTTTTTTTTTGTCTAGATAAGGAGTCCTGGAAAAAGGCCAAAAAGCTGGTGACTTTAATTACTAGGTTATTGATTGGGATAACATTTATGCAAGTGCTAGGGGGAGCATATTCCTCAAGGAAGGTGCAGCAGCGCAGTATTGCTGTTATTTTACAATTTGCTGAATCGCTAATAGCAAGCCAGAATGGGGCTGCATGAATGCAAAGCAGAAGAGAGGGCAATATTTTATATGCTGTGATAAGGTTTTGCCTGAAATTTGCCTTCGTGCTACACAGAGAAAGTTATCTGATATCCATTGTAAGGAAGCATTCAACAGTATTCAAAAGACTGGAAATATGAAGTATCTCACTGATTAGTTGCAGTCTAGTGGCTGGTATTTCTTTAATTTGCCTTTATTTTTTGAAGAACAGTGTTAATAGGAAATGAAAAAAAAAAGAAAGAGAAGAATTTAGAAGAAGGCAATTTGGAAAAGCTATACCTATGAAAAGAGCAAGTTATTTAGAGGATAACAAAAGAAACAAATCTAAATTAGCAGAGCAGAATGTTCCTGGTCACAGCCAAGAAAGCTTCCAAATGTAGTTCCATTAAATAGGAAGTATAACACAAAATTGTTCACTTGTTAAAAAAAAAACACCAAACATTTAGAGACAAAATGCCTTTAAAAAGAAGTACTTGAATATTTGCGGCCTCATTCTGCACCTGCAGGTCACATCGACTTCAGTGAGACACTTGTTTATTCAAGAGCAGAAATATGGTATTACCTATGGACAACCTTTCCCCCCTCAATTGTTCGTATTTTTCTACCTCACACCACGGTGTTTCTTGCCACACGCCATGTTTTTTGAAGAATTTTACTCTGTTTGTCTTCTCCATCAAAGCAATTACACATGCACATGTATTTTTATTTCTGCATACAGTGTTGTTCACATGTATGGGAAGAGATGTCTGTGTTGCAGGCAGAAGCAGCACAGATCTCATACAGATTTCCAAACCGCTGTTATTAACAGTGTTATGAACCAGGATAATACTGCAGTTCTGCAGTGCTTACCGGATGAAGCAGGTGCATGCTACATTTCAATCACATTTGACAAGTTCAAGGGAGAGTCCAGCTCTAACAAAGAGAAACAAATACAGGATGTTGATGGCTGGAAACGTCCACAGAGCTGAAAATAATATATTTGACAAAATGTTATCCATTATGTGTCTGTCTCGGACTTTGGCTGGCTGTGACAACTACTTCTGTCCTTCACAAACCTGGGTGATAGAGTTGTCATTTTTATTGCAGTTTTTAATAAATGTGACTGCCATAAAATACCTGTTGATTGAAGAATCTTTCAAATGGCGTTTTACCCTATAGAAGAGAGAAAGGATTGAGGGGCAGTCAAAATATGGAATGGAACAAGAGAATATTTTGGAGAAGGAGGACTTGCACAGAGCATGTTAAATGAGGAAAGGTTAATCAAGAGGTGGATTTAAGGCTTCATGTTTTAAAATCCTGTCAGGTGAGTTGGTGAACCTTCCAGATTGTAATAAATATCCTGCACACATTTTGAACTCTCAGTCTGCTACTGCAGTGCTACTCCCAGGCAGGGGAGGAGCAGGAGCAGCTCTGCCCTGCACTGCTGGTAATTGATTAATGTGGGATCTAACAAGTCCCTTCTTGATATTCCAGCCAGCCAGATTTAGCATGACACTTATCTCTTCACTTGCAATCTCTTCACTTACAATCTTTGTTCTTCATCTGAATTGATCTGTGCCATGATTCTCCAGTGTTTTAATGAGTTTTCTGTGTGGTAGAGTGCTTGAAGCCTTGTTAAACTCCAGGGACATCCTGCCTACTGCATTTTATATATACACCCACTCTGTTACTCTTGACAAAAAGAAGCTGAGTTGTTTATCTTTAAGTTTTTGACAAAAAATTTGTCTTACAGTAATTTTCTCTGCTCTGGCTGCCCACAGAGGCAAATCCAAATATATTATTTACCTGCTATTTCAAAACCGTTTAAACTTGCCAAATCTAAGTGGTGTTTTACACGATTCTGCTGATACTCTCAAAGTTGTTATTAACTGCCTCAGAAGTAATTTTTGGTTGTGGTTGCATTCAGCAGAAAGATGACAAGGCAAGTTCTTTTCTCAGTCAGGCTGAAGCGCTATAAGGACAATATGCCTGCCCTCGGAAACAAAATGTTTTGGAAGCAGTGCTTCTGCAGAATCTGTTTTGTTCATTAAAGCTGCCAGAGCCCTCCCTTGCCTGCTGCCTTATTTCACTGCCTTTTAAATCCATCCTAACTGGGATTGGTTTGTGTTTGGGAAGATGTTGTCTAGAACATTCAGCTGTTGTGCATGGTTTGGGGGCTGATATCCTTCGCTAATCCATTTGGAATTCCCTGGGTTGGTGGGAAACTGGACCTTAGGTGAAAGCTGTGGTTGCTCGAGTCTCTTTGTGTAGCTGGCTGGCTGGCTAGGAGGGACTCTTCCACTCTCCTGTCCTTTGCCACATGAATCCATGCCTCAAACATACACTGCAGGAGCGTGTTTAGCTGGGTTTTATAGGGAAAAGGGACTGGAAACACTGTCCAACAAGGTGTCGTGCTCTTCAAACTCCTCTCATGACAAAGCATCAACAGCTTCAGATGCTGTCAGTGTGATGGTCAGTTTGTGTAAAGTCTTACTACCCCACATCCCAAGTTTTTCCCTCTTCAGAGACTAAGGGTTGCTGGGTCTGTTTTGCAATATCTCATGATCCAGGCTTACCAGCTTGGATCACTGATGGAAATCCATCTTTCCTGGAGTTTTCTAGGTCACCGAGAAGCAGAAGAATAGAATGTACAGTATTAAGCAGGCATTGAATTTTCACACAGACCTGTGTCTGTTTGGGTGGTTTTTTTCTTTTCTTTTTTTTTAATGAAGGTGGAATGGTGCTTAGAAATGCAACTGAATTTTAGTTATAAAACATGTCCGGTAATACTGAAGCTACTGTAATAATGAACAGGAACATGAGATGCAGAATCATCCACTTGTGTGGAACAACTATTGCAGACACTTCAAAATGCTTATTGCAATTTGATTTGTTCCATCTTCCCCTCCCAATCATAGCTAGGTCTCCTGAAAAAAGTTTTCTCCCCATACTTGTAATTTTACAATATCCTTTCATGAGGAGCACTATGCTGCAAAAGATTTTGTAGGTACTTTAAAAAATGTATTTCCAACAATATCTTTAAAGTGCTTGGAGCTAACAAATCCAAAGATATCCCAAAGCCCATGAAAGAACTAGAATTGATTGTATAATTTCCATAGCTTCTGCAACATCACTGCAACTGAAGTTGTTTGTATGGTTTCTGTTCCTCTTCCCAGCTTCTAGAGTATCCTCCTATGAAGATTCTCAAAATCTGATATTTTTTAGATACTTGACTTTGCTCTTCTTAGTGCTTCAATTCCACATGAGCATTCCTGTTAGCAAAGAAATCTCTGATCATGATTCCGTAGTTCAAATTAGATTAAAGCACAGATTAAATTTCAGTCACTCAGGTTCAGGTCAGAACTGACTCCATTGCCACCAGATGAGTTAATCTGTCCCTGCACCAGTGTGGCTGGTGGCATATCAGAACAATAATCAGTTTTAAGTTGGAAATACTACACTGATATCAGAGGCAGCGTGAAGGTAAATTCTTTATATTCTCAATTTTTGCCAGAGAAGTTGAAGTGGAATATACGTACATGTGCATGTGTATAAAACCATGAAGCTATTTCAGTTTCAAAAGTGTGCTGTAAAGAAGACAGCCAACTTTTCAGGATCATGTGATCCTACAGTTTATAACAAAATCTTCTCATCCCTGACCTTTCCCTCACATTTGAGGAAGTGGGAGTAGATAGTTTTATCTTGAGATAGGGATATAGAAAGTTTTCTAAGAAGTTTCTTTAATCAATCACTAATTAAGCCTGAAAGTTTTAATGTGATAGTTTCACAAGTTGGAAAAAAATGAAACCAAACCAATGATCTACTTAAAATAGAATTTTCTCTAAAATACTGTAATTGAAAAGAATGTTTTGGAAGCCTAAATCCACAGCTGTTGGTGAAGATGTATTCAGTGGTTCTTTGGAGCTGAACTAATACAGTTTAATAAATAATAGGTGAATTATAGCAAACAAACAGTTTACAGTCTGAAAGCTTAAAAGAGTATTCTGTAATGCCAAACAAACATGGAATGATGCCAGTATTATGCTTCTGGAATGAATTCCTAGCTCTATCAGAGTAGCTAGTACCATGTAAAATAAATCTGTCTAACCTAGTTAGATTAGGTATCTGTGCAGACCATAACAATCTCATGTGTACTGCGAGTATAAAAATTAATTATATCTCTTTTTTTGGTGGTCTTATACCTATAGAATCTTTTTATTGATTCTGTTATATGATAAGTCTTTTACACATATTAGAGATTGCACACCAAAGATCAAACTCAGACGCAGAAAACCCTCTACAAAGATTATTTGACCTTTCTTGGGGTGCCTATGGGGATACCACGTGGAAAAGAAAAGTAATTCTCATTAAGATTCCTGCTGACAGTTGGCAGACCAGGTGGTCCTGCAGAACACAAGAGCAGGGTCTCACATCCTGAGTCTTTAAAGATTGTTCAGGTATGAAGGTTCAGGCATTCATTGGTGCTCTGAATTAAACCAAACCCTTTGTTTTAGTTTCAGCAAGAGCTGCTTGCCTTGTGTTTTCTGAATATGCCCTGCTGCCTCCCTGAAAAGTGCCCAATTTACTCTGGACCTTGCAGCACATTTTTGAGTCTTGTAGAACTCCTCTCTTGTGCTTCCCTTTCTTTTCAAATAACCGGAGTTTGCAAGCTGCTTTGTGGGGTCCCATTAGGCTGGAATGGCCCATTGCCCACTGTCCAAACCAGTTCTCTTCCCTCACAGTGCTGCTGCTGAATCCTTCTCAGAGATATATTGCCTTTCCATGCTAAGAAATACCGATCAGTGTCACAGGTTGTCCTTTCTCACTTCAGACTGTCACTAACCGCTCTCTGCCCAAGATTCCTGCTTCCCTCTGGGCCAGCACACACTGCCGAGGTGTTTCAAACACTGACCCAGAACTACTGCTTGTGTGTGATCTCAGCTTTCATGGGAACAGTGAAAATGCAGATAATATAGTAGAGAAGGAAACCTGAATTCCTGAATTGAGTGTACCTGCTGGAGAGCTGCCTGGATTCACAAATGCACTGGCACCACACCTCTGTTATGTGCACAGTAAGCCCTGCATCTTCATTAAAAACCTATCTAGTTAAGTGATTGAAGTTATAGCTTTACTAAAATCCTTTCTGAATGGAGATTTTAAAAATTTTTAATCCTTTTGAAGTGAATGACATTTAAATTAATTTATTGCTTTTGTCAATTCTATGTAAACCTCCACTGCAAGCATTGATTTTACTTACAGAGAAAGAGAACAGAGAGCCCAGTAAGCCAACATTTGTGTTTGTATGGGTAGAGTGCATAAAATTTCTTAGTGTGTCTACTGTCAGTTTTCATTTTTCCAGCTGTACTTGCCTGTTCTTTTGGACACTTTGCTCTCTGTAGTAACCCACTGCCAAATCTTATAAAACAATATTTCCTTTTATATCAAGAATACTACCAGAAGCTTGTAAAAAGGAATTCTGTTCTTGTGTCTGGCATTAAGAAAGTGTGGCTAAAGAAACTGCACTTTGACATATCCATCAACTATACTGAAAATTATTTCGTACAGGAAATAATGGCTTTCTGCTGAGATCATTAAAATGAAATTCTTGACTTGTCTTGGGATCTTTGAAGGTGTGGAGAGGCAGACTTGCACAGTTCTGTGCCTGTTAGGCATATCTGCATGCTGACCTGCCTTCCAGGCAGACCTGAATAAGTTGCTTGCCTGAAAGGTGCTGTACAAAGGCTCATAACTCACTTTCCAGGCAGACAAGAACAGGTACCTGTCTGGGAGACAGCCCTTTGTTGATAACCTGCCTCCAAGGCAGATCTGTCTAGTTATCTTTGCTGTCTTTGAAGCAGCTCCACACAGAGTTGTGTCCTTAGCAGGCTCGCTGCTGCCTGCCTGGGAGGTACTCGGGCTGATCATCTTCCTTCTCGAAAATCCTGAGCAATTAGTTACTCCAAACATCATCTCTCCAAAAGGGACTTTTAGAATATGAACTTGCAAACGTGTTTAGTTCTGACTGATCACCATGTCTGGTATTCTCTATTAACATCCCATGTACAAGAACTGCAACAAATATCCCTCTCCCACATTTAGAAAAATAAAGAACTTGTCAAAAATTTCTGCTAACATAGCACAGAGATTGCACATGCTCGTTTCTGTGACAGTAATCAGGCTGCCAAGCTTGCTGAAGGGAAGGAAGGGAGAAGGAAGGGAGTAGGGAGACTTTCTTTTTTTTTTTTTTAAATTCAGAATTGCTATTCTGTTTTAAAGGACTAAAGGGAAGGCAGACACTGTATATTTCAATGCTCAGTCTTAAAAAGGGCATCTGAATATTATGAGTCAGGGAACCAGTTCTCAGTCGCTTGTACATCATCATAAGTGGCACACACTCATTTTCAATCAAAGAAAATTTTACTTAAAAAAAAAAGAGTAAGTACTAATTAACAGTAAAATACAATTTAGTTTCTTTTCCTTTCTTAGAGAAATTGAAATTGCAAGTCAGATATTAGACTTGAGAAAAAAGATTCATATACCTCTAGGCCATAAACCAGCAGCAGTTAAGTCACCTGATAAAGGACAGATCAGATATTAAGCATTTTTATGTTTGGTGCAATATTGTTGTGTAAGTGTATCAGTGTAATTCTACAGGTAGGTTGGTTGCAGTCGGTTATAATCACTCTGGCAGGCATGGAATGAGCCCAGAATTAGGCTCTTATTTTAGCTCTGCTTGCGTTTTGTGGAGGAAGCAGGAGCTTTACTTTAGATATGTTAGTCCTCGATACAGGGTGACACATCCCATGTGTTTGGAAAACATTATGTTAATTCAGGAAGGGCAGCAGCTCACAGTGGGTACTGCAGTACCTCTTGGTCCTACTCTGTTTCTTCCTGTAGTCTGGCCCAGTTCAGTTCTGGACTAATATCCGCTGCGAGGGAGAATTTCAGTCTCCCTAAATCTCTCAGCTGGGGCACTCTGCATGAAGGGCACTTAGGGGTGGTGCATTTTGTCCCAGCAAAAGTGTGTGGCCACCCTCAGCCAGAATGCAGGAGCACTTGGCTGTATGGAGGCACATGGCCAGTGCAGGCTGTTCCCAACCTGTGGCTGGCCCAGTGTGATTTGTATCATACCCTGGACGCGTGAAATGTGTGATTTCTGCTGCACAATTCTGCCTGTGGGCTGGGGAATAAGGAGGATTTTCCCCATCTCCTTACAGGCACTCTGGTGCCTCTGTATCACAGAAGAAACATGATTAAAAAAGACAATCTTGTACTTGGAAAGGAAAGCAGTGAATTTTATATTAGTGCTTTAATTCTGATCTAGGATAGATTCATAGCATGGAAAGGCTTTTTCTTCCCTCTTCTGCCCAAATTAATTTCATTCATTGGGCATGAGGAATAGAAATTAGGAGCCTGAAGTCATGCTGTGATATCCAGAAACTCAGGTATGATCCTCTTTGTTTTTTTCCTCATCTTTCTTTCCCTCAACCTCTTTCACCCCATCTGTATTCCAGCATATTTTGACTAATGATTGTGGCTGAAGAAATTGAAATCTGCTCATGGGTATTTCTCAAGCAGACTAAGTTTGTCAGCTAAATTATTCATTGTGAAATAGCTCCTCAGAGGCAAGGACTATACTTAGTGTGATGGTGACCAGAGTGGACCTTTGGGTACTGCCACAACAGTCGGATGCAGTGTTGACAACATTCACAGTTTCAAAGGAGCACAAATGACAACACAGATCTCTCCATCACACACGGGTAGTGTGGAGCTGAAAGGCAGGACCTGCTCAGGAGAGGAGAGTTGGGTGCTGACAGGGAGCAAATGCCCAGTTACAAATAAAAAGTTGCAAGTGCTAAAATGTAATGAAACTGGGTGTAATATTTTGGTGTAGTGTATTTATTAAAATTGTGCCTTCGTGGGACATTGCTGTGTCCAATCACTTCCCCAGCCTGTAATTAATCAGGGTTAATTTGTTGTTCATAAACCAGACGGAGATTCTTGCAAGTCACCCGATGTCCTGGTGCTATGTGTCACTAACTGGGGTAGCTTTTGATCTGCAGGATTGAAATCATACTTATTTGAGTCCATGTTTTGCTTTCCACAAGACCTGGAAATGTTTGTAATAAAATGATGTGCTTTTACAAACGTTTGTAATAAAATGATGTGCTTTTACATATGCATCACCTGATAACAGGTGACAAGTTACTGGTCCAAATATATTTAAATAATTTTTCAGAAGAAATTTGAATAGTGCATATGAAAAATCAAAGTTTATTGAAGCAAATGTACAAACCTCATGTTTTCATCGAAGACTTTGCAGGGATTTATAGGAAGAAATTACTTAGGAAGAAATTCTTCCCTGTGAGGATGGTGAGGCCCTGGCACAGGTTGCCCAGAGAAGCTGTGGCTGCCCCTGGATCCCTGGAAATATCCAAGGCCAGGCTGGATGGGGCTTGGAGCAAGCTGGGAGAGTGGAAGGTGTCCCTGTCTACGGCAGGAGGTTGGAACTGGATGATCTTGAAGGTGTTTTCCAACCCAAACCATTCCATGATTCCATGATTTTATCTTTATTGGTTCAGTGTCCTTTTCAAATCTCAGCGTTGTGGAGTTTGCCAAATGTGTTGCAGAAAAATCCTCCATTGCTCAATCCGCGTGTATATTGAGAAACATCAAGCATTAAAGAGAAAACTTTAGCTGATATGGACAGAAGAAAAGCGGTACTGAAATCCAGTGACTGTGTTAGAGAACTGAATCTGCAGTAGACTTGACTAACCAAACCTCTGAACCCTCTGAGCTTTAGTGAACTCAATAAAGGGTAACACAGATCTGAGCTCTCCATAGTTATTAGAGTTTTGTGGTGCTGAAGTCCCCTGCCAGGCTTTTGCTGATACTGTCCATGTTCTTCCTCTCTATCCTGCATAACAAAATATCTCCTCACACAGTATGCCATGGTCTCCTATATACAGTAAGAATGATGAGTGCAATTACCAGCTGGGAGTGAAGTGGAAAAACATCAGCTTGTCCTCAGTTCATAACCCTTCACTGGATCGAATCAGACACTAAGGGCATTTTAGAAAATCATGCCAGCTTCTTATGCACAGCACTTTTTACACCTTGGTCAAGGTTACTTTGTGGGGTGTGAATACCCATTCTGATGCACTGGGTAGAGAGTAAATTGCCTGGAAGTGCTATTTTAGACATGAATGGAGAATATTTACTTCCACTCTTTACTTGGGCCAGACTTTTTCTCAGACATTATGTTTTCAGGGTGAGCTATGACCTGGTTTTCATTTTCTCCTGGCTGTTTCTCTCAAAAAATGGGTCTATCTCTGTGCTCCTTTCCAAATGAAATCCCACTGCTCATCCTGTTTTTAAATCAAATCAGCATTTCACCCCATCTCCTTTTCACCACCTGAGATGCAATAATTTAAATGCTTTGGGAAGAAAAAACAGCCACTAAATTTAGTGATGGAGAGAAATGTGTTAGAGTAAGCATTAGTCCTACAAAATGCAGAACTCCCGGACTCCAGATTCTTGTGATTTTGTGCCTGTTTTGGATGTGGGGTTATGACTGAGGTCTGATTCATGCTGCAGCTTTTTTCTTGACAGGGGTGTGAGGTTTATTATCGCCATCTATACAGTGTTGGTATTGATAAACTGTGCTAGGAATACAGGGCCTTTGAGTCTGCTACTTCTCGGCTGGGTTTGGTTAAACTAGTTCAAAGATTTAAAAACCACTGAGTGGACAGTCAGACAGAGGCACACAAGCAAGGTGCTTGCATAGGTTTTTCCCCTGCAAATCCATGCAAAAAGCCTAATGCATCTCACCCCTCCCTGAACTGTACGCTTTCTGTAGGCCCTGCTTGTCCCTGACATCTCTTTGAAGCTGGAGCTAAGCTTGCTCTGCCTTTGTTCCATCGATCTGACTGACATCAGTCATCAGTCTGACCTTTATCCCCTCAGCCTTTGCCTGTCCTGGGGCCTTGAAACTGCTCCCAGCTGGTTTCCATACCTTCAGGAGAGCACTGGTTTTGGCCTTGCAGTACCTTCTTGCTCCTGCATATTTTCATTGAGAGTGGATCTATCCTGGGACAATGTGTGGGTCCATTCTTCCTATCCCTGTGCCTGTTGGCCTTTGCTGGATTTAAGCTCACCAGAAATACACAGCACAACAGCAGGCAAACAAATCAAGACATATTTTTCTGCAAAATAATTAGTCTTTCCTGCTTCAAACACAGCATGTAAGATACATGTTTTCCACTTCCATGTGCTGAGTTTGTCTCTCATCATTACAGGATCCAAATTACAGGCTCTCTTCTCTTGGTGCATGTCCAGGAGTGCACCTTGCCCAAAGGCAAGATGGCAGCTTTTGCTCACTCTGAGTTTACCTGCAGATTGGAGAGCATGAAAAAAAATGTGCTACTGGCATGGCCAGCAGCTAAATGTCAAAATTTGGCTCTAAGACAATACTACTTAAACTATTTCTCTAAGTAAGTGCTCCTTACACAAGGAGGGATTGAAGGATCAGACTCATAGCATTGTAAAATCACTCTCTTAGGAATATTCAGAATTGCCTAGAACATTTTGAATCTAATTCTCCAAACCCTCAGGCAGCTTTGAATATCTCAGCTCTAATACATTGAAATAACAGACACNAAAAAAAAAAAAAGAGGGTGATACTCTCTTCTACCCAGGCAATTTCCCTCAGGGATGGCCGGGTAACTGTGGGCGCTGCTGCAGAGCTCTGCCAGCGCTTCTCTCCCGGGCAGGGCCGCACAGGGGTCACTCAGCGGCCACCCCTGTGCCCACAGAAGCCCAGGGTCATCCATCTGCCCCAAAGCCCTGCTCTGCTGTCCTAAGGGCTTTTTTGGTGGCAGGTTTTGCTGCTATATCAACAGCCAGAATAGTTTTCCCTGCCCTGGCTGCTTCTGTGCCGCCGCTGGTTTCTGCAGCGGGCTGGAAAACCTCCCAGTGTAGAAGAGGCAGCCTCGAGGCAACGCAGCACAGAATTTCACCCTGATCTCTGCCTTAGATGGATTTTTAAAGCTCTTTTATCTTACTCGGTCAGATGTATTACCTCAGGGAAATTTTTATAGCTTCCAAAGCTGCAGGGTCTTGCTTTTCCCGCTGTCTGTGTGCAGAGGAAGACGATGGCCGGGATGCGCTTCAATCCCCAGCGCCAGCCGGGCTGCGGCGGCTCCCAGCACGGGCACCACGAGATGGCACTGTGTTCCTGCTCTTCACAGCAGCCTCAACTTTAGTTTAACCTTGCTCCAAGTTAAGTATTTCATCAGAAGGATTTCTTCTGAGCAAGGACTGTATTTTCCCTCAAAAAACGGAACGGGGAAGATTGTTTTTATTGTCTTTTTAAGAAAAGATAGAGACTGTAAAAGAAGCTGGCGGAAACTTCAGGGTTTAAAGGGGCAACTTGAAGGGATGTTTTTCTTAGCGTGTCACCAAGTTCACCACCTCAGGTCACCCCACAGCTGCAAATATTGCAGTTGTGCGAGGGGACTGCTGTAGAAATGTCACGCAAGCATCAGAATCTGGTCACCTGGTTGTATGCCAAAATCACATTTTTGTAATTGTGATGAGTTCTTTGCTTTTGAAAAAATGTTTTTCACCTAATATCTTTTCCTGTTTCTTTTCTCTTACCTTTTTCTTTAACTCCAGAATTTCTGAAGGGTACAATCAAGTTACTAATTGAGAACAGGGATGGGGGGGGAGTGGGGATGGGATGAAAGAGTCATTTCTTCTTTTGTGCTATCGACTGAAGAACACCTTGGAATGTTTGAAATTAGATTATTTTGTAAATACTGTATTACAAGACTATAAATACACACCAAAAAATCACTTTGTAAATTCTTGTTTGTAAGAATCATGTGTTTAATTCTTTCAGCTGAGTCTGAGGACAACACAGGAATAAATTCCGTGAAAGCAGGATAAATTCCCCATGCCATCAGTTTTCTCCAGTAGTTAATATTGCATTTAAACTGATTATGATGGAAATTGTTTTTGAATAAAGTGCTATTTGAGATATTTGTAATTTTAAAAATTACATTTTAATGTGATCTTGGCTGTCTTATGTGAGCTTACATTATGCTTGCTGTTGTAACAAGAAAAGTGAAAGAGGAGGAAAAACTCCTTGAAAACAATTTCTCTAAGGTCGACAGGTAGGTAAAATCTTAATTTACATTGCAGACGTTGCTTGGGATTCAGAAGGGAATAAATACATAGAGACAGCCTGTTCCAGTCCTTTCACTGCTCCACAGTACAGTCGAGAACTGCGACTCCTGCCCTTTCAGTCATCGCTGGTGTAGTTCTGTACACATATGAGTAGGAAATGCTTCTTTATTTCCAAAATTAATTCCAGTCAGAGGTAGGCTAAAAGCACCATTCATTTAGATTAAAGATCCTGAAACTATCATGTTTGCAACCATTTGTCACAGTTTAAGTAGCAGTGCATAAATGTCGTGCTGTTGGTATACAATTTAATCTCTGCTGACAACAGCTCCATTTCTAAAGTTTCCTCAGCATCTTTTTTTAATGGCTTACATTTCTTATAAACAACTTCTGCTGCTTATGCAGAAATGGGACAGCTCTGTAGGTTGCCAGGCCTGAATCTCCTCCACATGGGATAAAAATGGTAAAGCATCCAGGGCAATGTATGTGGGAGCATCAGACAAAAAGAATCTTTGGACCTGATGGCATGTACATCCAGCATAGTGCCTGAGGTTCCATTCTGCAGGAGCATTTGATGGCTTTTGTTGTTTCAGGTCACAACATGCTGGGTAGCTTTTGTTTTGTGACTTTTTTTCACAGTCCAGACCGGGAGAAAGACAACTCACAGGACAAGAGTTTGATTTTTTCTCCATGATCTTTCCAGTACCTAAAGGAAGCCTACTAGAAACACAGAGAAAGTCAACTTGCAAGTGCATGTAGTGACAGGACAAGGGGTAGATACCTTCAAACTGAAAGAGAGTAGATTTAGATTAGATATTAAAAGAATAATTCCTTACTGTGAGGGTGGTGAGACACTGGACAGGCTGGCCAGAGAAACTCCATCACTGGAAGTATTCAAGGCCAAGAGTTGGGGATTGTCTGGGTGATCAGGTTTAGTGGAAGAAGTCCTGCCCATAGCAGGGGATTTGGAACCTGATTATCTTTAAGGTCCCTTCCAAATCACATCATTCTATGATTCTGTGATATTTGGAATTATTCTGTTAAAAAAATATGAACAATGATTATTGTATCAAACACAAATGCTTAACTTCTAGTGGATGTCACCCTTATTGTACTGTTGGCAGAATGTTTATAGCTGTAGGCCTTTACTTGCATTAAAGCATTGGCCCAGAGAGAATAGGTTATAAATCCCAGTGTCTCTTTCAAGGGATAATGTCCTTTATAGACCTTCTATAGATCTTCTGATTCTGTCTGTGCTTGAGACTATGCCCAGCCTGGAGCAGGTGGAGGAAAAGGTTGTGAATTATGTGCCGCTAAGAAACTTTGCCGAGCTGTGTCATTGCAATTCGCAGGAGTTTTATGGGAATGTAGCTTCAATAGAGAAAATTAAGGTGTTGGTACATGGAAGACTACACTGATAGAAACATAAATTTCAGAAGTCTCATTGCTTCACACTTGCAAGCAGAGATGCAAAAAAGTTATTAACAGTCTAAGCACATTTTTACTAACCCAAAGTGATAAGAGGGTACAACTGAGTTGAGAATATCCTAAAGGAGCTGGAGGTCTGTTTTAGTGGGATACTTTTGATACAGCTGAAGGTGGCTCCTAAAGATCAGGGTTAATATGCTTCTTACAAAGTCACTGATGAGAGTGGCTCATATCAGTAGTTCAGAAAAACTCTCCAGTCAGTGCTGCCAGGCTTTTGTAGTTATCATCCACAGCTTTTGAAATGCCTTCAATTGTTCTGCATAGGAAAAGAGCAGAAACGCTTTTATATTAAAGCATAACCTTTATAACCACAGAACCATTATAACCATTTGTAACCAGAGGAACCATTATATCCTCAGAAGAAAAGTTTCAAGCATATGGAAACAGAATCAGTCCCACTGACACGTCTAAGCTGTGCCAGTGCTAAAACACATTAGACCCTCTTGAGCCTGCAGGAGAAGAGCCATCTCTTGGCCACAGGTCAGTGTAGCTGGAAGTTGCTGTGAATAAGTAGCATCATCAGATTCAGGCAAAGGAACAGGACTGACAGAAAGTACAGGTTGAGACTGGAGTTGGTGGTAGGAATTAGGAACCAGGAGCCAGGCAACAATAAAGATCAAACAGATCAGGGGTTATTATATGCAAATATCTTATCCAAAATGCTATGAATTTTAATTTGCAGAGGCAAATATTACATGAGAGTCTGGAAACTGGAAAGGCAGTGCTATACCCGAATTCAGCTTGCAGCCTGCTAAAACACACCTCATGGAAGAGAGCTGTCCATCTCATGGGATCGTAAGGAGCCCATGGTTCACAGCGGCGCTTTGCACCCTCTCTGGGCCATTGGCAGCTCAGTTACTTTGCAGCTACGGTTTTCACAGTGTTACAATGCCTTTACTGCACCTTTTCTGACACGTGACTACAAATGTTGGACCATCTCAACACCTGTTGCATAAAGAGTGTTTTTCTGTTTTCCCTTCTCCATTTCCATCACGGATCTTCTTTTCCTGGAACCGCAGTAACTCCTCTTTGCCCTTTGCCTTTGTGCAGCTTGCAGCCACACTGGCCCATTTCCCCACCCCAGCCCTCTGGGCAAGCTCTCACCACCTCCTGCTCAGTCCCACCAGTGCTGGGATAAGTCCTCTTACACCTCTTTTTTCCCTCCAAAAACTTCCCTTTTTAAAATTTGAAACTTTTATTTCTTCAAGGTCATGTCAGATTTAATTTACCAATATGATATATTCAAAGGGTTAATTTAATAATCTAATATGGCATTTTAAAAATTGCCATACAAATCTATTTTAAGTATGATCACATCTCTCTGCAATGAAAATCAAGACCACTCAATGTCCTTTTGTCAAACTGATTGTATCTAATTAAAAAAGAAAGAAATCCCAGTGATGCAGCTTTTCTTCCCATTAACATGCACTGCACAGGTTACTACCTAATTTAATACAGAATGTTGTCTTGCTTTGCTCCATTCCTGGTGAAACTGCTCTGTTTAGATGAAGTTAAGGGAAATTCTGAGTTAGCAAAAGAAAGAGCAAACCCTAATACACAAAGATAAATCATCAGACCATTTATTTCCTTTCCTTAGCAAATGTATCCAAATATGGAAGCAGATGGACTGGCCCTTGGCCTCATACCACTGCTAGCCTGGCACTCTGATTTCTTGGTAAACAGATAAACATGCCTATAAGATTAAGTGACAAATTCACATCAGCACCCAAAGCTTTGATCAATACCACTAATCCATTAAGGATTACAACAAAGCATCGTATGTTTCTGTCCCTTCTTTCTGGAATGAAATGTGCACCAAAAAATAACAGAATAAAATATTTTAAAAATTAAATGAAAGAGGAAAAGTACCATTTGCACAATTTAAAGATAAAGAACCCTCATTAGTGCATCTGCTGGCCTGGACTGCCTTTGAAAACAATTTAAGTATAATAAAGTAATTTTCAAATTAAAGTAGGAGTGGCAGGTGTATAAAATGAAAATGTAACAGGGGCAGCCGCACAGCCAGATCCAAAATCCCATCTATCTCCTGAATCTGACAACAGTTAATTTGACCAAATGGCAACTGCACCTGAAGGAGAAGGGACAGCAGCTGAAGTAAAGCCAAGGCAAATACTTGTTGAGAACTTAGCAGAGGCTTCAAAGTCCACTGAAGTAAGTGGGAATATTACTATTGGCTTCAATTGCCTGAATCAGGCCCTTATTGTATTGAATAAGTAAGAGTTTATAATTCAGTGTATCCTCTTTCCCAGTGGAAAGAGCCACTGCAAGAAGCTTCACAAGAGTGACTGAATTACGGGGCAACAGGACTTTGCTGTAATTTATTTGAAGTTATTTTCATGCCTGAGAGCATGCCTGGAAAGTCAGGTTCCGCAGCGATGGAATTGGATAGGATGCTTGCTAACATGATGCTAAGGTGACCCAAGTAAGTGTCACCTGCTCTCTGTGACCTGTTAAATAGTTCTGAAAACACACCTAATTATAGAGAAAGGTTTGTTTATTGCTCGTGATTCACTTGCCTCTTGATTTCCTACTGTGTTCTCGCTTTTGTTTTCCCTCTCTCCTCTGCCATAGTCTCTTGCTTGTTATAATTGAAAACTGGTAAGAGAAATGTAACATTCTGTAAATATTCTCCATGAAATAACGTTTAAAAATGTAGTGTTTGATGAGCCATCTCCTGGGGTTGTTAGATCAAGGTCGTAATGAGTTGGTGCGTTTGCTTACTACAATATATAGGAGCCTAATGGCAGCTGCAATCATTTACTTTCGCTCCCTGGCTCTTTGAGAGTTATTTGCTTGGTTACATGAGGTGTCAACATTAATGCAGATGGGGATGAAACCTGGAGAAATTAACATAAATTGTGTCAACGTGCTGTCTTCTGATGTAGTGCCACTTTCTTTAGAATTTCATTTTATTGCTATCAGTATTTTCCTCTGATCGTCACTGCTGCAACATAATTTCAACACTGAAATTTAATTTCATTCAAATGTGCCGTCCTGTTCAATCAGCGATGGAGGGTTCATCCAGTCACCCCCTCCTTCCCACTTTTTCCCACCTACTGTGTGATTTTGCAGTTTATGGCTCGTTCTCTGGACTTTCACACCCCCAGTATTTGAGAAAGATGGAAAAAATGCCATGGCATTTCATTTAGTCGGTGTTAACTCCACTCCCTTGGGTTGTGAGAAAGTGAAAATTACTTTGTAAGATAAGACTTGGGTAACATAGGAGCAAATATCACTAAATGCTGAATCTGAAAATCCAAGTGTAGACAAGGCGTAGACATTAAAGTAATTCCTTTCATGATCTTTAGCCATGTCATTTCATGACCAGTGGCTCTTGAACACTGCTGTATGTCTTGGGCCTCTGCTTCTTTCTTTTTCCTCCTCTCTGTCGAATGTTTTCAACACAGTTACAGGTTTCTGTGGGAGAGAAAATGGCATTTCCCATAGCGTTCCTAAGGAAGGTTGCGGTAGGCTGAATACCACAGAGCAAGGATGAGATTGAAGTCTTTGCTTAAAGGACACATTAAAATCTAGTTTCTGAGTAGAATTCTGTATCCTGGAGGAAGAAGGAGAAGAAGATATCTCAGAGTGGGTAATTAAGTTCATAACTTCCAGCTATAGGGTCAGGAGGGATGAAAATAACCCTGGGCTGAATGCAGGGGTTTTACACTTACTGGGATTTTCTTTTGACACTTTTGTGGGAGCAGCTATAAATTCAAGATCTTCTCTTTCTGCTCAGTACTTCCATTCCTCTATCTTAGAACTATTTTCCGTGATTATCGGGTCTGTCTGGCGCTGTGGAGTGAGTTCCATCATGTGAAGCGAAATATGCGAGGGAGATAGGGGAACAGAGAAGAAGGGAAAAAAAACAGGCAAGAAAAGCAAAATAAGGAGCTAAAAAAGAGCACTTTAGAAATACTTGAACGGAGTGGTCATATTTATATCCATGAGCTGCAGCTGCAGAGTTTTAATAGCAGCAGCAGGGCTGTCTTGCCGAGAAAGAACAGAAGGAGGCAAGAAGACCCTGGTGTGGAACAAGGCTGGAGTGTTGTAGCCTGGTGGAGAGAGGAGCAGGCAGCTGCCACAGGCTGCTGGAGGTGATTGAGAGCCAAGGGCCGGGCCAGCTGTGACAAGGTACCTGAGGGAGCAGTGGACACCGAGGTTAAATCACATCTCCCCGGAGGCTGATGGTGATGCCAAGCAGTAACAATATTGCCTTGGGCTCTGCCATTTTAACTCCATTTGTCTGTGTGCTGTACACCTTTTAACAAAATAAATCATTGTTTTGAAGAATTTGTTTTCTGCATCACAGCCTTTTAGTAGGGCTTCTTGTCTTCCGCCAGAAAAAACTCCGTGTGAGGGAAGTCTGGCAGGCTGCAGCAGCAATTACCAGCCAAGGGGATATGATTTAGAGACCCATATCAGAGAGGTCCTGAGAGCTGATGTCAAACACAAACCACTTCAGGGAGGTGCCTGAGAGGCTCTGTTGGAGAATCTGAAAAGGGGCAGGTACCTGTTACTACAAACACAGTTTCCTTCTCCTCCTGTTGGCACCTAGCAGAACAGGGAAGATTCACCTGTGTTATCATCAGTCTGTATTATCATGAACAAACTGGTTCCCCAAGCAGTCCCAGAAAGATTATTTGGGCTAAAACAGGACAAAGGGAGACCTGCAATTTTCTCTTCAAGAAATTCAATGCTCAGATTTCTATCTGAACAAATCCTGCAAGATGACTAAAACCATTTGGATTCTGTGCTTTGAATGGCAGCTGCTGTCTGTTCTTCAGCTGGACATACTCTGCAGTCTTCCCTTGTGTATGGTAGGAGATGCTCAGACAAATGTAACCCACCAAGGGAACAGCACACCTTTTGTACAGATTTTTCATCCTGAAAGATAGATTCTGTATCTTTGACTCTTTGTTTTCAGAAGTAGTGGCTACAGTTCTGATTATTTCTGAGTGATAATGATACTTGGAGCACTGTTTGCTGATAGAACAGAAAGCACCAAGAAAATGGAGATGTTAAAGGCATATGTGGTTTCCTTTCTTACTCTTTTGCCTAGATGGGCAGGTGACTTTGACATTATGGGCCTGAGCATTTCTCTGCCTGGAGTGACTCATTACAAGGGCGGTCATTATGCTCCCTACAGACAGATTTTCTTTCTGTATCAATTTAGTTCACCTTTAATTACAACAAGGAACCCTTTAAATTTCGTCGGTGTTGTAAAGGGTTTTCTACATTCTAGTCTGAATTCCACCTAGTATCATTAAATTAGTCCAATTTACATACAACTGACCTTGCCCAAACCAATACTAATATTAAGGGGGGGGAAAAAAGCTCAGAGTACAAAGTCAAGTCAGTCAAGCACTTAGAAGTCCCAGGATCAAAGTCACCCATGAAACTTTAAATCACCCCTTTCCTTTCAAGAAGGTTCAAGGTTCAAGATAAGCTTTGCTTTGCTCACCATACAGGGTTCCTACTGAATGAGTAGTGGGTCAGTATTTATTCTAGTCCTTTTCCTTTTGTTATTTACTGAGTGCTACTGAAGCCTTGCACCAACAAATCAAATAAATAGTCTCCTAGTGTTTTTGCATCATGCTTTCAGTGTTGTAGCTTGATGATTAGCAATTTTTTTGTAAATTAATTAGCATGACACCCCTGCAAGGTGAGGCAATGTTGGCCCCTCTGTGACTGTGACCTAGCACACAGATTAAAAATGAGTGCTGATATTGTAAATCCAGTTTGAAATTACTCACATTTAGTTTTTGCAAAGTAATGTGTCTTCTGTAGCATGCTGTATGTTGAAACTGCAATTTCTGCTGGTCTCAGTTACAGAGGTGAGTGTTTGCTTGTTTGCAAATCAAACCCCAGTTGTCTCTGCATGAATTCACAACCTTCTCTTCTGAATGAGGTGGAACTCCTGTCTTTAAAAATTAATACAGTCATGTACACAGGAGTTGTATCAGGAGCTCTGTGTCTATGGGAGATAAAGAGATGTCCAAGTGCAGTTCTCATTTTGACATTTTTATTTTTGGATAAACCGATTTTTACAAACCTAATAATATCTTTTTTTTGACATAGTGTCTTGTAATAGATATTTATATGTATGTCTGTATAGTGTTTGTTAAATGTATACATTAAAAATCATTTGTATACACATACACATATACAATTCCACTCTGCATCCCAACCCAGATTGGCTTTGACCCTTTTCCCCTGGGACAGGGTGGAAGCAGTAATTGCAGAGAAGAGGCGAACTGACTGCTCTCCATCCAGCTGTGCCATGGTTGTTGACAGGAGAATTTGTCTTCCCCAAGGAACAGCTGCATGGAAGAACACATTGAGTTCCGGCCGCTCTGGGATTGCTCAGGGCTCGCTCGAGCGTGGGCAAGAGGCTCTGCAGGCAACGTCCACTCAGACTGAAGGAGCTGTGAGGGTACAGGGCATTGAGCTGAGAAATTAGCTATGAAATTCTAGTGGGTTTCTAACTGAGCAAATATTTTCAGACACTAAAAATGTGGCCAGATTTGAACAGTTAAATGGTATGGCAACAGCATTTGCCTTCTGTGCTGTTTGTCCCTCTGTTAAAAATTCAGTCTCTGCTTCTGAGCAGGAAAGTATTAGATAAGACTGTCCCAATGTTAACATGAAAAAAGCACGGTTTCACCAGACCTCTCTCCGATAGAGCAGCTCAGCTGCTTTTCTTAAGATGAAAAAAAATCAACCAAGATCCAAAACTAATGTCCCTTTTGGAAATTTTCTGTTGTTACTCTGAGAGAGAGTTAGGTGCAAGGAAAAACTGGACATTGAATAGAAAATCCTAAATATGCTCAACTGCAGGCATCAATAATTATGAAGCCAATGTAAAGACCTTCCTCTGTGTCAGATACAAATTTTTAGGTCACATTTGAATACTCCTGTAACACACAAAATTTGCAAATGTGCCAGATTTCCTCCTACTTTTTTTTTTTTTTTTTTCCCAAAAAAACCCCTTCCAGTTATCTGCCCTGTAAGGCTTCTGAGAAATTCCATTTCTTCTTGAATTTAACTTGGATTAAAGCTTGGCAGCACAGCCATGGATCGTGCCAGGAGACAGCCTGGAGTTCTTACTGGTGTGCTGGACTTCCAGCAGCACATCCGTAATTCTGCTGGCCTCAGGCTTCTCAGGCCACCGTTTCCCACTTTAGCTTTTCCAAATGCCCTCTAAACACGGATGAATTGAAGCGTGACCTTTTCTTTTCCTTTTTTTCTCTGATCTTGTACAACTCTTCACCAGCCAACCAAAATCTGCTTCCTTTGTAAGTGGTACTTAAGATGATTTGCTTTCGTGGCATACCTACACCTCCAGGGAAAAATATAAATTAACATTAATTAATTAATTGGCTTCTCATTCCCCCCCTAAGTTAATCCTTTGGTATTTCCTTTCTTTTAACTGGGAATGAGGTATTAAGGGCTCATCCTGTAAAATCTTGCATTTCCCAGTTCTCTTTTATTTCAGGGGGTGTATAACTCTTGCAGGACCTTGACTCAGGTCTGGATTCAGTCATTGGATTACTGAATATTCTTACAAAGATAACTGTGAAAATCTCATTACTTCAAACTCTTACGAATGAGACATTAGGAAATACACCACAAGAAGCAATTGCACATTATTATTTAAATGGCCTAGAGATAGATCCTCTTTTTCTTTAATAGCATCTTTGACCTCCCTTCATCCTGTAGTCAAGCCACCCAAAAATTACATTTTGCAGCATACATTTGCACATGGAGCTGTCATTTGGTTATTTCTTTTCCAGATAAAAACTACTTTCCTCCTCTTTTATCCCCCCATCAGTGAATAGAAAATGGAGCTTCCAGGAATGTAATGTGCAAACTTCACTGTTACATCCTGCAAACTTGAGATTGCTTAATGGAACCAGAAAAGAAAGATTTTTTTTTTTTTTTTTTTTTTTTTTAATGATCAAACTTAAGCAGTTTTACATAGTCTTTTGTGGTCTAGTGAACACAGGGAACTAAATCTAGAGTGAATGCCAGAAGCAACAATTACAGTTCTTTCTTTCCTGATTGAATTCTTTGATGATTTTCCCAATTGACTTCAGAAGCCCAAGCAAGTACTCAATCTCCAAAATTCAGGTACTTAGGACATTAAGACTGTGAATTTGTAGGAATATTACGAGTATATTTATGATATTCATGCCAGCTGAATAGTGTGACATGCTATGTAGTTGATTTTCTTCCCTTAGAAAAATAAGGAAACAGTACAGCAGGGATTTTAAATTTTATTCCTACTTTTTTTCACCCTAAAACTGGTAAATGGTAATCAAAATTATGTACATTATCCTTAGAAGAATGGCAAATTTCTGTAATTTTGGTGGATATTTGAGAAATTATTTGTGAATGAAAAATTACCCACTGCATTGGAAAATATTTCTGCAAGCTTACCTATACTATCTGTTTCCATCTGCACTCAGTACAAAATAATCAGTTCATAGAGAAATTCAGTGGGAAATTTTTTTGAAAACTGGATGTTTGGTGTTTGGCACCAAACAGAAAATGAAACTTCAGTAGCTCATGGAAAGCTGCTGCTTGTGCTGCAGAGGTTTGAGGGAGCAGTGCTATGTGCGCGGCATAACTGGATGGTGTTTTCAGCTGATTTGTAACGGGAGGCTGCAGGGTGCAAACACCCAGCTCTGATAGAAATGCACCCTGTGATACCAGAATAAAGAACATTTTGAGGGAAGCCAAGCAACCTGCCTGCTGTACTGGATACAGGAACGTGGGGTGTCTGAGACCGGCATGGGGAAACAGCCCTGGCACTGCATTTGCTTGGTAGCTTTAATTAGCCGTTCTCCTCTCTCTGTTCTCAGGCAGGATTCTCATCCTTCAAACACATTTTAAAAATTCATAATGTTTACTGCTTGTTCTCATTGCCAGCCATTTGATTTTTTTTTTAGCTTAAATTTTTATAGTCTTGCTGGAAAAAAATTTATGTTTTGTCTTAAATCCCTCTCTGCCTGGTCTTTCTTAGTCCAAGTTTCCTGGTCATTTATTGTATATGTCATAAAAAGTCATATATCCTTTCTAACATTTTGCTTCTCTTCTTCATTTAGAACATCATCATGCCTCAAAGAGTTTGATTCTTTATTTCTTCTTAAAAAATCTCTACCTTATGTCTCTACTAAATCACTAGTGTGCTCACTCAACTGAATAACTTGCTTCCCTGTGTTATGCCTTCCTTATTTCTGTAAAATTTGTATAAAAATCTGGCAGTTCAGATTTGTTAACATGAAAAAATAAGAATTGTTCTGCTAAAATTCCTTTAAGAAGGGAAATTGTGCAACATATCCTGAAATTTTTCTTTCACATTTAAAAGATCTGCCTATATTCTTTGTGAAACAACACTGGGATTTGGGCTTTTAGCGTGTGTTCCCTAGAGCTTGAGGGGTTTTAATGTAGAATTTTCTCTAATATTTTTCTTAAAGTTCCACATCTAATGAAATATTGTCATCCTTTTCTAATGAATGAGATGAACTGAAGCATTCAGACAAGTGGGTGACTTGCCCAAGGTCAGAAAAGAAACTGGAGCTGCTGCCACTTCTCCCCAGCTGCAGTTTCAGCGACTTAAATGCTCGCTCATCCTTCATGTGAGTTCTCAAGCGTGGTTCTTTGGTGCTTCAGGCACTTTTCTTAAATAAGAATTTTGTAGAATATTTAGTTTTTGGTTTGTTTTTTTTTTCTTTCCAGTTTGTTTTGGAGAAGTAAATAGACAGTGAAATTAAAGAGAGAAGATGCAATGAAAATGATTTTCCATAAGATGAGAGTGTGGTAGAAGCAGATGGAAATATAAAAACATTCAGGCTTTGATTGCATGATAATCTATTACCTCTTCCTTTAAGAGTTTTAGAAGATTATGAAGCTGAAGCATAGAAAAAAGAATATCAAAATCTGCAGTTAGAAAGCAGTGATGTTTTAGCTAATTTCAGAAGAAATACTTTCCAGGGGTAGACCCAGTTTAGCAAAAGAAGAATATGTGAGAATATCTTTTCAAAATGGACTTCTGCTTCCCAAAGTTTCTCTTTTCCTGATCACATGATGCAGGTGAGGTAGCAAGGCCCTTGTCTGTTGTAACATTTCCATACCATTGAACAGTGTAAATATTTTTCTATCTTCCCCCACTCATTGTCTTATTTTTTTTAAATTTTTTTTGGTATTGTGAAAGAGCAGCCTGTAGGAATGTTAAGGTTTCAGACTATAATCTGTTATTATACAATTGTAAGCAATTATCCATACAACAGAGCTATCAGTAAATTAATCACCAAATAGGCTATTAACTAACTATATTTATTTTTCCGGATTAATGTTATTAATTTCCAAAACACAAGATCATAACGGGAAACATCAGTCCCTGTGGAAAAGCAGAGTAAGATCCAGCTGGTGTGATTACACTGCAGATGTATTGCTGTAGCATGTGAGACACAGGACACTTCCTAACTAAGCTACTTAATTGTTCCTGGAGGTTTATTAAATCTTGTAATTTTATATGTTTGTGGGAGCGTGTCTGAAAAGGAGGTCCTGGTAATGCAGAGTAAAAAATGCAGAACAGAATAATGTGTGTATAACAATATAATGAGAGCATAACGGTGATTCCTTGTGTTTCACTGATGCCTGGGACTGACAAAAGCAAGGATAGCCCTGCTGATGGCCTGATCCCTGGGAATAAAGTTGTCTGTGCTGATTTCCAGCAGGC
Organism: Dasyornis broadbenti; assembly: GCA_013397935.1. NCBI lineage: Eukaryota > Metazoa > Chordata > Aves > Passeriformes > Dasyornithidae > Dasyornis > Dasyornis broadbenti. The sequence goes on along the minus strand of VZRN01002460.1, from coordinate 77,721 downwards.
TTACTGAGCCTTGAGCCAGTAAAGTGCACTATTTCTTGCATTAAATCTGATCATGAGCAAAACCTGGGAACTGCTGCCTTTGATCAGGCCATTTGCTCCCAGCAGTGTGGCAGGAGCCCATGAGTTATCCCGTGGGACTGAGGTGTGTGTGGCCATGGCACAGGTGCCATTTTTTTAATCTGTCCCATGCTCCAGCTTCAGCCAGGATTCCTCATTAGGAACAACTCAGTCTACAAACTGTTTATTTTGATCTTGTTTATTTTTTCCCTCTGTCCCAATTAGTTTGTAAATTGAAGTCTCTTGTTCCTGCTAATGTGCCCATTTCAACGTTTTAATTTCTCTTCTCATTTCTACGGATTTTGAGGGAATCAGGCAGTTTATAGTAATTCCTGTTAGCAGGATGATCAACTTTCTCACCCCAAAAATTCAGCCTTAGAATAATTTACCTCTCTAAAAGTTATTTAAAAGTATAGCTGAGGTAGGTGTTTAATTCTGATTCAGTTACGTTCAATAAGCAGCTACTCATGCAACTCCAGCCACCTTTAGAGTTCAAACATTCAATTAACCACGGGACTGATATGTGAAATATTCACTTGCATAATCACTGGATTTCAAAATGCCTTATAGAGGGGGCTGTCACATATTTCCTGTTTATAGATGGGGAAGTAAGGGTTGCAGGAGTGAGGTGATTTACTGAATAAATCAACCTGTGAACCACTGGCAGGACGGGGAGCAGACTGAGCCTTGCCAAGCCCCATCTGTTGCTCTGACAGTGACAACAAGCTCATTTCAGCAGAAATCTTACCTCAAATAATCTCTTATGCAATGCTAGGAATACTTCAGGCAATTACATGTAATGACTGTATTACATATATATTATTTAATGATATATGTAATGATCCGTTAAGAATTACTCATGCATATGCTATGAAACTGTATATATCATGTGGGTTCTAAATAAGGATTTTTTTGAAAATAGGATGTGAGGAGTTTTATGAATTTACTCTAATAATTTATCTAATTTGCTTTTATTTGTTTAAAATCTTTAAAATAATTTCTTGAGGGTCTACATTCCTTGTAGGAAAAGTAATATTTAAAAATAAGAGTTCTTCACCTCAAAACTCTTGGCAGAGTCAGGGGACTTCATTAGCTTGTGGAGCTCGTTTTGGTGTCAGAGGAATGGTGTCAAATTGCAACTTCCACTGAATTATAGAGAACTTGTAAGTGTGGTATAAATGAAATTAGAATGGGGTGAGAAAATATGACTTAATCATAAATCAAGTGGTATCTCAGGTGAAACAAAAAATACATGTACAGGCAGAATTATGTAACTGAGTCACATTCAGAAATATTACAAAGCTTCAAAGTGAATAATTGTTTCCTCTAGTGAGCTCCTTTCCAGCTTTAAAGAATGTGTAATATTGATGTATTGCCCCAGTCACCTGGAAGACTCCGTATTGCTGGAGTAAACAAAGTCACTTCAATATTTTTGAAGTTTTCTTTACATTATAAGGAGCATCCTGGGAGCTTATTAAGTTCATTAGAATACGGAAGAAATGTTAACAGCCGTTCTAAGTGCTTCTTTACTCCAAAACAAGTTTTTGTATTTATTTTGAGAGGAAAAATACAAGCAGTGAGCAGTGGAAAGAAACTCAAACTGGATGAAATGTAGCCACTGTTGCTGTTAGCAGTTGTAGAATCTTTTGGGAAGCTTTTGAGTTTAGGGAAACTGTGTTTTCACTCTTAAAGCTTCT
>VZRN01002460.1:36612-75932 GCA_013397935.1 Dasyornis broadbenti | reverse complement strand
TTTTTTTTTTTGCATCATGTGAAGAAATATCTAGCAAGAGACAAAACACTAAAATAAAGTTTTGGTAACAAGATGCAGCTTTGAAATATCTCAGCAGAGAGATCCTTGGAGTGTCTGGGGCATCTGTTGATCTGACAAATTGTATTATATACACACAAAATATATACCTTAAAAGACTGTGCATCACTGCTCCACCAAGAGCACTGCCTGAAGCTGATGCTTCAGACAATGAGACTGCAAAAAGGTATCCTGGACCAGAGCAGCGTCTGATTTTATTCTGCACTGGGATCCCAGATGAAAGCCTGACCATGTGGGTGCACAAGAAAGCCTTCAGATAAGAGAAAGGACCTCCTGGAATCTGCTGGGATGTGAGAAGCAAGGGATAAGGTTTGAGTCAAAGATGATGCACATGGGCTATGCATGTGAGGATGCTGCTTGTATCTGTGTTGGATGTAAGGGTCCTCTGGGACTGAACTGAAAACTTCCTGGCCTTTGGATGACTTCTTGCTGTGTGCAGGATGCCAGAAAGACAGTGCCTGGGTAGATCTGTGTGAGCTGAGAAGCAGTTCTGTGAAGCATTAGCCTGAAGGCAGTAACAGAATTTGTGGATTTGATGGCATTATCCAAATAAATAGTGAGATAGGAGCAAAAACGGTGAGACTGGATGCAACACCATGGAACAACCTAGGAAGCTGGAAGAAGGGTAGAAATGTTCATTTAAAACGTGAAGAAGGAGAAGGAATGAGAAATGGGAGGTGACAGGGTCACAAGAGAGTCAAAGGAAGACAAGAATTCAGGTGAAAGGCTGGTTGCAGGACAGAGACATTTACAAATGAAGAATGGAAGCTAATTCAGGTTTTTAGACTACATTAAGGCCAAGTTAATGGCAGCTAAGAGCTAGATTGAATTGGTTCTAGTTTGAGACACGAAAAGAATGACTCTAATCAACTGTTGTAGGCAAGAAGTTCAACAAACTTAGAAAAATGATCAGCTGAGAATCAATGGGACGAGTGAAAGTGAAATTCTCACTGGTTTTTACAGGGGGACACACTGCTCCATGGCAATAGCCAGAGGAAAAGGACAGAGAAGGACTTGCCGACAGTGGGAGTGCAAGGGCTGGACAAGCAGATGGGTTAGAAGAGAAGATGAACAGAGTAACTGATGCGCCTCTGGCATGGAAAAAGGAGAGGCTTGAGCCTGGCTCTGCAAAATGAAATATGGTGCTGGCAGAGCTGTAAGAATTCCTCCTTTGTCCAGTTCCTTGTCTGCTAAGGGACATGTAAAAATTTTTTTTTGTTTATAGGGAGGCCCAAAGGTGAGAACTCTGGTTTAAACAAGGAAGGGTCAGTGTAATGCACTGAAAACAGAGTGGTAACAATAGGGGAACATTCCAGCAGGAGCAGTATAAGAACAGAGCAGTCAGATAAGACAGAGGTTGGTTGGTTCATGAAGAAACTTATGTATTGTGGTCACCTACAACAGCAGAGGGTAAGATTTGACACTGATATTTTCTTTAGTTCATCCTCGATTTCTGAACTCATGACTCTTAATAGTGGAACCCAGAAGTGGCTGGGCTCAGGATCCTCCCAAATACTCATTTTCTCCTTGGACACCCAGTATTTCCAGTCCCTGCAGGGGATTTCAAGGTAGCTAATTACACTGGCTTTCTTTTTCTTCCGTTTATTTTGTTTGCTTGGATTTTTTTGGCTTTGTGCCTGTTGCGAGGAGATATGAAGCAGACTAAGATCTGCCCTGTTGTGCCTAACTAGAAAGGAAATCTTTCTCATCCAGTCATCCTTACGTAAGTGTTTTGAGTCCTTGTCGAAATGATGTGTTCCCAAATGGCACCGGTGCTAATGTGGATATTGAATTATGAATAGATTTTTGTGACACATATATCAGAGCTTTGAAGATCACTAGGGAAAAGATTTCTACTGACTGCAATTTGATGAAAAACACACAAAGCCCAAAATAGCTGTTGATTTCAGATGCTGTTGCAGTTACAGGTATTAGAAAAAAACGAATAGGTAAAGCAACATTTTTCCTTCATTTCGCGTGTATGTACTAGTTCCACTGTGAGATTTAAACAGTAGTGATTAACCCTCAAAATAAACCGTTTTCAGAATTAAACAAGCAAACAAACAAACAAATTCCTTTGGAAACGTATAATATGATAATAGATTTTGGCTAACTGTACGAGAAATTTGGGAGCAGTTATGCCAGTAGATTTACAAGTCTGTGATGCGGAGTTTAAACAAAGCCCTATTGATGGTGCAGAGGCTTTTATTTCTTTGTCTGCAAAATGGCACAGAACAAATTGAAGGGTGCCTTCACAGTAAGACATTTTGCTCTTTGATTTCAGCTTTGATTCCCTTCAAACATGCAGCATTAGCACCTTTATTTAGATGTTCTCAGTATGAACAGGAAATAGGTGAATTCAGAGGGGTCCTGTGAAAGAAGACAGTGCATATGGGAGAAGGATGTTTTCATTATTTATTCTCAGTTTGGCTTCCTGAACATTAAAATGCTAATGTTCTTGAAAGACGTTTTTCTAGCTCAAACTAGTCTAAAAAAGACATGACATAGTGATTATGAATGGAACATAGTCTTGGGATGCATTAATGGAAGTTTCTGCTGGTAACAGGCATTAAGTTTTTTGGATGCACTCGTTCTTTATTGTCTCCTTGCCTCAATTTTCTTATCTGTAAGATGGGGATCCCATACCTTAACTGTCTTTTGGGATTCTAGTGTAATGTGCTATAAAAATGCACATTTTTATATTTATCTTTCAATGACAGGCTTAAAATTCCTTAAAACAGTCAAAAAGAGAATAATTTTAATTTCCCTTTGACTTTTAATTAAAAGCAAAATAGTCGTTCAAAAGATGGTCGTGTATGTGGTCGGCTAAGTTCCCTCTACTCTGCATAATTCATTTCTAGAATAGCTGAGGCAACCATTTATAACAGTCTTTAAAGTTCTTGGTAATAAGCCAGGAAGTCAGTCTTCAGAAAGGTCAAGAAGACCAAAACATGATCTTTCTCTGAGTAGTTGCTGCTCTTGATAAATCTCTTTTCATTTGCAATTTGCTGTTTGCAAACTCTTTGTGCTGCTCCAATGCCAAGGCTTCTCATGCGCCCAGGATGTGTTGTTTTTTCTTAAGCTGAGACTGCAAACTCAGGGGGCAGCTGTATATTTGAGCAATAAAGGAATTGGGACAAGTTGGTTTGATCTCATGAATTCCCTGAATGTCTGCAGAACGAGTAAACTGGCACCACCAGATCTGTGTGCAGTGGGTGATAAATGATGCAGAATCTCTTACCTGTGATTGCAGAAATGGTGCCTGTAATAGTCCATCCCAAAGCTGACCTGTGCCCTGGGTAGCCATGCACAGATCTAAGAAATCAGCAGAACCCATATGGTGCCCCAGTACTCTACTGCATGAAATAATGCTGTCGAACTCTTGTCCTTGCATGCGTTTTTATTTGATTTTATATTTCCTAACCTGCTGACAGCACATAACAAATAACAGCCAAGTAATACCTGCGGAGGTATTATTTTTTATTAGTATAAATAAGTACATTCAATCAGGCGTAATAGTTTCATTTATTTGAGAGACTATGATTTATTGCTTTATTTTTTGGTCATTTAAGTAAATAAATAATATTCCGTGTGGCTCATAATCTTCTATGAATCATTTCTTTATTTTCTTTCATTCCAGCAATTCATAAACACATTAAGTATGATTCCATATTTAAATAACATTAAAATGGTGGCACAAGTTAAAGCCACAACAGCGTAAAAGAAGTACAGGCTGCCAAGATAAATGTGAATGTCCTGATTCTGATTATTTATGTTGCAGTCTAAGTGCTGAACATATTTTTGTAATGAATATGTTTGCAAAATTCCTGTGGGATTTAAAATTTTTCAAATACAAATTTACTGGGGGAAAGCAAATCCATGATGACTATAATTTGCTTGCTCCTCTGCTGACACAGACAGCCACACAAACTCTAAAAGTATGTTATTTTATCAGAACACATTTCAGCGGTGCAGCGCAATGGGTGGTGTTGTTATGGTAAGATAATCACCCCCCGAGGTGTACTGAGGCACAGTGTGGCTGATTACCCCTAATCCTATTGGGATGTAATTATTGCATGGTAACGATATTCTTGGAAGTGCCTTATTGCTGTTATCAAATTCCTTTTCGCTTTGTATCTAAACACATTAAACAATGACTTTGTCAACTTCGAGGTCCGTTGAGATTAAACTATCTTTTCACAACGTTTAATTGGCAGTTGAAATATTTTTTCCAAGTCTGGTTTCGATTTCCTTGTAAGACTCCAGCAGAATTGTAAGCAGAAGAGTGGAAGATTCTGATCCATCTGAATAAAGCTGCCAAGCACAAAGAGTTTTGAAAATTAGAAAAGCAGACCTGTTGACTCACAGGGATTCTGAGAAAATTAAGAATATTAAGAATTTAAATCATATCAAGTTATATTTGAATCACTTTTAAATTATATTCCAATTTTATTTAAATAATATAAAGTTAAGGAGGCACTGAAGCCACATCAGCTCTGCAAACTTATTTTCAGTGCAAGGGTAAAATATTTGAGTGAGTCTGAGCTATGGGTACTCACCAGGAGGGGCAGCCTGGAGGTACATTCCTCTTTTTATCTTCAGTCTTAATCTATCATCCAATCAAGACTTTATGTATATATAATATATATTAAATATTCAAGGAATATTTGATGTTATACCTGATTTATGTGTTCAGAGGTTATACTCAGAGCACAGGGCAAAGGTTTCACAGTTGAGCCCTTTTGTTTGAATGATGCAAGGATATCCCATGGCTCTTCTCCACCATCCTCCTGGCTGCCCTGTCCAGAGGAATCAAGACACAGGAAAAGGAGACCTCTAATCCCAATGACGAACTGAAAAATTGGGTTGAGGAGAAGGAAGTGTTCCCTGTCATACATCTCAACCCAAGACACTGCAGCTCAGGAGTCTCTCTTGGTACTTTGTAAAACTGAAAAATAGATCTAGGAGTTAAAATGGATTGAGCTGAATTTTCTGTTTTGGTGTAGAAGAGGGAGAAATGCAAGAATTTTGTGAGTGGATAAAGGTGTATTGTTAAGTCGTCACATTTGGAAACCATTGAGCCCTGTCTTGTGCCAGTGTAAGCTGCCTCTGGATAATCCTCTTTGCTGAATGGTCATCTCCAGAGCAATTGAGCCACAACCCTGTTCCCATTACTCGTTGTCTCGAGGATCTCCATGCACACACAGGGAAAGGAAGGGGCTGGGGTGTGCTGCTGCTTCCTGTCCTCCGGCCGTGCCAAAGGCAGAAAACAAATGCCCAGCATTTTTGTTCAGGGGATGCAGAAATAAAGTAAAAACAAAGGGGCAAACTACATTTCTACCTGTCTGAAAATCTGTGTTTGTACCTGAAAATTTACATTCCTGCATTCCTGCATTCCTTCCTGGAAATCGATGTGAATTATGTAAAATGTTCTTGAGAATCAAAATACACTTGCATTTACAAATTTGATCAGAGGCATAAGGTAAATGTATCCACAGGCATGACTAGCTGAAAAATTAGCTTTTCTCCCACATAACGTGCTTCCAATTACACTTTTGGCAAAATACTAAGAGACAATAATTCATATATAAGATCTTGCAATATTTAACTCTCAGATATGTCTTTCTAATTAGGAATTCAGAAGGCATTAGAAGTCATTAGCGGAATAGATGGGTGAATGCAAGTGACCTGTTGTAGTTTTTTTTTTGCCATGGATGTCATCATGCATTTTTTTTTCTTGGAATAGTTTGGGGAATTCTTTAGGAATTTAAAAAAAATGTTTTGGAATTTTGTTGGATATTTGGGGGAATTTTTAAGGGATTTTTTTGGGATTCTTGTTGCATTTTTTGGCTCTTTTTATTTTCCCCCAAATATTTTTTTTTTGGGGGGGGAGGAGATTTTTTGATTTTTTTTTTTAAATTATTTTTGGTGATTTTTTTTTTTTTATTTTTTTGTGCATTGCTTAGAGATTGTTTTGAGATTTTCTCTTTGATATTTGTTGGATTTTTGGGTGGCATTTTTATAGATTTTGTGGGGGATATTTAATGTTTATTTTATTATTTTTTTTACTTATTTCAGAATTTTAGGGGATTCTTTCTTTATTTTAAATTTGTTAGGATTTTTGGGGGAGATTTTTCCCCAGGATTTTCTGGTATTTTTTTTATTTTTTTTTTTTTTTTTTTTTTTTGTGGTTTTTTTTTGTTTTTTTGGGGGGAACTTTGATAGTTTTTTTTTCCAGAATGTTTNTATTTTGGATTTTTTGGGGGGAACTTTGATAGATTTTTTTTCCAGAATGCTTTTGGATTTTTCTTTATTTATTTTTTAAAATTATTTTTAGTGAATTATGTCAGATGTTTTTGTGCAATATTTAAAGACTTTTGGGGGGGAATTTTTGTTGGATTTGTTGATTTCTGCAGTGACCTTTGACCTTTGGGGTGACCTTTGACCCCTCCCATGCCCTTTGACCTTTCAGGTCATCCTTGATTTTTTTGATAACTTTTGACCCCTGATGATCATTGACCTTCCCCAGTGACCTTTGAACCTGGGGTGACCTTTGTCCTTTCCCTGTGACCTTTGCCATTTCTGGTGACCTTTGATCCGTGGGGTGACCTTTGCCCTTTCCCAGTGGGGTGACCCTTGACCCTACGAGTGACATTTTACTTTTTTGGGGTTTTTTTGTGTAATTTTTTGGGGAATTTTTTTTATTTTTTGGGAATTTTTGGGGAGATTTTCTGGGACTTTGTGGGNGGGAAGATTTTTTTGGGAATTTTTTGGGAATTTTGGGAGAGGTTTTAAAGTAGATTTTCTGGGATTAGAGAATGATTTTTTGGGATATTTTTGGGAGAATTTTCTCTGGAATTTCCTGGGAGCAGGGAAGGATTGTTTGGGAGTTTTTGGGGAGATTTTGAAGAAGGATTTTCTGTGATTTTTGGGCAACCTTTTTGGAATTTTTTGGCATTTAAAAAAAAAAATTTAAAGGATTTTTCAGGGGNAACCTGGGGTGACCTTTGTCCTTTCCCTGTGACCTTTGCCATTTCTGGTGACCTTTGATCCGTGGGGTGACCTTTGCCCTTTCCCAGTGGGGTGACCCTTGACCCTACGAGTGACATTTTACTTTTTTGGGGTTTTTTTGTGTAATTTTTTGGGGAATTTTTTTTATTTTTTGGGAATTTTTGGGGAGATTTTCTGGGACTTTGTGGGGAATTTTTTTTTTTTTTTTGGTGGATTTTTTTGAATTTTTTGGGATGTTTTCAGGATTTTTTAGGGAATTATTTTTATTTTTGGGGAGCTTTTTGTTGCATTTTTAAGAGAAATTTTGGCAAACTTTTCTTTATTTTTTGGGTATTTTTGTGGGATTTTTTGGGANAAAAAAAAAATTTAAAGGATTTTTCAGGGGTTTTGTTTCAATTGTTTTGTGGAGTTTTTTGGCAATTTTTTTTGATATTTTGGGGATTTCTTTGGGAAATTTTTTAGAATTTTTTTTTTTTTTTTTTTTTTCAGAAAGGATCCATCCTTCTTTCCTCAGACTGGGAGATTTTTCACTGGGATTTTCTTGGATTTTTTGGGAATTGTTTGCAATTTCTTTTTGGGATTCCTTGAAATTTTTGGGGAATTTATCCCTACCTTTCCCTATGGGGTCTTTATGGGATCTCTATGGGGTCTTTGTTGGGTCTCTATGGGTACCTATGGGGTCTCTGTGGGGTCTCTGTGGGGTCTCTATGGGATACCTATGGTGTCCCTATAAAGTCTCTTTGGGGTCCCTATGTAGCCACTATGGAGTCTCTATATGGTACCTATGGAGTCTCTACGAGGTCTCTATGGGGCTTTGGGGTCTCTGTAGGGTCTCATAGGGCTGTCTATTAAGTCGATACGGGGTCCAAATATAACTGTGGGGTCTTTATGGGGTCTCTGTAGGGTCTTTATGGGGTCTCTCTGGGGTACCTATGGGGTCTGTAAAGGGTCTCTATGGGGTCCCTGTGGGGTATCTATGGGACTATTGAGTCCCAATAGAGTCTTCATGGGGTCCCAATGGGTCCCTGTGGGGTTTCTATGGGTTCCCTATGGGGTGTCAGTGGGGTCCTTCTGGGGTCAATATGGGGCTATGGGTTCTCGAAGAGTCCATGGAGTCCATTGGGCCCAGTGCAAAGCCAGCCAGGGCACCCACAAGGTGCCCTGGCCATGGCAGCAGTGCCCTTTGCCCCGAGGGCCTCTTGTGCCCCTTCTTCTCGAGCTGCAAGCCGCTGCTGCTCTCCTTGCTCGCTCTTGCGTCGCCATTCCACTCCTGAGCTTGAAGCCGCTGCTCCTCTCGCCTCGTCGTCCCATGGCTTCTGCCAATGGATGACGACACGCTCAGGCCTGAAGAGCCCCAGCTCCCGCCCCTGAAGGGAACGGTGACCCAACAGCCCCACGGCGGCATCCTCGAGCCCCCACCCACAGAGCCCCGCCCCAGCTCCACAAAAACCTCCAACTTTTGCTTGACTCACCATCTCAGATGCTGCAGCTCAGGAGTCTCTCTGGGTAGTTTGTAGAACTGAAAAATGGATCTAGGAGTTAAAATGGATTGAGCTGAATTTTCTGTTTTAGTGGAGGAGAGGGAGAAGTGCAAGAAATTTGTCAGTGGATAAAGGTGTATTGTTAAGTCATCACATTTTGAAACTATTGAGCCGTTCCTGGAGTTGAAGAATTATTCTGCTAGATCCTCGGAGCCCTATTAACTTGAGCAAGGGTAAAGAGTTGAAGGGTCCCTTTGGGGCAGAAGAGATTATAGAATGGAACAGGAAGATCCCAAAGCGAAAACCCCTAGAAACAGTTTGGGGGAAAGGCTTATAGTAAGATTCATGCCTTTTTGTTGCATAAATTTATGAAAGAAAGAGTCCAGAAAACTGAAAAAGTTGGATCACTGTGTTCAAAGGAGAGTTAGGATCTTTATACAGCATGATAGCAAAGATTCCAGTGGCTTATTTTTATTTATAATTAGTGTATTTGTGGATGCTGGCTCTTAGGGATGATCTCATTATGAAAAAAGGAGGAAAGCACCAGCAAGAGGTAATGTTTTCTGGACCTCTGCCCATTCCACAAATCACATTCTCCTCCAGGCTTTCACAGCAGATCATCTTTGTTTTCTACTGAATGGAGTACTCAAAGATGAGTTGCATTCACTTATTTTCTGAAGTAGGGCTTGTTTGCACTCTATTTGAAATAGATTTCTGTCTCATTATACTAATGCACGTTCAGCCCTAATCTAATAATCTGATCTAGATTACTGAGCGCTAACAGAGCTGTTATCTAGCAGGGGTGAGTTCATCTCAGTGGAGGCGATGATTTCCTAAGGGAATAAGCAAGATTTCAGAGTATGTATGGGTGTTATAAACGAAGATACAGGAAGCACATTTCGGTAATGAGGAGGTAAAATGATAATTGAGTGGATCAAAACTGCTGTCATCTAAAGTAGATTTTAATTGATAGAGATTTGCAAGGTGTATGACCTTTGTGCAAGTTAACAGTGTTGACCTAAGAGGACAGGGTACTTAAAAAAATTTTTTTTTACAACAGAGGAGGTTCCAGTTTAAATGAATTCAACTCAATTCCACCTGGTATGGTTAAATTCTGCCTGTCTGAATTCTCCTTGGGGTGTGACTGTAATATTTTATTTTAATTCTTACATACCAGTTTTGCATAAAGTCATTGAATTTCTCAGCTGAGTTTTAACAAATGTTTCTTAGAGCATATTCTAACCTCAATAAAAGCAATTTTCATGATGAAATCAATTACTAATTTTTCAAAGAAGCTCACGTCAAGGCCAAAATCACAACTCTTGATGGCAGTGGGATCATTTCTAGAGAGTACAATGTTGACATTTTGTTTTGGATACAGATTTTGTTTTGTGTCAGCAAGGTAGCAAGTCTTCTGTGACCTAATCTAGGAGCTCAACTTTGATCTGTGAAAGTTTTTTTTTTGAGATATGAGACCTTGATCTCACATTTGAGTTTTGCTTTAGTGAGTTTGCTCAGTTGCTGAATGAAGACACTGATCAGGTTTAAATGCTGCAACAACAAATATTTGAGCAATGAAAATAAAGTAGTTAATAGGAATATTTCTACAGGGAATTTAAGTTCCTGCAAGTCCATCTTTTTTGTGTCAATGACAAGGAAGGAGAAAGAATGAACAGTTATTTTGGCTTCTACGTGACATCTTCTCCCTGTCTTGAAGGGAGAGAAGACTTTGTCTGCCTGAAATGTAAGTTTGTACTTCTGATGGAGGAGATGGCTTGTGATCCTGGCAAATAGGTGTCTCTGCTTCCAAGCACCAAAGCCATTGAGGATTTCTTGCATCCACAGATGTCATCCATATAAAAGCAGGTCATACAGAAGAGGGTGGAGGAATGGAATCAAGGAGAGAAATAAATCAGGAGGGGAGAAAAGGGAATGTGACTACTAGAAATGTGTCCGTTTCAGAAGTGGAACAATCTGGAGGCTGCCTTCAGAACTGAAAATGTCACATTGTGCCAGGGTTCAGGAAAGAGGATGAGTGCTCTGCAGGCTGCAGAAAGTAAGCACATAAATTATGGGCAAGGGACAAGGTAAAGGACAAAAAAACAAGGCAAGGCAGCAGAAGACACTTTCAGTAGGGATTTTGCCTGTTGAAAATTGCACTTCACCAGACAAGCTTGCAGGGATTTGGGGAGAGAACAGAGTGAAACACCAATCTGTTCTTAAACAATTTTAATTTTTTCCAAATCCTTTCTGATCCTTCAATAGCAGTGGAAAGACAGAAGAAACCACAGAAGGTGAATGATGCTGAACTGGGCCTGCTGCCTGTGTTGGTTGTGCTTTGTAGCAGATCTTGTGCCAGTTTCCCTGGGTAAATTTTGGTGTCTTTTGATGTGACACACCAAGAAAACAAACTTCCTTATGAAGATGAATTGCGATAACAAAGAAACCCTTTACAGACATTCTTCAACTCGAGTTTCAGTGTGGGGAAGTTTTAGTGGTAGGGCAGCTTCTTGTCCTCCTTTGTAGTAAGTAGGGAACATCTTCCTTGTTGGAAGAACTCAGAATTCCAGCCCTCCCGATGTCTCTCTTGACCATGAACAGCAGGGTCATAGGGCTCAGAGGAATGCCCACAATATCTGTGAGTTTTAAAAAGCTGAAAAGTCTTTTTAAAACATTTAAAACTCTGTATCTCTTGCAAATAAAGAGAAAATAAAAGCAAATTGTCAAACCCAGTATCTCTGTTTTTCAGTTATTATGAATGCAAATGTTTAAAGGCACAAGATAAAGTTACAGTTTCCTTGGGTTTCCAGCACCAGAGTCTGGGATTTGGCTGGAGACCCTGATGATTGCTTTTAGGCCAATACCTCACTTGGCCTAACTGAAAAGCAAAGGCTTTTCATTTCTAACTGTTATTTATGATGGAGGTTCCAACTGAAGCCTCAGTCTGGGTAGGCTAAAATGCTTTTAATTTTCATTCAAAAATGCAATTTATTGCCTTATAAAATGGGCAAAACTTAAGGTCTGAATGATTTAGTATAGATTTTTAATAACTGTTTTCTTAGTACAAGATAGTCCCTGGGATGTGCAGAATATTATTCTTAATGCAGGAAGGCATAGTGCCTTCTTTGGAGAGCTTATTACCTTTGAGCAAGAGGTAATAATGGTTTAAATCCTATCAGGGCCTGGAGGAATCCCTCATCAAACCCTGCCTCTACCAACTTCCTATTAAACTTGCTCCTCAGAGCTGTTTCTTAAAAATAAAAAGAATTGTCTGTTTTACAAACGACTTGAGCAGATGCATATTTATGAAGGACACTGGTGCTGCAGAGGCCGTAAAGACCAACGTGGGGTTTTTTAGTGGGAGCAGTGCTGGAGGTGCCTGGCAAGGATGTTCCATGATTGCTGCAGGAAAGTGCTGGCGTGGTGGCTCCTGGGCAGCCTGGTGCATCAGCTGAGGAAGGAGCTGTGCTGGCAGGAGCTGCTGGGCTCGGCATTCCTGGCTGCCCTTGGATGTGTCAGCAGAGCGAGTCTCCTTGTGGCCAGCAGTGGAGTAATAGGTCTCTTGGAGAATTCTTGTCATCTCCTGTCTGCAGTTCATTACCATTTCTGTTTTTCTCACCTTTGGCATTCTGATCCCTGTGGCTGGCATGTTGTGGTTCTCATTCTATGACAATTTCAGTGCTCACGGGGAGATGAGCACTTTTATTTTGAGAGTGTGAGCTGGAGATAAAGGGTGAGTTAGAAAGACACAATTTTACCTGTGCCTTGCGTACTTTTTCACCAAGTTACTGCAATTATTATTAGCCAGCCTTCAATAATCTGTTTGATACAACCTCTGTGTTTTGGTACCTCGCGTTCAGAACCTAAACTTTGCAGTCTGGGCCTTTACATCTCTGTCTCAGTGGCCAGATCTCAAATCATCAACCATCTTGCTGATGTTTAAATAGGGTACTACTGGTGATGGATGAAATGCCTGGGGACTACGTGCACTGCAGAAAGAAGGGAATCCTGCTGGCCTTAGCAGCAGCTGCTGTAGAGCCTCAGGTGGAGGGCAGGGCAAGTGCTCTTGTCAAAGTGGTCTGCTGCATAGATGGAGAGTCAAGGCAAGGGTAATAAAGAATTTGATAACTGAAATATAAGTCCCAAATGCCCCTTCCCCATTTTCACAGTAGCCTTATAGAGGATCCCAACTGAATTCTAAGTTGTTTAGCTGGGTTTTTGATTGCCTTTAATTTATGAGTAAATTAGATGTGGACTCCTTATTTACCTCTTATTACTCTTAATCTCTTTCTCTCTCTTCAAAACCAGACTCTCCCAAATGAAAGTGAGGCTGCAAACTTTAAAAATGGGCTCCTTTTCCAATCTCTAATGCCCTTTAATTCTTTTCAAGGTAATTTTCATCCTCACAGCTCACCTGACTCATCACTGTCTTTGCCCTTTTATATCTTTGTCTGCTATTTTCACACTTCATTTTCTGTTCTTTCATTCCTTTTTTTTTTTTTTTTTCCCCCTCAAGCTTCTGACATCTTTTGTCCAATTTCTTCCTTAAGTGTTTCTCATAAGACCAGCAGTCAGGATTCTTAATCAGCCCTGATGCACGAGGCTGGCACTGTGTCCTGCCTTGAGCTGCAGAGGCTCAGGAGGCTGGAGCACAGATCAATAGACCATGCAGAGGATGCTCTGCATTCCCCCGCGCTCTCTCCTTGGGCTGAGTTGATATTTAAGAAACTCAATCTCGCAGCACAAACCAAATGAGATTGCTTTCATTAGCCCAAGAAGATCTCAGCAGTGAGACTTACTTTATATCAGATATGAACTGAGGACCAGAGCTAGGAAGAGTTGACCAAAATGCTGCTGTGATGGGAGGGAGGGAGGGAGGTGGCTCTGATTCCCCATGGCAGCGGATGTAGAATGCCACGGTTCAGTTTTGGCTGTTATCTTTCCAGGCACCTCACAGTGCCAGTGTTTTATTATTTAAAGACAGAACACTAACAAAGAATATTAAAACCCCGCTACCTCCACACTGAATATTAAGCTGACGAGGCCAGTATGAGGAAAAGAGTAGCAGAGCAAAATGTGCAGCAAAAACATTTCCAATGACATTCCAAAGAGGAACCAAATCAAGAAATGAAGATCTGTACCTCAAAAAGTAAATGCAAAAGCATTTTTGATTACTGACAGTAGTTACAGCAAATTGCTACATTCCTGTAGCACATATAAGAGACAAAAATTATTTCATTTCTGTTCCATTTTGGATCGGGTAGAAACGTAAACTGGAAATCTTGACCTGCTTACATTCTTTGGAGACTGAGCTGAGTGCTTGTTTCTGTCAGGCACTGTCTGGTTCTGTCAAAATGGTGGAAACAAAGAAAATATCTTTATGTGCAACGCTCTTAGCTGGATTCCTTGGATTTTCCCCTGTGAAATCTTTATTCTTCTTCTACCACTGTTATTTGAAAGTTATTTCTTCCTGAGGAAGATGTGATGGCGCAGCTGGCTACGCTGTCTTTGTAGATTAACTGTTTGCAGGTGGGGTTCTGACTGCATCTCACCTTTTTTCTTTATATTAATTTGAGTGACTTTCTCCTAGAGATAAAACAGTTGCAAAGGTATTGCAATACTGAAGTCTTCCATAATTAGAAGCCCAAGGAAGGAAACACCCATTTTTGAACTGGTTTTTATGAGTGTGAGTTTGGGTGCTGACAAGGGAGCAAGGCACCCTCTGCATCCATGGTATTTTGGTATGCTGGTGTATCCCTGTGGAGAAGCTGGAGGTGGTAGACGGTGAATCTTCAGCCCCTGGAGTTGCCATCTCCTTGTTTGAGCATATTATTGTGACCAAAACAGGACAAAGAGTTGACTGCCAGAAAGCCAGGATTCAAGTATGGCGTTGAATTTTCTCAGGTAAAGGAAATTGTGCCCCAAATATCTGGGACAATTCTAAAAATGTCTTCTTTGAACAAATGCTCCGGGGTCACGAGCCGTGGCAGGTATGTTAGCTGACGATATATATTTTCTTGCCTTTTACAATAATGATAACTGAAAATGTCACTGCCATTATATAGTGCATTTTATGTTCTTTGTTGAATGCCCTTAAGCTTCCTGTCCTGCTAAACAAAACTGCAAATTACTGGGCCTGGGTAATCATCCCTCAGTGGTTTGATATTTGTGTTTTTAATTGTCAAACCAATTACCGGGGCTTTCTGCTAGAGATGCTAATATTGCTTTGTGCTTAGCCAGGGGAAAAAATAATAACCATCTCCTAGGAAGTCATGTTTTGAAATATAGGAATCTAAAAATACATATTTAAAACTCAGGAAAAAAAGTGAAAATATTGGTTTTATTTCGCAATTCTTGTATACTTTAATCATAGCAGAATTAATATTGTTTTTCCTTTCTGGAAATCTCAGTGCAGTAGTGGAATGTTTTGAAGGGACTTGTAAAAGCTTTGGTAAATATAAGAGCCTGTGTTGAAAATCATTCTTGAGTTTCTTATAAACAGGGTCAACGTAGGTTTACACTGTGTCAATGGGATCCATTTTGTGCTAGGCTATGAGGTCTTTTAGCAGACTTTCCCCTGCACTTAAACTCTGATTCTAAAGGCCATGGGCTGTTTTAAAGACCCACTGTAAACGTGAGCATTTACAATGATTGCAAAGAAGTGCTTCTGATCACAAACATCACCTCTGCAGACGAGTGGAAGGACAGGGGCCTGGAAAGGCAGGAGCTTGAGGAATGTGAGCCAATTCTTTAAATCAGAGCTGCATGGTGTTGTTTGGTTTTTTTTTTTTTTTTTTCTTCTCCCATAAGGTTTAAATGACACTAAAGACCAGAAACTTCCCTGGGAATCTTGTATCTGAAAAGGAAATCTGTGTTCTTCCTGCACTGGAGTGCTGCTTTTCTGTTAAAATATGCAGAAACATTTTCTTTATCACTCAGAGTTTTCAGTCAAGATGTATGGGTGGAAATAATGGGCTGGGCTCCCTTGGAACAGTGTGAATGAATAATTTCTGTCTAATCATGCGTGTTCTGACCAGAGAATCAAAAATGATGACCATAATGAACAGAAGGATTCTAATGGAGCACAGCCGTGATTTGGACAGTTAGGGCTTTGTTTGGGGGTGAGCCACAGCGCTCTGTGGTACAGACACTGCTCTGATTTTCCTACATATTTCACTCTCAGCTTTTAAATAGTGTGACCTAGGCATGAAACAAATCCTTTTTAATGATTAATACTTACATGTCCTTTGTCTTCCAGCCCACCAAGTTCTTTCTGTAGGGTGGCTCTCCCTTGAAATGTCCACTTCCCCACTCAGTTTGGTGTCACCAGCAAACTCTGGCAGGGTACACTCGATCCCACCTTCCATATCACTTATGGAGATATTAAACAGCATATTGTCTATTGAATAGATGCTGACTATATAGATACCTTACTCAAGTATTTTAAATCGACAATGTGATTGTATATTTATCGATAAATCACTGTTCTCCTGCTGAGAGCTCTCTCCTGAACTGCTTCGTCTGTGGTGCTCTTTATCAGCTCTTTGCCAGCTGAAATCTTTGCAGAGATCCTGAATGAGCACAGCATGGGCGAGCTCAGGGCTCAAGTTCCCTCAGAGCCACCTGGGTTTGGGGCTGGTGCGGGCATCCAACCTGGCAGACTGGTCCCACTGCTCTTTCACAGAATCTGCTTCTTCAAGTGTTTTGTCATCCCCTGAGAGCTGTGGCCTGCTGGGGAGACTGCCTCACGTTCCACTGAGGGCACTGGAGTGGGTTTTTATTTAATCAATGCTTTATCCACGACAAAGAAGAAATTCAGGTCTCTTAGCCTGGAAAAGACAGAGAGTTTGAATGAGATCAACCTCACAACCGTATTGCTCAAACTCTGAGTGTTTGTTCTGGGTGAGAGGTACCAGGAGAAGGATCTGCATCTGGTTCTGTGTGAGCTCAGCAAACGGGGCACAAGCCCAAAGAAAGTAGTGCAGGCAGTCAAAGCAGTGGATATTTCACCTTATTGCTCTGTTTGTGTCCTGGCTTTCCTGAGACAGAGAAGGATAACTGCCTTCTAATAGAAGATAGTTTTTCTCCTTTACAACAGAAAATTAAGGTTTTAATTTTATTATTTTTTAATCTCTTTCCTCCCAAAATGGATTTGTTCTCAAGCCACAGTAATAATAATTAAAATTAGATGAAAATTTTCATCTCTCATTTGTTTGGTTCTTTTTTATTAGTAAAAATAATTTTTTTCCAAATACCTTTTTTTTCAATTGGAAAAATCCGAAGACAGGGACCTGTTACAGTTTTATTTGTATCAGTTTCATATTAACTCACCACATGGGAGAGGGACAAGATCAAGTAATTGGTAGAATGCTCCTGGAAAGAAGCGTGGAGGAATTGTTCACATGCCGGCATGGAGGCCCATGCAATTAAAAATAAACATCAGTACAGA
Source organism: Dasyornis broadbenti (assembly GCA_013397935.1). Taxonomy (NCBI): domain Eukaryota; kingdom Metazoa; phylum Chordata; class Aves; order Passeriformes; family Dasyornithidae; genus Dasyornis; species Dasyornis broadbenti. Next base: position 58,913 of record VZRN01002460.1, on the reverse strand, counting down.
AGAAACTTTAATGCTAAGTGCTCCTGAATATTGAGATGACAGAACATTGAGATAACCTTTGCAGTGTTAAAGGAGAATGTCTTCCTCTTTTATGCCCTTGTGGTGAAATGTAATTAGAGAATGATATGATATAGATAATGTATGGCTGAACATTATTTTTAGACTCATAGTGCTGGAGATGTTTAAGAACAGCTTGCAAACTGATTAGTTTTAAATCCCGTAGTGTGGATAGTTCCTGTATTAAAAAAGGAACCCACCAGGTGGAAAAGATATTGCTTGAGAAATCTGCCAGCAGCGGAGTATTGCTTCTCCACAGGAATATTTTTGTGGTCAGAGCATTTTTAATACTGTCCTGCAAAAGTATTTTGTAGTGTTCAGAGATATGCAGTAAAAGTTTTCCTAATTTTTATTTGAAAAATGTAACTTATTATTTTTTTTTTCATTGCATATCCTACTACGGGAAACTTTCGAAGTTCAGTGCATACATTAATTGAACTGAGCGACAAGTTTCAGCCTGTCTGCGGCAACAAAAGGAAGATTCCTCCTGGTCCCAGAAATTTCTGGAAAGATTCAGATTGATCCGTGATGGAATTCTGCTGTCATTGGTGAATGTGCAGCAGGAATACGTTTGGCTCAGTGCGATAGAAAGCATCACACCCCAAATCCCAGTGCCTTTGGCATGGGGAGCAGCATCCTGCTCTCACATGCAGCACCACAGCCCCTCTTGTGCTGTGGTTCCTCGCCCAGTCAGTGACAAAGGTTTGGCAAAACCAATTCACTGCCCAGTCCCTCATTGTTCCCTCTGCTTTCGAGTTCCAGGAGTCCTTTGACTACGAGGCTTTGGGGATGACCCTGTTGGGACATTTTTTCCGGTGAGAGTTTTTTGTTTAGTACATCCATGACTGAAGAAAATGTCACTGTGGCTGTGTCTGTGCTTGCCCCTCTCTCTTTGCCTGCTCGGGCCATACTAATTTGCCCACAATAGTGGTGTGGGTAATGCTGCTTCTCTCACCTTCATCCCCACACCCATATTTTGACATTTTCTTATTTTCAAAATCTTAGGCGAGATTTTCACTAGGAGCCTTTTTTCATTATTTCAGACTTGAAAGGATTTGTTCATCTGGGCTGCCTAAAACTGGTGCTCTGGAATCTGAGAGTACCAACAACCAAGATTCTTCACCTTTTTACATTTTCTTCTTTGTGCTATTTTTCTCCCTCCCCCCTCCCCCCCCCCCCCCCCCTTTTTTTTTCCTCTTTTCAAACCTTCTTCCTCCTCTGCTCACTCAGAATGCAAATAACCTGTTTCTTCCAACTAATGCTTTCTTTTCTGATTGTGGCACACGATGTGTCAGGTCATCTTAGTCCATCAGAGAATAATAATTTATTTAACTATAGATTACTAGGAAAAGCTTTTTTCCCTAGAATCTCTCCTGTGGAGATAACTGCCCAAGTGAAGATTATTTTAGGTGATGAGCTATGTCCTCATATTTATTTTGGCAGACGCCTTGGATTTTATGTATCATCTTTTAAAAACAGGAGTCTGAGGAAATGCCAAATCTCTCAAGAACCCAAATATTTATACAAATTGTATTTTGTTCTTTACTTTTATGATTGTGTCCTCTCCATGAGCCACCTTCCTCAAGATTCTTCACCCTTCCTGCATCAAAAGACCTTCTAGTAAATTACATCCCTCTTGATGTTCACTGGCCAGTGGCAATGTCTGCCCTTTGGTTCTTGCTCTGCCATTTTCACTTGTATGGATCTACAGGGTGAGAAATCCTTGCTCCTCCATTCAAAGCTCTTTTTCACATCATAAATTTGTCCAATTTTTTTCTCTCTATCGCTTATGAAAATTGTATCAAATTTTCATGAAATGCAAATGTACAACCTGACCTGTAAGATTCAGTGAGGGTTAAACCATGGCTTTGGGAGGTGGCAGGTGCTTGTGCTGTATATAATCTGTCCCCTCAGAAATTCCTACACTTTCAGCTTTTTGGCATGTCTACTACTCACCTTAATCCTAATGGTGCATGTGATAATAATAGCATGATCTTTACGGCTTTTCTCCATTTTCACTGCTATCAGGTGTCATGAACTTGACATTTATTCAGCTGCTTATAGAGCTGTAGCAAAAATAGATCTTACCAACTTTCTATTCCATTTTCCTTGTTCCTTGGCTGGAGCAAAGCCAGCTCATGTTACTGTGGCCCCTCAGCTTTACCTGTATCAAAGGAGGGAGTTTAAATTTCATTACATATTTAATTTCCTTGCACAATACTAAAATACAAAAAAAATCCCAAAAACCTCAGCAAAAAGATATGATTTTAAACACCATATGACTTGAAATGTTGCACAGGACTCACGGCAGACACTTGAACTGCAGCTGTCACACATCACGGAGATTAGAGAAGCTCACATCTTAAAATACTTACATAAAATACAATCTTGCTTAGAGGTAACAACTGGGAGTTCGACTCCCATCCCTGTGAGAGATGTTTTAATGATGATTTTGAAATAATTTCAGAATTACCACTCAAAAAACACAGCAGAAGTGCATTGTTGTGACTGCACAGAGAGGCTGGGACTCAGAGCAGAGAGCCAATGGCCTTGAAATGGCAGAGCTGGGCTGTGTGTAACCCGGCCTTCAGCTGAAACCCCGAAGGATGGATCTGTAAATCAGCCCAGGGACATGATCAGCACAGGTTAATTAGACAAAAAGCCATTTTTTTACACGATGAACTTTATCTTGCCAGTGTGAGCTGCCTCTGGATAATCCTCTTTGCTGAATGGTCATCTCCAGAGCAATTGAGCCACAACCCTGTTCCCATTACTCGTTGTCTCGAGGATCTCCGTGCACACAGAGGGAAAGGAAGGGGCTGGGGTGTGCTGCTGCCTCCTGTCCTCCGGCCGTGCCAAAGGCAGAAAACAAATGCCCAGCATTTTTGTTCAGGGGATGCAGAAATAAAGTAAAAACAAAGGGGCAAACTACATTTCTACCTGTCTGAAAATCTGTGTTTGTACCTGAAAATTTACATTCCTGCATTCCTGCATTCCTTCCTGGAAATCGATGTGAATTATGTAAAATGTTCTTGAGAATCAAAATACACTTGCATTTACAAATTTGATCAGAGGCATAAGGTAAGTGTATCCACAGGCATGACTAGCTGAAAAATTAGCTTTTCTCCCACATAACGTGCTTCCAATTACACTTTTGGCAAAATACTAAGAGACAATAATTCATATATAAGATCTTGCAATATTTAACTCAGATATGTCTTTCTAATTAGGAATTCAGAAGGCATTAGAAGTCATTAGAGGAATAGATGGGTGAATGTAAATGACCTGTTGTAGTTCTTTTTTTGCCATGGATGTCATCTTGAATTTGCAAATGAATTCACTTTGAAAATACTTCCACTTCTTAGAGTTTTAAATGCTAGAAACTGGATTTCAAAATAAACAAGTAGTTTCCAGTTCCAATTTTATCGTAATGATATCTTGAGTTCAGGAGATAATTGTTGCACTTCCTGCCATGTGTGAAAATACCATGAATTCCAATAAATTAAATCCATATTTTCCCTGTCTGGAGTTCAAATACTGAAAGTTCCTTTATTAGAGCCAAAGGGAAAAAGTCCTTAATCAAAACCAGAAAAAAAAACCTCTAAGAATCTGCTCAAGCAGGTGACACAGTAAAATTACAGCACCATTTACTTTTCTAGAGTGTGAATCACCAGACCCTGTGTTTTTGCTTTCTATCGTCTCAAATCTCCTTTCTGCATTATCAGTGCTCCCAGATATATGCGCTTCCTTCCTTGCAGCTAGGAGCTTAACCCTTTACATTTGCAGTGTGAGATTTCTAAAGAAGGGAAAGCTGCCCCTGAAATCTTTTATTAATATGTAGTCAGGGTAACAGATCTCTGAGAAAACAGCATGTGTTTCATCTTCTTCTAATGTTGCAGGATATTGTGATGTAGGAAAAGAATCATGTCAATAGGAAAGGGCTTTTTATCCGTATAGAGAAAGGGCATTTTGCTTGCAAGGTAAGATTAGAATGCTACACGCCTGCAACTGCCAACACACTTGTTAGCATTCAATGGAATCATAGTAATAAAAATGGAATTTAAATATGGATTTCTAAAGGAAAATTGAAACTGTTTGGAAAAAAGCCCCATGACTGCAGCTAGATAATCCCCTAGAAAAATCTCTACTGTAAATTTAGAGCAATGAAAAATCGTATAGAAACAGATTGAAAATTAAACTAATTTGGGATTTCTTACCGTGGTTGGCTCAAAGTAAAAATTAGTAGAAGAAATAGCACAAGATGTGTCCCAGTGCCAGCAAGGATATCATTTATTCCCTGGTGGAGTGCAACATACTGCTCCTGATATGGTCAAACTGCATCAGTGACAGTCCTGAGGGAAAGGTTCATGATTATTGAGAGAGGATCTTCTGCCTGGACATAACTGCTCTTCGGCCTGCTAGACTTTTGGCATTCTCTGCAGAAGCTTAGAAGTTTGATCTTTGGTTAAACATGGTTTGAATTTATGGATATGCTATAAGTAGATTTAATAGGTCAAAACTTACACTGAACCTGAACACAGGCCAATGGGATCTCATGCAGGTTTTAGGACAGAGAATGATAGGAGTTTCACCAGTTACGACACCTCTTTTTATCAACTGCTCTGCAGCTCTTGTCTTAAGGGCCAGCAGCCTGAAGTGAGCATGTGATGAATTGCTGGTGAAGATAGCTAGAGGAAGGACTGAGATTCATCTTCCCTGCCGTAACTCGGATGGCATCATACGGGGTCAATCTAATTGCCTGATTGCCATGATCCCTTCTGGAGACAGTGTACAATCTGTATTGGAAGGGTTCCTACAGCTCCGCAAAGCTGTGTGTGTGCTCGATGTTTCTGTCTCTCTGTAGAACTCAAACCACGAAGGTTTCCAGCGGACTGAATCAGACGAACCCAGCAAGCCTAAGGATGTCTGAGAACCTCAAACTGCAGGAACAAAGCTGCAGGGGTGGCAGAGGAAGTGTGAAGGTTACAGTCACAACGTGAACGCTCCTCAGGATGATTTGGCACGGATAGCTCGTTGTGCTACCGCAGCCAATAAGTCATGTGAACATAACCAATTCCACCCTGAATAATTCCAGGCCTGACAAAGGGCAGTGGTTGTTCATTCAGTTTAAAGGTTCTAATGAGCTTCTTGCGCATCAATATTCTTGGAAAACACCCAAAACAGTCTTGTCAAAGTGGAAATGGTATTTTATCTTTGAAATTAGGGTTAGAGAATTTCGTTTCCATGAATATTCAGCACTTTTCTCATCCCAGCTCTGCTCATTGATCATGCATGTAAAACATTAGTGGCATGCTGGGTACTGAATTAAATTCACTCCTTGCCATTTGCATTTCTACTCACTTTGGAGGTCACGGAACGTGGCAAGGCTGGCTTTTAGTTTTAAAAGCTGCGTAAACATCTCCCTAGCCTGCTGCTACCTATCAGCCCAGGGAGCACCGCTGGACGTCCGCTAGGAGTGACGTGCAGGCCACAGCAAATTAGCTGGCTTTGAAAAGAGCCCTCTGTAAATCCTTTGAACTTGATGTGCCTGTTGGATTAGCAGTAGGAAACTGCAGTATAAACTCTCCCTGTGGCTGCCACAAGGACCAAGGCACGAGGAGTAACAGGGCTTTCCAAAATGTAGCTGTTTACTCTCCTATCTTTCTTGCTTCCAGATTTACCTCACCAGTGTTTTTCTTCCTTTTTCCCTTTCAGCCCCAGTTCTTCTTGTCTTCCTTGTGGCAAAGTTAACCAGCACAAAAGCGTTTCCTGGAGATGATTATCTTTTAGACTTCAAACATATTAAAGTCAATTATAATTGTTATAAATAGCAATTGGTATTAATGTACAGTTACATACATATCTGAAATGTTGGGTCACATGTAACATTGCAAGATAACAAAGGACTCAGTTAAAACTATGAAGTTGAAATCTGTGAGGTTTAATATCCTCACATGTAGCCTATGCTGGGTATACCTTTGCCTAAAGACATATTCCCTCCCTGTTATTTTTGGTTGTTTCTTTGGATCTGCATGGAAAAAAAAGAAAGTGACAATGACAGCCAAACCCTTGCAATGTTTCTTAATGGTTCAGTAAATGTAACAAATTCCCCATATTTGCATATTTGTATGACACTCCATTTCCTCTAAATTGTCTCAATCTTGGTGTCAACCACAAAAATCCTTTTTTTCTAAGTAAAACCTTCCATTGAAGCTGAATAGAACACCATAAAATTAATTGGAGATCTTCCTTGGAAAAAGACTACAGGCCCAATGATCCAGACAAATCAGCCATGCAAGTACTGCAGTTTCAAATTGTGTCAATATTTGTCCTGTTCACAATAAGGTAAAGCATAATTGCTGATAAAATTTTGGAAAACGAAATTTCATAGGCATGTGGCAATAGGCACAGACAATACATTTTATGTGGTACCAAATGTGCATTTAATTGACAGCACAAGGTAATACAAGCATGGAATGACATGTTTCTTAGAGGATTTTAGCTTCCTCAGAATATTTTAGCATGCTTTGCCACCATTATATTTTACAGAACAATTATTTTTTCTTCTTCCCAGACCAAATATAAAATAAACCTCCTTATTGCTCAAACCCCAAATCCCCCAGCAGGTGAAAAATATGCTTTGTTTTAATCAGTTTTAAATCTCACTGAGGTCAAAGAGGGATTCTCAAGTGCTCAAAACTAAGCAGGAGTTAAGTGTTCTGCTGGAGTGAGTCAGAATGAGCAGCACTTTGCTGGATCACGGCCTTACAGAGTCACGGTGGGATTAGTTGTCTGATTACAAGTAGCTCTTTGTGTTTTATTAAGTTTGAATCCAGGGGAAATGTTGCAGAAGATCTCCAAAAAGAGCTTTGGGTATTTCTCTCTACAGATTTATGATTTTCTTCTTATTTTATTTTTTTAAAATCATCCTGAGGTTTATGCATTCCTTCCATGTAGGGTCTTACTGCGCTCTTTGCCCTTTGTGTGTGTTTATTGTTGCCTTTCTCCCTTTATGCATCCTAGAAAGTTAAATAGTAAAACAGGATAAACAAGCAGGAATTATGTGCTAATTGAACCCGTAATGTCAGTGTTATGATGCAAGTAATGCGACTCAAGGTCTCTTATCCTTCAGTAGCTAGACTGTAATTGCCTGATGATAATCATGATAACTACACTCCCTGGAGTTACTTTACTGCTGTTGAGAAACATCTTCTGGATCTCTTGCACGATCATGATGAAAACCCCCACATTCAATTATTCTGCTGAAAGTTGAATGATTATGATGCATGTTCCCTGACACGGTGATTTACACAAATAGAAGTTTTATTCTGCAAGGAGGGATAATATTTTAAAGTAGAAGTAATTAAATCCAATGTGGAAACTTAATTCGCTGCTGAATGCAGGGTCTGCTTGTTTGCAGAGAACGCATTTTATTACCTGCACGTTACCCACATCACACCCCTCAGCAAGGGGGGATGTAGCAATGATTGATTACATCAAGTGGCTATTTTTGAAAAATATGGCTGTGAGGAATAATCAGTTCAGGTCTGGCACAAAGGATGAAGGGAGATTACATCCTGTTAATTGTTTTGGCAAGTTTGTCACTGTGTGAATGATGGTGCCTTGTTACCCAGCACAGCTACAGCCAGGCTACAGCTCACCCACACAGCCCAAGGGGGGCTGCATTTGTCCATCACAGCCCTGTTGTTTAGACCACCTAAGCCAGGGACAGCTATTGCTGTGTTCTGAATATTAGTTTACTATGAAAAATAACATTTTCGCAATGGATATCACAGTCGGTTGTGGATAATAAGATTTGGTTTCTTATGCAAAATATCAGAAACATCTAAATCTTGGAAATGGACAGAAATATGCCAAAGTATTTTTTGTTGCTTCCCTGGGAGGTTAGGAGTATTGAAATACAGATGGTGGAACATGTCTTTGCAGGAGAAGGAGACTTTTGTGGCTCTTGCACGGCCCTCAGTGTGATATTCGGTGTGTCCCTTGGGGATGATGTGCTGGATGTGGTGATGGCGGTGGCTGAAGGCCATGGAGGTGATCCAAGGTCTGCAGCACCTCTGCTGTGGAGACAGGCTGAGAGAGTTGGGATTGCTCAGCCTGGGAATACCTTGGAACACCTTCCAGTGGCTAAAGCGGCTACCTGAGAGCTGGAGAGGGGCTTTGGACAGGGGCTTGGGGTGACAGGACAAGGGAGAATGGTTTCAAACTGATGGCAACAGGTTTAAATTGGATATTAGGAAGAAATCCTTCCCTGTGAGGGTGATGCTCTGGCACAGGTTTCCCAGAGAAGCTGTGGCTGCCCCATCCCTGGAAGTGCTCAAGGCCAGGCTGGACAGGGCTTGGAGCAACCTGGGGTAGTGGAAGGTGTCCCTGCTAGAACAGTGTCCCTAGATGATCTTTCAGGGCCCTTGCATTCTATGATTCCATGATTTTTTGACTTAGACCATGGGTTACTGAAGAATGCACAGTCAGCTCTTTGGGAAGGCCTTGTTTAATCTGAGGATGATGGTTCCAAGTGAACCATCATCATTGGTCAGTTGTGAATCCCTTCTGAAGGGTTCACTTTTTTGGAAGTCTAAGGAAGCCTCAAAGATTTGGGACCACATATTTCTTATTCCATTTCTATAATGGAAAATGCATTTTTGAGGCATGACAATGAGTATGTCCTACAGCTGGATTTGAAAAATAACTCCTGCAAATCACCCTGTTTTCTCCTTCCCTCTGTTTCTTTTCTAAAACCATTCATATAGAACTATGCAAATTATTTTAAATAAACCCCAGGCTGATGCCACTGTTTTAAATATGTAGCAACACCATGAAAGATGTCAGCATGCTGATTAATTTATTTGCAACACAAGATCAGCATTTCTCATATTTTCTTCTATTTTTTTTTTTTAAAAAAAAGGAAAAATTGAATCCATGAGAGAGCAGCAGACCTTGCATTCTGCTCAAGGATCCGTGTCCCCCTCCTGCATGGGGAGCACTGGGAGGATGAGTGATACACTAATAATATTTTTGTACCGTAACCACCTCCATTTTCTTCTTCAGATGCTTTGTTTCCTGCACTAATATTCTAGTTCTCTCAACATAATGAATGAGCTTAGGGACTTGCAGGAGTTTCAGTACCATTTGTTTTTTATCCTAAAGGAAAATACAAACCCCTCTGTCAGATAGAACTCTGCATAAAAATAAGTTCTCTCTGTAATGCAGAAGTTGAAGGTGACCTACGGTAATAACTGACACAAACTTTTTAAGATGAAAGCATTCCTCCCTTGGTTTTATTTGTTCTAGATAACGTTTCCTCTCATGATTTAGGGACTGTGTAGTATTCAAAGCAAACGCATTTGAACGGTAATAGATAATTGAGCATCCTAATGGACTGTCTTTTAGCTATCAAAATATTGTTTACCGGTTTGCTTGGTGGGAAAATGAAATCGAACTTGGATAAAAATAGATTTCTTCATTTGACTTTTAAAATCTGAGAATGAAAGCAAGTGCTTTTCCAAATCAAAAGCTGTTAAAATCCTTTCTCCAGTCAAAAAAGATGTTTATGTTTCCACCCTATTAAAAAAAAGCTCAATAAAGGACCTATGAAAGGAATAATTTAAAAGAACAGAATCAAGATATTTTATTTAAAAGGTAAGAAGCTTGTGCGTTTCTCCTGTTTCTTGCATTTTTTTTTCCTTCTATTTCTTAATTCTATGTTATCAACAATTATTTTTATTTAAAATATGGGTGCAAATTTCTTTGTGTAGTTTTTCTTCTTTGTGAGAAAGAACATTTATTTTAATATTACTCAGTGCTATTGATCAATATTTATGCCATTAACTAAGCAGTTTTGTAACAACCTGTCTGTTCCAATACTGAACTAAAATATTTCTTTCTCCTTTCTATAAATTGCTCCTTTGCATCTCCAGTTTATTGAGAGAATAAGTTACTGTATTTCTCCAGTAATGAAAGCCTGCCTCCCACAACTGGAAATCTTTGGGGAGTCGATAGCAGTTGGGGCCTGGAAAAGTGACAGAAATGCCCTGAGCAAAGACAAGAAAGGAAGATATTATTCTCCTTCCTATCCAGAGGTGTCACAGTTGGATTAGGAGCTGCCTGGTCCCTTGAATTAGAATTTTCCCTCAGTTTCCATAAAGGCAGGACTGAGGCCAACAGAGGCACAAAGCTCTTAACAAGCTAATTAATATTCACAAAAGTGAGTCAGGAACTGAAAAGATGAACTAATGAGAAATGATTAAGAGTTAAATATGCAAGGCATGGCTTAACAACTCCTAAAGCAAAGGACACAGTAGTTGCCTGCAAATAGAGAATGTAAACAGAAGGGGCAGAGGAGTTAGTGAGGTTGGTTCTGGAACTAATGAAATAATATGCAGTAAAGTTGTTGTCTTTTTGCTTATTAAACTTTCCCTTAAGCTCTAATGCAATAGGGGTTACTGGAAAGAAAAGTGAGAAGGAAATTTCAGAATAATAGGATAAAATGGAGAAAAAGATCAGATTTTAATGACATTTTCAGCATCTAAAATAATTAAAAAATGCAAGAAGGGGGACTTAGGGAGTCAGAGGGGTGTCAGTCTCACTCCAGTGCCTGAGAAAAGCGTGGAGCAAGTCTCCTAGAGGGATCTGAACAGATTGGAAAGACTGGCCAGTGGAAAACTAACGGTGTCGAGCAAAAGCCAGCATGAAATTCATCACCTGGGGATGGGGATCCCCCTCGTGGGGATGGCACTGGGGCAGCTGCATCCACAATGCTGTGTCTCGTTTTGGGAAATGTACGCAAAAAGGAAGATTTCCTGGGGAGGGATGCTGAGGTGGATGGGAACATCTCCTCACCTGCGAGGAGAAACTGGGATGCTGGCTTTGCCTAGCCCGGAGAAGAGAAAGGGAGATTCTAAGTGGACATAAAGAAAAAACAATGGCACAATGGGCATGGCTAAACACCAGCAAAAGAGCCCAGAGAGGCCATGGAGATTTTGTAAACTCAGATGGATGCATCTCTGGGCACACTGACCTCCCTGGGAAGCTGGCCCTGCTTCTAGCAGGAGCTTGAGTGGGTGAGCTCCAGCCTGCATTTTCCTGTGATTTTTGCAATGGCCTGAGGATCTGAGTGCAGCTGGGCCTCTGCTGAAGGAGGGAGTTCAGCGAGACAGGGTGAGCAGGCAGAGGGGGAGCCATCCGATGGAGTAATTCTGTATAAGGAGGATTTCTGAGTGGAGTTGAGGAGTAGGTAGTGGTCAAGGACTGCACATATTGTAGCCCAGCTCCAGTGTAGCCCAACAGAGGTCGGAAGGACTCCATGGAAAGCTGGCAGCAAACTGGGATGTCTCTGTGAGGAACCCAGGGCTCTCTCTGGGCGTGCAAGAGCCATACGATCCAATTGTGCATTGTCGTGAGGAGCCATTTATGAGAGACTTTGTGTTGGTAATTGTTTTCTATATTGCTTTAACCAGATTAAAAAATGCAGGTCTACTGCAAGATTTGTTTTATATTTATTGTTCTAGTTTAGTTGACAAATTGATGCTACTATAAAGCCAATGTTCTGTTAAATCTGGTTTGCTTGAAACAATACAGGTGAGACAGCAGAATAATTGAAGTGTGCTGCCTATTATGCTGTTTAAAGTGATTCACCTGCCTTTGCACGCATTCAGCAAGATTTACCTTAATACCCAGAGTCATAGAAGAGAACATTTCAGAACAACCTGCAGCTTCAAAATGCTGTGACTGTTTGGCAAGTCAAGTAAACAAAGTGCAGGCTTACAGAGTGACAGGGCACGTGCCTCCAGAGCCTGACTGATGTCTGTAAAACAGTTCTGGGGCCCAGCTTCTTGGTGGGGTGATGGCACAGCTGTGGCCTGGTGAGGTTCAGAGGTGCAAGGTGAGCCCTGAAATTTGATTCCTGGAAGCATTTAGAAAATATACCAAATTAGAAGTATAATTAGAACTATGCTAAAAATCCTGATTCGGGTTTGCTGACATAATAGACTTCTATCATCTCTAGAATATATTTTATTTTAAAATGGACCTGTATATCCCAAATAGCTTTACTTGTGAGGATGTGAAGGAAACACAGGGTGAAAAATTGAAGATTTCAGTCCAGCCATAAATTGAATATTGTTGATTTATATTGGCAGTGGTGATTTCAGTGCTTAGAAGTTCAAGAGTTCCTTTATATCTGTAACAATATTGGGTCAGAAAACATCAACCTCATCTAGGATAAAAAACCACTCTTTGCCTTTCTTACAAGAAATAGTATCATTGCAAACTTGAGGTATGGAAAAAAGCCATTATTGCCTCCAAGGTGGTATGCCATCTTAATAAGACTTATCTTCAAGACAAGAAAAAATGTACTTTTCAAATCCCACACGCATTATAAACCACCACTTACAAAACCTTTGTTCTAAAGTGCTGGCAATTTTACCTGGGGCAGACATTTTACTGCATATAAAAGGTCTCCACAGGATACTAGTAAATCTAAGGTGAACCATAAAGGCCTATGGATACAATGAAATTTAAAGTTTTTGTTTTTCCAAGTTTGTTGGTTTTATTCTGTACAAAAAAAAAAGAGGAAGTAACTTCCTTCCTGCCAATATTATCTTAGTTGATATTTAGTATCATATTTTAAGAGAGAAATGGCTAGTGAAATGAATAAATGGATGCTTTTTCAAGAAATATCATTAGAAAACATAACACTGTGGCAATTAAAGCAAACAGACATTTGAAGTAAACTAACAACATAACCAGCAATCTATCTGGGTCATGAGCCAGAAAAGGCCATCTGGCATTCCCAGGGATGGCATGAACAAGAGCTGCCACTTTTTATTGTGTATTGATAAGGTCTGGTAACTACAGGATTGTTCCACCTGAATGCAAAATTGCAGACGTTGTGGGTAACATTACATTACTGGGCACGCAGCCTTTCCAGTTGGAATCTGCCTACTTTGCTCCAAAGACCTGGAAACTGAAATTCTCCAACCAAAATGCTTATTTGAGATAAAACCCTCAAACATCTAAGGGACTGTTTATGCATAAATAGATTCAGTTGCTAGGATGTTGGGCTGACTGTCAGAACTGACCCACACACTGGACCTCTGCAGCAGCATGGCGAGGGTGGGGCATCATTAGCAGCTCCACAGGTTTGATCATGGAATCATGGAATTGTTTGTGTCGGAAAGAACCTTAAAGATCATCTTGTTCTGACTCATCTTCCATGGGCAGGGACACATTTCACTAGGCCCCATCCAGCCTGGCCTTGGACACATCCAGGGATGGGGCAGCCACAACTTCTCTGGGCAACCTGTGCCAGGGCCTCCCCACCCTCACAGGGAACAATTTCTCCCTGATATCCCATCTAACCCTGCCCTCTGTTAATTTGAAGCCATTCCTCCCTGTCCTGTGTCTCCAGGCCCTTGTATAAAAGAAAAGTCAAATCCTGCTGGAAGTAGGCATGAGACAGCAGACTGAGCACGAGGTGATTTTCATTGCACCCATAACAAATTCATCCTGGGAGGAGTTTGCAAGCTGCATCCTACAGCTCCAGAAGCCTGGATTTTAAATAGCACAAAGCTTGAGTGAGAGGATTTTTTCTGAACTTGCGGACAGGTGTAGATAATGCTCGGCGATGAAGTTTTATGATTAGGTTCTTCTTTAACTGAGTCAAAAAAACTCATGTTAGGATGATGCTAATTTTGCTTTTACTAGAATTTTATATGTATTTGGCAAATGCCAGATGTTTCCCATGTGAAAGCAAGGCCTAACTCCTTAATTACAATCCCTCAATTAACATTGCACTCTAAAACATTAGAAATATTCCTATAACTTTGTTATAGCTGAGAGCTTTCAGTGTAGTAACTAGAAGACCCATTTTTCATAGCAGTGTTAAAAAAGAAGAAAATGATGGTGTCAGAAAGGTTTCCTATTCTTCCTTACCAGCCATTTTCCTGGCATGTATTTGGATGTCTCTCAGCCTTTTATGCCTGGGAGCAGAGGTTATAATAATGGCTTTAAATGTGTAATCTTGTGCAATAAAACCCCTGCCATTAATGCAAGGTTAAGTACCTGATTTTTATACCTATGAAGGTCAGAAAAGAAAGGGGATAAAATTACCAATGCAATTTAGCTTGGAAGCTTAATGTATTAAACAGAGTTTACAACTGCGCACTGCAGTGGAGGAACATCTGTCCCAACAGAATGAAAAACATGTTTATAATGATTTAACTGCTTCTCTGACTGATCAAGAAGCACTGAAATTGATACCAAACTGAGGCAGGACCACACAACAGGGAAGCTGCAGTTCCTTGGGGCCAGGGAATCATCAGTCCTGTTCCCTCCCCACTCACCTTCCCAGGAGCAGGAGTTTATAAGGCTCCACTGCACAATGGAATATGTGGCTGGGCACTGGCTCAATTATCCGGGCACAGAAGAACGAGACCTCTTCCATCAATTAATCAAGCCTTAACCTTGGGCTTTAGTCCACTGTTTTCTGGTGGGATTCCTTGCACCATCCTGGGCAGAAGTCTGAAATAGCAACTGGAGAACGGTTACACAATACAGACCAGTTATTTTTGGAATGTGACAGTCTGTTTTATCCAGTTTTTTTACAGACTCTATAAAAACAGCAGGAAGAAAATTGCCTTCTTTTAACTTTCCTCCCTTTTTTTGTTTTTTTTGGATCTTTATGAAGCCCAGTTAAATCCTTCTGTCTCAGAATCCTCCCTGACAGTGTAGCCATGCTGAATTTAATGTCTTTTTGAACTTTATCTTGGTCAGCAGCATGATTCCTGCCTGATGCTCTTTACTTAGGTGATGCATTTTGCCTGTTATTGGCTGCGAAATGTTATGCCAGAATTCCAGACAAAAGAATTTCCAAAAAGTTTTATAGCTCCTTTGCTTGCAGTGTGTCCTGCTACAGCAGTATTTAAAACCAGGGAACTATGTGAAAATCTCCCGAAGGATTCAGTGCAATGATTTTAGTTTGCTTTTAATTAAGTTTTCTTCTTTTTCCCTTGAAGCTGAGTCTCCTCTGAGGCTTAGCACATACATTGGAAATAGTCACCACAATTCTCATCAGCCCAGTGAAAACTGCAGCAAGGCTCAAATCGCAGCTGAGCTTTTAGAAACTCAGGACTCATCTCTGATGGATGCCAGCTATTTGAAATGAGTCAAAATGCAGCATGAATTTAGTCTCAGTCAGACCCGAATTTTAGTTCTGTGGACCTAATATCCCTAAAAAAACCATGAGTAATGATGTGCTAATTTGATGTGTATCGATTGGATATGAGCTTTTGAGGCAACTCACCCAAGGACTCAACTTATCGGAGGAGAGAAGCTGCAATTAAATAGAAATAATTTCATGTCCCTTGGGTCATCTTCGCAACTGTTGCTTTTCCTTTTTTTCTCTTCTTCCTTTCCACCCTGTCATCACTGGAAACAACTTGTCCTTACCCATCTCTTTGCTCAGCCTCTTCCCTTCTCTTCTCACATCTCTGGTTTTGTGTGTCCCTCTCCTCCATCCCTACAACTGCGAATGATGGGCAGGTGGGCTGCAGCAATAAGGAAAGGTCTCTCCTTTTCTGGGTTCTTGCACACATTATATTCATGCCAGAGCATCTTTTTGCCAATTACCTCATGGCAGCTCACATACTGGTAAACAATAATTTGGGCAATCTCAAAAAAGTTATTCCAGGCTACAGATGTTATTTGTTTTGCTGGACGACTATCAAAAATAACAGGGAGGAGAACTGTTGCCAGCCTGGATTATCGTGTGCCAAGAACGAATCTCTCCTCATGGCATAACTCAATTTGAGATCAAAATCAAGCTTGTGCTATTTATGTGGTCTAAGGGGACAGGGGTTCACGGGGGTTTCATTGGTGAGGTTTGATGCATCACTGAGACATGGAGGATTTAAACGCTGGGATGGTGACGAGAGTGGAAGGAAATAGAGGAATACAGGGAAGCAGACGTGTTCCCTGCTGATCCTCACATGTGTGTGGAGCTTCTGGAGGGATTGTTGCAGCAGGTGGTGGTGAGACATGCCCAGAGGCTTGGTGGACCTTAAGGGATTTGTTTCCGATTAATCCTTTCCAGGAAGTTATCCTTTTAAGGGGAAGATTTTCAAAACAAGGGGAGCTCTTTATACATCTTAATAATGGAAGTTACTGAAGTATAGAACATTTTAATATCTTTGCTGAAGGTCTGTGGTAAATTTGTGGCAGATTTGGGATTAAAACTGATGTTTTATCTCCCACTAGTCCTAAACTCCATCTAACATAGACCTAACAGAGTCTTTCTGACTCAGTCTTACAGGATCTTCCAAAAACTAGGAACTGTTAACTCATTCCTACAATGTATTCTGCTCCCTCCTGTGCTAAACAAAACCTAACCATACATATTTGGAAATGGAAGAATGGATGATAATAGTAAAATAGCAAAAAAAACCCTGGAGGAGAACAACTTCAGTGTCAACAAACCAATCACTTTCTGTCCCTTGGTGCAAGCAAGATGTTGTCAGAAGGTTACTACTTCGTAAAAGTCTCTTATAGAAGAATGCATCCATTTAAAGAGCATTTTCTGCTGGGTAAATTCCTTCATCTGAGCCTTGAGCCTGGTCTCTCAAAAATAAATAAATATTCAGCTACATGGAATATTGCTTAGCTTATTGCGTAAGTAGGCTGAAAAGATATTATTGATAAAGTTAGTGATGGCAGTAAGAAGGAAATTAGTATAATAGCTGGGAAGAGATGGTAGTTTATGGAAAATCTGTTTATAACCTCAAGGGGCTTATTCATAATTGTTGCTGCTTTCCCCAGAATGGTTGGAGAATATGTCATAGCCTACATTTTCTTAAAGTGCAGTAGCTAGAGTGTATTTTCATGGTCTATTTATAAAAGCCTTAAGATTCATAACAAAATAAACCAGCCTTACTAAAGTTTAGTCCCATTTGTTTATTTATTTATCTGAGGTCAGAACATTTATATTAAAATATAGATGTGTGTAGGAAATCATCTTATAGCTGTGATGTATGTTAATAATGGAAATGCCTTTATTATCTTCAGAATGCTTTTAGCCCGTTTTTGCCTGAATTGTTTGTCATAAGCCTGTACCTGTGTCTGTTCCGGGTGTTCAACACATAGTTTGAGAATTGAGTGATAGATATTTAAGTCCATTATGGTAATGGACAGAGAGCTTCAGAAGGGGTGAAATTGAACATTATGCATTTTATTGGAGCTTTGTGAAGTTGCAGACTTCAATTTGCTCCAAAGCAGTGGAGCTAAACCAATGATCACAAAGGTGAGAAATGTTAGAGAAATAAACCTATAGCTTTTTTCTGTCTTAGAGGTTAAAATTCTCTAATACTTTGAGATAAGAGTAAGCTTTATTACATGTATTTAGTGATATTTCAGACTATTGCTGCATTACACTGTTTTATTTTAGCATTGATGCTAGATGCCAACTTCCACGTGAAAAAATTCTGAAGGATTAGTGAATTTTATACCTCAGTGGAATCTTCTCTTTCTGTTAATAGGTTGTATTAGACGTAAAACCACACTAAGCTGCAATGAACTCAAGGTTTATTGATACCTCTTTTCTTCAGCTCGGGTAGAAACCAAGTGTGCATACCACTCTGAGAAGTTAAAAGATGTGTGAACTCATTGTCTATGTAAATGTCATCTAAAGTACAATCAAAAGTGTTTTTCATGAATTTGAAACATGGCAGAATTAATGGAAGAAAAAATAAACAGTAATACATTTTGGTAAACCACCACCTGAAATATGATTTATTTAAACATCTCTCCCTAACATGAAACTCTTGGTTTTATTCTTAAAAGTAGTAGTTTGTTACAGATCAACTTTCCATTTATTAATGATAAAAATTGTGGAATAGATTGTTCAGCCTATAACAAATGATTTAGAAAGAAAAGGAGGTGTCTTAATGTGAATATAAGCAGTAAATTGAGCAGCTATTCATTATTGTGACATGCATATCCTGTGAGATGAACACTGAATGCTATTCTACCATAGTGACAGTAACAATAGTTTTTATCTTCAACATAATCTTTTACTTTTAAAATAATAAGGTAGTCCAACTTCTAGAAAATAATCAGATTTTAACCAGCATGGCTCTAGAACTTACATTTGGTGAGTTTTCTATCTGTCTATCTATGTTTAACTGTTTTCTGTCACATAACATAATAGAGGAAGTTCAGTTAATGAAAATGATGTACTAAACTGGTAAAAGGCCATCTTGCTTTTAAAGCTTTTCTTGCTTGTAAAATTGACTTTATTTTTAAGGGGAAAACCTTCTATCAAACATCCCAGCTAATTGGAAAACTGTACTTGTGATTTAATGGGATAGAAAGCAGTCAAGACAGCTGAAGGTCTCTAGGGGACGTTAAAAGGTAACAGGTCCTGCTTGTGTGGAGCTGACAGCTGCACTTAAAATTCAAAAGATTAGTAGATAACACTTTATTATTCTGGCCTGATTATCATAACCCTATATTTTATTTATATATTTCTAAGTGAAGCCTGGAGGCACTGAAGTTTGTAATGTTCCTCACCTCTTCCTTATTTACTTTATCTACATCTCACTCTCATCCCCCAGTATCTCCAGCAATAGAGGTTATTTCCACAATCTTTTCTCATCTTGCTGATAGAGTTAGTGCCTTTTTTTTATTATTTATTTATCAGTATTTAATCAGGCAAGGTGCCTGAGTAAAGAAAAGGAAATCTGCTGTGTGCTGAGAGGTAAGAAATGCCAGATTCGTGGCAATCTGAGTCTGACCCCTTCCTATGTCCACGTAGCGCAGTGGATGAAGCAGGATGCTACAGAAAAGTGTGACCTTGCAATTAAAGCCCATATCATTCAGTTTATGAGGGTTTTGTCAAGGTTTACAGGATAAGCATCGGTCTGGCATTATCTGTCAACGACAGCCTGACACAGAAACTTTTAAAAGATAAATGGCCTGTTTTTAAGAGAGAAACAACCTTTGAGCACGGTCACAGATGTTGGCAGAGAATATCCTGATTCTCCTGGTGCCATTGGAGAAGCAAGGACATTGTCTGGCCGTCCCATGTCATGGGTGCCTGGGGTGGGGAATAAAGGGCTTATGGGACCTGCTGCCTGCAGGGCTCTTCCCTAGCATCCAAAGTGGCTTTGCAGACACAAAATTACCCTTGGGACATTATTCCTGCCATGCAGCAGTGCTGCTGCATGATGCTACAGCCATCCCATATTCCAGCCTTCGCCAGGCACGATTTGCCCTTGTAGCTCCTGCAACTGTGTTCCAGGACCTTGAGGGATTCCAGCTCTGGAAAGTTGGAGACAAACCTAAAGACATTTCTGTGCCTTCAAGCTGTGGTCCTGGCAGCTGAGGGCTCACAGGGCACAGTGAGGCTCTTCTCCCTCTGCTCCCACTAAAAGCATCAGAACTCTCTGATTAGACCTCCTGCAGAACTGTGTTAGCACGAACCAGAGTTTCCATGGAAAATAATGTCCCACAGCCAAATGAAGTTGTGCAGCAATGACTTAATGAACCTGTGTTACTGAATGCTCCCTGCCTCTTCCTTTTTTCAGAATGCCTTCTGCTCTATGAAATCACCAGCCAAACAGAATGTTTTGCTCAAAGTAAGGCTTGGCAGGTTTAAGAATGTCAATGTTATGGGTAATGTGTGTAAGATAGCAAAAAATTCCCAATGCAGCTCATCAACAGCCGGGTTTTGTGTGAGCGTTTCTGTCCGTGGCGCTTGCTACCCATGAAAATGAGACTACTCAGTCTCTTCATAAATATCCAATGAGCTGTAATGTCATCAGTCTTCCTAAAAATAAAATATTAAACACTGTAAATGGTATTTGACCTCTATTACAGTGTCTGGAGGATTAAAAATGCTGCAATTTCAGGCTGTGTGTTGTCCCACATGCCTCCAGCCTGTGCTGTTTGTGTGGAGTGGCAGGGGACGTGCGGAAGGAGAGCAGCCTGAGCGAGCGCTGCCTTTTTCTGGCCCTTTTCTGTGCTTTTACTTGTGTTTTAGACATTTTGTTGGAAATATGGGAAATGTGCTACTGGGACAGTACTCCAGACAAGTTTGCTCACAGCACTTGAGCTGTGTGGTGCAGTCAGCTCGCAGGAAGGGAGGGATGCTATCGGAGGGACCTTGACAGGCTTGAGACTGGGCCAGTGCCAGCATCAGGAAGTGAAACAAGGCCAAGTACAAGTTCCCGCACCTCTGTCAGGGTGATCCCAAGCACAAAGAATGGCTGCGAGGGGGATGGATTGAGAGCAGCCCTGAGGAGAAGGGACAAGGGAGAATGGCTTTAAACTGAAACAAGGTGGGTTTGGATTAGACATTACAAAGACATTCTCTGCTGTGAGCATGGTGAGGCACAGGGTGCCCAGAGAAGCTGTGGCTGCCCCATCCCTGGAAGTGTCCAAGGCTGAGTTGGATGGGCCTTGGAGCAACCTGGGATAGTGGAAGGTGATTCTTCATTCACCACTCAATGATGCTGTGATTCTATGACTCCCTGACTATCAATATGGGATCAAACTGAATTCCATCAGTTTTGCCTTCAGTTTTTCAAAGGTAATGTCTTTGCAGGTATATTTTAAAACCTATGCCTACAGCTCCCTTCTGAGCAGTGATAACTTTGTTTAAAAATGAGGATGAATTTTCCATCAAGAACTACCATATTTTTCTTTAACAGCCAATAAATAATATTTTGTGTTGCTGAATGAGTGAAGCTGAACCAGTGCCTTAAGTTATTTGAGAACACAGGATTATTACGGCCTAATGTCTATTCTCATTTCTGTCAGAATATCCATCATACTTCCATTTTGAAACCAAAGATAAGAAGCAAAGAATATCATCTGGCTCTAGGGCTTTGAGCTACAATGAGAACTGCTTTAAGAAAGGAAGGGAAAAAAGAGGAGCAGGTTGATGGTGAGGTTTTTGTCTTTATATGTACAGAGGGCGCATTAACAAGAAAATGAATAATAGCCAAAATCAATCCATTAAGAAGAATTCATGTCAAACCAATTGTTTTCTGCTGAAAGCTGTGTGTGCCTGAGCTTCAATGCCTTTTGCAGCTGTGTCAGGATTCCTTACTCAAGTCGGCTGAGGAAACCTTGTCCGGGTGTGTTTGCTGTGCGGAGAGGACGGAGCAGATCTGAGGAGCCGCTGGTGCTTCACAGCATCTGCGTGGGCACATTTTGCCAGTGAGGCTCCACTGGATGTGCCCTGGGTCCGGTGACAACCTAAAAAAAATTTTGGATATAATACATTGCTTGGTTATGAAGTACTGGTAAATTCAATTTTTAACTGTCTCCAGCTCAAAACTAGACTTTTAGCTACTTCCTGCTTATATAAGCAGTTTATAAAAGGGAGGAGATAGCAACTGAGGTGCATTTAGTGATAATAAAAGTACACAAATAGGAAACTAGTCATTTTGCCCATATATCAGGTAGGTCTTCACATTTTCAGATCTCATATTGGCTGAAAAAAAAAATATTTTCGCCCTCATTTTGAAGACAGATTATGCAATATTTTTTCCCTTTTTTCATTATATATTTTGATCCAAGTCCATTCAAAGTTTGCTGCTCTGAGCAGGCATATTTTCTTCACTAGAAATTGTTCATCTGAATAGAAATATAAAATGTAAGTATTTTCATTGTCTTGGTGGCAATTTTATAAAACAATGATAAGACACAGGAATATTAAATTAATTTTTGGAAAATCTAACAGCCAAACTTGATCTGATTCTGTCTCTTTGAGTTATACATTATTTTACCTATAAACTACTAATTAAAAACTAAGTGCATTGTGTTCAATAAATGTCCACTTGGATTTGTGTTCCCTAGTAGCTACTTCTATCAAGGAGAAGTAAACAATAATTTTGTAATTTTTAATGGAAGTGTATTATTTAATAATGTTTTAGCTTTTGTCTTCGATAACTCGCTGTAATTTTGTTAAGGTAAAGTAATTTCTGATTAGTTTGAATGGCATATTAAACAATGACAATATGCTTTTCAGTAAAGATACTCTGAGGACTGCCTTCAAATCCCAGGGCCTACTAGACATCTTTCTAATTTGCAAATAATCTCAGGCTTTACTTTTGCTGTTACAGCCTAGAACTAGTGCTTCTTTTCTCCAAATGTCAGTTCAGTGGCTTTTGAATTCTTTATGTAGAACCTTTTGAAATCAAAGAAATTATCTTTTTTTTTTTTTT
>VZRN01002460.1:26365-36607 GCA_013397935.1 Dasyornis broadbenti | reverse complement strand
TTTTTTTTTTTTTTTTTTTTTTTTTTTTTTTTTTTTTTTTTTTTTTTTTTGTGAGGGTTCAGTTGCTTGTTAGTTCACTGCAGCTCTTGAGCTGGGACATGGGGTAATTCTTGTTCCCTGTCTGCTCCTGAGGGAGCCCAAGGAGGAAATGCAGATGGTTTTTGGGTAGGTCAATGGATGCACAATCAATGTTTTCTTGACGTGATCCACCTTGGCTGAGGGAGAAACAGAGAATCCTACAGATTCTTCCTGGGGCAAGAGAATCTGTAGCTGGAAATCCAGCATAGATAAAGCGGGGTTGGAAAGACTGTGGGAAGCTTTGTTTGTATAAGGCCTGTGAGCTCGACCTTGAAATTAGCCAGAAAACTTTCTAAACCCCTGCCTAATTCATTTTGCTGCTGTTTTAAGTCCCCCACTCCTCAATTCTGTTATTAATTTTGTACAAACGTTGATCAGATAGGAGCTACATCAGCAGTGTACCACAAATCCTTGAGCACCCCTGACTTGCATAAAATTGAGCGCATTGCAGGTGCCCTCTCTCAACCAGGAAAATTTAAAGATACTGACTACAAATCCAAGCATGAAATGATCCAGGTTGAACTCCATCTCATGTGGCCTTTTCTCCTTCATCTAAATTTAGCCCTCAAGTACGCAGATGCATTTTGCTGTGCCCTTGCACCCAAGGACAGGACTTAGCCTAGAGCATCCAGGCAAAGCACTCTCCAGCGCTCAGGCAGTAACAGATTGCAGCACTCTACTGTCAGTACAGTATTAAAATTGCAGACTGAGAGCTCTTTTCATGGGCACAAAACACCACACAAACATTGGAAGCACTTTGTGATGTCAGGCTGCCAGCACGAAACTTTTCTTTTTAAGCACAGGAACAATTTCTTCCCTGTCCATGGAATATTTATTAGTTTGTAGATTGCTAATTAACTGGGATGAGTCTACGAGTGCTTTTAGGTTCATACTATAACTTAGGTATTAAAATATGTTTAAAAGAGTTTGAAATTTGCTTTCTAAAGTTTGTTGCAGCTGAACTGTGAACTAAACTGTGGCAGCATGGCCTTGGAAACATTTGCCTCGGTTTTAATTTGTCTGAGGGTTAGCTTGTCTTCATGGTGCTCTGTGACCTTAAACCAGTCGTGGACTTTGAAAGAATTATGACCTTTAAGTAGGGTTGCATATGATGTGAGGTTTCCATTCAGCACCAGCTGAATCTTAAAATCATCCAGCATTGGGGAATCCACCACTTCCCTGGGGAGATTGTTCAAACACCTGATTGTTTCCATTGTGAAAAATTTCCCTCGTGTCTCTGATCAGAACTCCCCAGGATCAGCTTGTACCCATCACCTCCCATCTTTTCCATGCAACCCCTTGTAGAAAGGGAGTCTCCATCTTCTTTGTAAGCCACGCTTCAAACACTCTTCACGTTTAAGTGTTCTTCCTGTTCAGACTGTAATCCTAGAATATTTTCCTACTATTTTATGTAAATGGTCTTTAACTTTCTTTTCTAATCCAGGTGGTCTCTAAGGTAATAATTTCTAATTCAGATCCTATCTGCCCCTACTCCCAGCTTTTTTTAGCTGCTGCTGTAAGCTTTCCCGGTTTCTTTTGCTTTTTGCTTTTGTTTTCCCCCAGACCTTGTGATCCAAAAATTCACCTTCAGCTTGGGCTACCTTGAGATTATACCTGGCTTTCCTCTGTTTATTTTGGATTCATTCCTTTCCTCCTATTCTGTTGGGGTTTTTTTTTCAAAGGAAAGGCAAAGCAGTGTTCTGGGATTACTTTGGAATATCTGTATATCCTCATGATATTGTTAATCCCTGTGCTTTTGACTTATTCAGATACCACCCTACTTCTTCAACTGTCTTATTTTATAATGGCCTGAACCTTGCATAATTTGAAAAATGGATGATTTTCCTTCTTGATCTTCCCAGGTAGTTTTTAAAACAATTTTGTTTAGCTCATTGCTTATGTCTTGACTCGTATCTTTATTCTCAGATGTTTCCAAACAGAATTTGCAAAACCAGTTTTTGTTCTGTATGGGTAGAGCCAAGTTTGAATTTCTTTTTGTGTGTGAATAGAACTTTGGTCATTTTTATCTCCTGAAGGAAATCTCTGCCACTTGCCTTCATGAACCTCCAATCTTCTTCAGTAATTAGGTCTGGTAAAGTGATGGCAGGTCGTAGCTGTCAAGGGGAAAATGATTGCTTGGTTTATAGGGGCATAAGCTTTTAGAAGTGTTTTAATAGCAGGAGAAAGATTTTGAAATGGTCTCTGTATTAAAGGGCAAATGAACGTATGAGGTTGATAGTGGCTTGTGGTGTTAAACAGATAGGCTGCTTCATCTTGTGCACGTTGAAATTCTATTTCAGTACAGCAGACTTAGTTAAAATGTGACATAAACAGGCTTGATAATCACCAAGGTTTGGATCTTCATTCTCTGAGACATCCATGTTAGTGACAAACCCTTTATTGACTCTCCAAAGCTTGACACAGAGAAGGCACGCAGCTTTTGAACAGGGTAATCTGGGTTTGCTGCACCCTTATGACAAATCTGTCGTACACCTGACATGGACTCTAACAGCACTGACAATCTAATAAATCAGTCATGGGTAATGCATGCTGAAAGCTGCTTCAGGGAAAAAAAAAATGAAAGGAAAAAGGCAGGGGCTTGAGAACAAATCAGGAGCAGGTTTCTTTCTTTCCATGGCTGTAAGGCAAACTGATTAAAAGTCTCTGTATTCTCTCAGTAACTCATCGCAAGTTATTCCCATCCTCCTGATGTAGTACAAATACCAGCAAGCTGCATGTCTAGATTAAAATTATTTCTAAAGAAAGGGAAAAAAATTGTAGCCACATGTCAAAGAAATCATCTGGGAAATTGGCTGATTCCACCGAAAACACAGTCATGACAGAAGAATAAAATTTGAAGAGCAAAGTTAGTACAGAAGAAATTTGAGCAAATTACAATCTTTGGGATAACAGTTCTTTCTGGTTCAGACTGAGAATTTGTCAAATTAGGGTTTTTCCTTGGAGTCACTTTCCAGTTTTAATAGAAAGACTTCTCCAAATCAGGTTAGCTGCAGAGTTTGGGAAGGTGTGGAGTTACCTGTCAAATGGGAAAGTAATAACACAACTGGATCTGACACGGGGAAGACGGAGAAGGATGTAATTCTTTGAACTGTGAAGAGGTCAGCTAAGGTGTCAGTTTGAACTGGGTTGCCTGAGACTCTTGCAGAGGCAGCAAAGAAAGGCACCTCTGGGCAGTTTGTGTCTTAGTTAGGAGCAGAGACAGAACACGTCCTCTTGGATATGGCAGCAGGTGCTGAGAGAAGGCAGGCATGGCTGTGCCTCGGGAGCTGAACGTCACCTCTGCAGGAGGAACTCCTGCACCTCTGCTCACAGTGCCGGGCCTGGAACTTCTCTAAAAGAACTGCACAGAGCATCTGTGTGTTCCTCTGCCAGAGAGAAACTGGCTGATATCTCCCAAACCTCAGCAGCTATGGACGGGAAGCAATACAGAGGACAGACAAAATGTGTGTGTCCCGAAAAGCAGAGACTTTCTTCATGTCCAAACCTGTCCCTGAGCTCCTGTTCTCAAGCGCAGTGAAAACTTGTTCTGAATAATGATCATCAATTTTGGATGTGGCAGCTCTCACCTAGAGCTCCTGAGCATGAATTAGTTTGCCCAAGTATAAACAGTAATCTTAGAGGTACGTATTGTTATGCGTATTTTGTATATTCTGGTATGTCCTGCTCCTTCCCCAAATGATGTTAATGTTAAAAAATTAATTGAGCATAAAGATATCATATGAGGTCCACAGAGCATATCATTAGCTACAGCTTTTGTAGTTAAATAATTAAAAAGAAAATAATTTTATGCATAATCCCATGCTCCTTTATTTATTTATATGGAGTATTGCAAAGTCTTTCTCATTTGGGATGTGATATAGGAGTGGACAGATCCCCTCAAATTGCCATCAGCTTGAAATGAGCCCAAACTTTCATCATTTCAATCCACCATTAGCTGTCGTATCAGTGATCCCTGCGGAACCGGGTTTTCTGGCAGGAAGTTTGAGTGTTTAGTACACACAGAGACCAGATCATGCTTCTCTCCCTTATGCGAGGTCTCCCGAGGTCAGAATCAGTGGCTTCTGCTATTGTACTTATTCATGGATAAATCAAGGGATGATACCTGCAGGCCCCCAAAAGTGGGATATTTCTGGTGCAAATCTGCTCATTTTAAAAGGAATTAAGATGTTGTATCTCACTATCTATTCTACATGGAGAACATACACTTCTTTAAACTTAAAATGCACTTCATAACATGAGAGAAAAAAAACCTTTTAAAATTAAATGGTACTTTCCCTTATGGAATGCTGAATAACGTGGCTATTTGTCCTTTAAATTTTTTTTTTTTTTTTTTTTTTTTTTTTTTTTTATCAAAGCAATTTCTTTGAGGTCTTGAGCTGATGTACTCTGGTGATGCACATATGTGCACACATACCTGTGTTCAGTGGTGCTTGTAACCTGTCCTATCTTTTTGGCAAAGGCTAAGAGTGGCAGAGAAGGCACAAAAATTAAGCCCTTTTTGCTGTCTTCTGCTTTCTAGGCAGAAAAAGTGTAGGTGATACCTTTTCTCTTGAAAACAACATAAACCATATGAAAATCCTAAAAGAACAGAGACAGCGACTTAACATTTAAACATCAACATGAATGAATATGATAAGCCAGGGATGAGTTAAATCTGCCAATTATTGTGCTCTTAAAAAGGTTTATGTTAAGTGAAAACCCCGAAAGGTCACACTTCTGCCTAATGGTTCTCTTTGCTATTCCCATAAAAAGAGATCATGATTTATCGTACCCTATTTATTCTGGGTTTAATAGGATTTTGAAATAAGTCTTTAGCAAACAAAGAATATTGGAAGTCATAATGACAATTAAAAGTTAGAACTAAGTAACTCATAACTTCAAGTAACTGTACAGAGCTGGTGCAATTTTTTTGGTAGAGTGCAGTTACTCACACTTCTGCCTTAAGTTCCTTGCTGTATTTTTGGACATATAACAGAAGAAGTGCCTTATAAAGTTTAGAAAAATAAGAAATATGACCTTTTTTTTTCTTTTTTTCCCCAAGAAAAAATCCTTATTAGATTGTTTTCAACAAGGTATAAAACATGTATGAAATTCTAAAGAATATTTTTTCTCTTACCTTATCCTGTATCTTGTTTAAACCACAGTTGGGGGAATAATTACCACATCTAGTGAGTTTTTAGCAAAGTACAAGGAAGAAACAAGGGAAGAAAATCAGTCAAGTGCTGAAGTGACTGAGAAAAGGAAGAGTGTCAAATTCATCCTTCAGACAGAAGAGTTACACTGACCTGGCCTGTGAGCCAAAGTAACTGTAAGTTACCCATAGTTTGGTATCAGAGACTGAACCTTGAGCGTTGCTGTTTATTAGCAATTGTTTCTGTTTCACGAACAACCCTCAGTGATGTAAAACAGCTTTTGAGTTGTCTAAAAATAGAAAGGGACGAAGGGTGTCTCAAATAGTCCCTTCTAGAAATACAGTGAGAAACTGCAAGGTGTGGAAAGCTGTTTTAGATTTTCAAATCCAATCTTGGCAAGTAGTTTTGATCATTAGCTTTGTCTCTGGTAGGCAAGGAGGCAAAAGTAATAGAAATCTTTTTTATTGATTGGGAACGTACTTGAAGAAAGGTGTAATTGCCACCCTAAATTTAATCTTGTAGATACACATAGGGTGCCAATGTTTTATTTTAGTATTAATGTCTTCCTGGAACTGCTGAAAAACTTCACTTCATATTAACATTGCTGACTGTGGTCTAGATCAGTGTGTATGAGTAAAACAGATGAAGGATTTTTGAAGTCTGGTCCTTCGTCTAGGTGTTCGTAGGAAACTTTCAAGGACCATCGAGTGTAATTTGCTTTTTTAATCTTCTGCATTTGAGGTGCTGTTTACACTGGAGCAGTTGGTAACATGAAGTGAAATCCCAGAAATAAAGAATAGAGAATCACCTGTTAGGGTGCAGAATAGATACATTTAAAAACAATTTGCTATATTACTTAGATATGGGGGGAAAACGCTACTATTAGGAGCAGGGTGAAAGGAAGGAGGAGGCTTTCAGTGATTTATAGTTGCCACAGTTTTTCCAAGCTTTTCTTTAAAGCTTTTTTTTTTGCTTTTTTTTTTTTTTTTCAGTATTGAAGTGTGTCACAATTAGGTTTGTTTTATTCTTATAAATTGACAGCAAGAGTCAGATCGAATACTACACCTAGTTACTGTTACAGTCCCGAAGGTTCAATCAAAACGTCCTGGTTGTATCATTGTTCTCCTAAGTTTCTTCAGGAAGAATGAGGGACTATCAAAACTTCTGTATTCCTCAATCAAGACACCCAAGATTTCAGTCCACATTTGCCCTGAAATCTTCCAGTGAGACAAACAAAAGGAGAGGGTGAATGCCCAGAGAGCCATTTAGGATTTACCTCACTGAACCTGAGTTGTCCAAGGTCACAGCTGAAGACTCTTTTTTTCCCAATTGAACTTATACTTGTGGGTTTTATTCCCTTCTTCACACTCCTTTCTCCTCTCCCTCGTTTTTTCCACATCAGTACCTCTGCTTGAGATGAAACACATGGCCCCTGGGAGGTGAGACAATGGCAGATTTCTGCAAATATGAAATTTGTAGATTTAGGTGAAAATTTCTGAGAGCATCTAGATTTTCCAGTATTTCACTAAGACCCTACAGTATGTTTAGAAAGATGGTTTTCTAAAATGCTCCCGGGGATTTAGGCTGTATGTGGGGCTTTGTGTGTCCTTAGTGTATCAATGGTTGACCGACCCGGGAAAGGCCTCAGTTTCACCGGGTATTGCATTGAGAGCTCCCCAGATAAATGCTGACGCATTAACAACTCGGAAAATGAAAGCGCTTGGCTTTAGCAGTTACTCAGCAGAAAGACACTGAGCTCCTGTTGGTTAAACATAGTTGAAGTCTTTCCATCGGTAGTCACTGAAATATCTTAGTAAAATCGGGATCTTATTGATTCATTTTTCTCTGGACTGTGGGTAAACATATATGTTTATTAAAAAACTCCAAAAAAAAAGAGGAAATTCATCTGCGCCATCAAATTTTAATGAAAGCAGAATAACACGACACTAAATTTTTATTATAAATGGTCTGTACCATTGTAAAATCTTGTCAGGAGCAGTTGTGATGGTGACACTGCAGCTGCGGATCATAAATTTGAGTCTTGCCATAGACAGATTTGAAAATAAATGTTGGTTTATTGACATATGAGAAAGATTTTGGCTTTTCTTTATTCTTCTGTGTGATTATATAAGGACAAAAGGGAGAGAACTAGCAACTTCTTCACACTGCATCTTCCCAAAAGAAAAACTTGCTCAGTGCCAGATTATCAATACCCAAATGATTGTCTTCATTGTCCTGCTGTTCTCTTCATCCTATTGGGAGCTGCAAAACAGAAATGAGAATTCAGCTGCTAAGGGACTGCAGAAGAAACAGCCTCGTGGATGGGGTGTCATGTAAGAAATATTACGTGCAAGTGCTCAAATGATTTATTGCAGTTGCAGTATTTTCTTCGGAATTTATGTAATTCTGCCAAAATCACAATCCACTTCCCGCCCCCCCTCCCCTCCAATTTTGACTTAGGTAACCAAAGGTTTTATTAACCTGGGAATGAAGAACATGTTTCTGAAAGGGCTTAAGCAGTGGAATGATGAATGGAAGTGTTCCCAAAGCATGCACGTAAAGTGCTATCACCGAGCTGAGGCTGGTTTCTGCTCCATCGCCCCAACAGGAAAATAGCAATATTGCTGGAATGATTCCGCTTAGGCTCTATTATTTGCGGTGGCGCCTGACAGTTATGGAGTTGGAATTCAATTTCTTTCATCTAAAGCAGGTGTGCCTTTAAAAAAAAAAAAAAATCACTCTGCCACTTCTGTATAACGCATGGAGATTGTTGGCTTCTTGCCTGAAAGCGTTTCAGGGCACTTATCCCATTTTCATACAGCAGAAGTTGTCCATGAATATCATCCCAGTTAAAGACATGAGCGAATTTGCTCTATCCCAAAACAAGATAATAGATGATATGAAAAGCTTTATTTTATGCTAGCATATACATTTAAGAACTCGTTCTGAAGGGCATTTTTATAGAAATCTTTATACAAAGCACATAAAGAGGTTTATATTATTTTATTATTCAGGACAAGAAGAAAGGCGTTTCTTAATCTTGATATATCTGTATTTGATATGACAGGTTAACCTTGATGTTAGCATCATGGATCCAAATTTTGCTTCCCAGTTTGACTCTAAAATACCCTACCGTATTTTCAGATAGTGAGGTATCCAGGCACTATTTGTGAAGAGTACATGGCACATTTATTTTATAGGAAAAGACTCTACAAGTGTCTGCTGGGATTTAGACAGGTTTAGTTAGAATAGGATTTGAGTTCACATGGGAAAAAAGGTGTGTAACATCTGGAAGAGTGATATATGTTTAATGAGGTCAAATAAGAGTATATGAGAATGTCTGTGTCGTATTATATATTTCCCTGCATGTATATACACATTTATACAGCAATGTCTACCTGGATTGTAGACGTGCATATTTTTATGTGTAAATTTATATATGTATCTATGAATATGTGTATATGTATGCACAAATAGTCTGACCAACAGACATGTGCAGCTCAATACTGCTTGTATTTGACTTCCCCTTTCTAGTCTCTTATTAATTCCATTTACTTGTCAAATAATTTACAGAGAGACAAGCTGCATTTTCAGAAAACTCCACAGATGACTGACTTGTACATTGGCTGATGCTGAATGCAGCTTGGATAACTTGAGCACCTTTGATTTGTAGTTTAATGTCTCTTAATGTATAAATGAACTAAGTAATAGTGATGTGAAGGCCACTAGCTGCAGCAAAGGATTGCCTAATATGAGGAATTTTTTATTAAAGACACCGTGGATTTTCAGGCTGTACAGAAATCAATAGTATCTTTAATCTTTGGGATTTAGTCCCTGGGTTCTTTCCTAGGGAATGGATGGCCGGTTACTGTTCCATTCATGGGTAAATTCCAGAGTTAAAAATATCTGCTCTAAGATTTACCTTTTCTTAATTATTGTTTTCTGCAACAGGCTACACTCCTCAGTACCTTTATGCTTTAGAATAAACATTTGACAGACAGACAAGTTTAGCACATTATTATTTAAACTCTTCTTGGGAAAATACACCATCACGACAGCTTGTAGTGTAACATTATGTACCATTTATATCTAACCAGATAACATTGTTTTAAATTAATTCTGTTGGCTTAATTAATGCTATTACTTTAATCCATTTAGGAAGGCAAAACCAAGGAAAGCGTGATGGTATCTGTTAGGACAACAGATACAATATCAATTTCAACTTTCCACAAAATTCCCTGTTGTACAAATGGTGCAGGGATTGTCTCAGTCTCTGCTGGGACTAAGGCCAAAGTTTTTAACTATGCTTCCATTGGAAATGAGGTTTGTTTAGCCTGCTTTGTTTGGGTCACCCCTTGCAGCCCTGAACAAATCTGCTCTAATGGCTGGTTTGAATGTAAAAGTCAGCACGAGCATTTGTCTTCATGTCTGCCATGGAACTTGCTAAATTATCTGGATCTCTCTGAGTCAATACAAATTAAAAATACGCACAAGGTTTCTAAGAGAGTGATTGCTATTCTAGCAAGTTCATTAGCCTTCTGAGGAATGCTGTTGGCAGGCTTTGTTTAGCAGAAGTCCAAAACAAAGTAAACCAAAAATGTCAGAAAATGAATTGCAAATCAATTGGCAATATAAATGTGAGAAATAGGATGTAGATGATGAATAATTTAGGGAAATGTATATTGTTCCTCCAGGAATCTTAACTGCACAAATGGGAACAATGCTAAAGATTACAGCAGAGAAAGGGGAATAACTTGATTAAACAAATATGGGCCATCCAGCTTTTCCAAATACACTGGCAAAACCAGACTCCAGGCACTATTTAGTCTGTGGGAAAAAAAAAAAAAAAGAGTTCTTCAGTGAGGCCTTTTCTTTTCCCCCAGCTCTCTGTATTCTGTATCTATTCACATCAGACAATTTGACTGGATTTGTGACATTTTCAATATTTTCATAGTAAATAATTCTTGTCCTGAAGATGCTTGGTACCAAAAAAAAAAAAAAAAAAAAAAAT
>VZRN01002460.1:0-23882 GCA_013397935.1 Dasyornis broadbenti | reverse complement strand
TTTTTTAATTTATTATTTTCTGCTAAGTGCAACAGGCTTCCACTTCATTTGTGAAATGACAAATATCATACTTTGCACATTCCCAGCTAGAAAAATGCTTTACAGCAAACTGGTAATCTTGGTCTGATGGATCCAAAAGGACAACTCTTGACCTACCAAGGGAAGTCTCCTGAATGGAAGCATCTGTAGAGAATAATTCCAGTTTGTCTCGTCAGATCCCTGCTTCCATTTAGACTCTTTCTGTTAATTATTTGAGAAAATGTGCACCTCACTATCCTAAGCTATGACCAACCTGTTTAATGGGTTTTTCTTTATATTGAAGATTACATCACTTACTCATCTATATCAGTTGATTTCAATATTGATGCAGGAGCTATATGTATGAGAATGTACTTGTTAAAAAAATCTATACAGCACTTTAATTGTGATATTAAAATCTAATTATCATTAACAAAATTAAGTGACTATCTGAACAGAGCTTCATGCTGTCTCTTGATACGTTATGTAATTGAAATGAAAATACATTGATTTTTGCCCCTAGCCTTTCAGTACAGGTAAAAGACAGGGCAACCTGCCTGTTTGGAGAGCTGGACATTGGGGAAGCCAGGACATCTGACTGGAATAGTGTCTGTGGTACGGGCAGTGACTGTGGTTTAAAAAAACCCCAAATTGTTTTGTCTTAGTGGTGATGCAGGGGATGAACTGGACATGAAGAGCTACACTGGCGTGATGGTCAGGTCAAGCCCAGCTGCCAGATGTGCTGTAGCTTTGCAAGCCATTCTGGTAGTCAGACATACCTTAATGAGGGTAAGGAAAAGAAAGGAAGAAAAATTATCTAGAACTTGGATATAGGGCTAGGTAGCAGCTGAGCAGTCATGAAACCTCCTTTAAAATATTCTGTAACTTTGTTTACATCTTCCATAAGGTTAACAAAGCTTTATTCCATTTATTTGTAAAGTATTTCAGTTTTTTGGGGTTTTTTTGGTCATTACTGTAAAGATCACTGGATTTGGGCCTTACCTTCTTTTCACATGTGGAACCAGTGTAGCCACTTCTGCAAGCACAGACATTTGGTCTGCTGCATCTGCTTCCAAATAGACAGTTTTGCTCACAAAGTGCTACGAATGAAAGATAAAGTTTTATAGAAATACCCTTATTCTAAGTCTTGTAATTAGGGGGTGAATATTTAGATATACTGAAAATTAAAGATGGTTTGTCATAGGCTTCTTGTGCCTCTGTGTCTTATATTTACAATTTTTAGTTTTCCATTTTTTTTCTAATGATGGAGGAAGAGAAGACTTTGACAAAGTAAACCTTGGCTCAGCTGGAAATGAATCAGTACAGAGCCTAATTTTGAAAGCCAGGATACATTCTGGGCATTGATGGTTGGGCAAGATTTGTGCCAAAATTGATTTTCTTTTGTTCCAATTAAAATAAATAACAGCTGTTAAAAGAGCTGACCTCAAGCTGAGATAAAAGAATATGTTAAATATTTACTCCCAAAGGTGATGCTACCACAACAAATAAATAAATGGGAGAATTTGGTGAACTTCACACTTTACACCTCTGGCAACCAAGTAAGGATGTGTGATTTCATGGTCGTAGAGAATCGGTAATGAGCTACTTATTCCTCGGAAAAAGAAATCAGAAAAACGCTTCTGTCTTATCTAGAGTGCTGCTGCATTTATAAAGACCTCTCAATTTGAAGATATTCTGTTAATAAAAGAATCACTGTTCTATTATTTTTAAGAGAGTAAAAAGCAATTAGTCGAATTTCAGCCAGTTTTCCATCCTCATTAGCAGTTTCTATTGTTTTGACATTGTTTTGGCATAAAGGAAAAAGAACAGCCAATTCATAGGGCACCAATTCAAGAAGAACACACATGTCACAATATTTTAATTAGATCTCATGAGTTAAGCCTTCTATAAATATTGCCAGAATATTGTATCCTAGTTACAGGCAGTCAAACTAAATGCCTTCCAAACTGGTCAGATGTGACTCAACAAGTGGTTTCTTGCATTTCCTTGTGAGGCAGAGGCATATAGGAAGCTGCCAGCCATGCACCATTAAGACTGAGCTGAAAATAAAGTAGACACGTGTCTGTGACCAATCTCCTTCGTGATGGAGAAGGATGTTCCATCAGACTGGAATCAATTTGCTGTGTTCCTATGAGGTTGTTTTGTTTTTTTTTTTTTTGTCTACAGAAAAGCAACTTTAACAACTTCAACGGCTGAAGGATCAAATTCCACAATTTCAGTTTGTTGCACTTAGGTTCTGATTTTGACACAGATTTAAGTTCATGCAAAATCTTTGTCTTGAGATCTGAAGCCTCAGAGACGGACCAAGTCAAACTTCTTTAGGAAACACATTGTGGGATCCTAAGCCATCCAAAATTGATTCTCAAGGGTTATGATAATTGTTATAATGACCTTGGAAGGCCAATGGCGTCATATTTCACAACACAATTTGTATTGGGATTGTTCTAGCAGGTTGTTACGTCAGTGAGGAGGCTGAGATTTTGACAGAGTAGGGAATATTAAAATCGAAATGTCCATAACAAACTTCACAGCTATGGGGCAGAGGAGCAAAGAACCAGACTGACTGCCACCCTACACATCTTAAGGAGGAGAGGCTGTAACCAGGTGGTAAAAGAGGATTCCTACGGTCAGGTAGTGTGAGCTGTGCTGTGTCAAAGCCACGGACCCAGACCGTGTCCAGAACAAGAACACACACAGACCTGACCTTGCTGGTGACCTTCAGGTGCTCCTTTTGGCAAAGCCAGCTGTGCCAGTGGCTGTTTGCTCTAGGACTCCAGTGACCCGGAGCTAGGAACTTCCTGGTGTATGAACTTGCTGATGCATTCCTGCCACTTTAAAAAAGTAAAAGTGCTGTTTTCTTGAAACAAATTTGAAGGAGGTAATTTGGTTTTGTTAGGTGTCTGTTGCAAAATTCTCCTTAAGATATAGAATCGTGAACTGCAAACTTCTGAAGTTCTTCTTCTTCTGAGAAGGCAGGGGGCAAGTTTGAATTCTGGGTGTGGATGAGGCAGAGGAGGAATGAAATTACATTCAAGCTGGAACAGGGAACTTATCATCTCTGGAGTGCTACTCCAGCTCCTCCATGAACCTTGAAAGGACAGATTTATAATTGGAAAATTCTTAGAGTTTCACTCACTGGAACAAAAACATTTCCCAACAGGGATTGCATTGTCAGCAGAAAAGGCTCCTTGTGCCCAAGCAAGTTTTGTTCCACTGTATGCTAAGCAGGAAGAGAGAGACCTGTGTATGATAATACTACTAAAGAGAGAACTGTGTGTATTTCTATTATTTGTTTGATATGAGCATGGGCTGGGGAAAAATGAAGCTGATTTTCCTTTCAGCTTGGTAGTGGTTAAAACAGGAACAGGTAATGCAAAGTGAAGTGGATTTTTCTGCAGGTCCCTATAGCATCTGGAGGTATTCTGGTACAAATGGGCATTAGATAAGGTACTAGGCTTTTTTTTTTACTGTCTGTGGTTTTCCTGATTCTCAGTGGATGCAAATAAATTTAAAAAAGGAAAATGTTTCCTCTATTTTTTATCCTTTTCTTCCTGTCTGTCTCTCCCTATTCATGCCACCCTCCCCGCCCCAGCTTATTCCTGTAGTTCTCAGAAAAACAAGAGCTCAGTTAGGAGGAAAGTTGAAAACATTTTGGAGGAAAATTGGAATTGACATCACAGAGGATAATAACAGAGCTGAAGTTCAAATGAATATTTCATAAATGTATTTACAAGGGATGCTAAGCCACTAAACACTAAAAATGACACCAGCTATGTATGCATTATCCCGTACAGATTCAGCAAAGTCATTTAACAAGCTAAGCTTATGTTAAAATTATAATCAATAAATGCCAATTACAGAAAGAGTTTTATCCCTGCATGTTAAGAGAACAGAGCTATAATTTGCATGCGAACAACATTCTTTTCAAAATTATTTGCTTTTTTTAAGGTTTGGAAGGGTTACAGAGGAAAGCTTGAAGAAATCCTGCCTAGGATGTTTTTCAAGGCAGAGAGAGAGAACGGGGAAGAATATTGAGGAAATTATAAGGCCATAAGCTTGACACTTATAACATGCAAATAAAGAGAAGTTATTCTGAAGGGCAATGAGGAGCCAGTATGAGTTCAATAATATTAGAACAGAAGACAGCAGCATGAATTTTAATGACGAACATCCTTCACAACTATAACCTTCTTATACTTTATAATTAATTGTTAGAATTATACCTTGATCCTGCATTCAGAGCCTTAAACCACAGACTTGTACCCCTGGCCAGAAGCCTTCTGAGTTTACTGGGTTGTGTTTTGGGTATATCTGTCAGGGTGATCAGATTCTACTGCCAGGTGTTCATTGCTTTGGCCTAATGGCTCTTTAAGAGCTCAAGAGAAAGAAAAAAGTGAGTTACCACTGCAGGAGGCAAGGGGAACCCACAGGCATGGAGCTTTAGACTGGGTATCTAACATAGAATAGGCAGGAAATCACTGATGGGAGAACATGGTGACCCTGCGATAGTGTTTGTTTCTTTTCAGAAAGGGAAGTTTTTGGATATTCTTGCAGTCATGAAAGCTAAAAACAGAGTCAGACAAAAAAAGCTTCTAATGGAGGAGCCTTCATCTATAAAGCTGCTGTTTTCTATAGTTGAGACACATTGAATATTTCAAATTACTTTTTTAAACCTGTTCTTCCAAAAGGTTATTTCCCTACATTTGCAGTAAAGTCTGAAAACTGACCATTATTCCTTAAACTATGGCCCTCAAAGTCATAGGTATTCATCAAGGATAACGTGTGTATTCCACCATACACCTTATTTGTTGGGACAAATGACCTATTTTATCGATTCTCTTTCAGAAGCCATTCTGTTCAGTTACAGATGAGCAGGGGAGAAAACTACTCTTTTGACTGACCTCTTTATTTACAGTCTGATAAAGGAGGACTATTGTGCTTTATCCATTATCAACGTCTACTGAAAATCTCTTTTGCTCTTGCCAAGTTCTTTAGCGGCAGCCAGAGACCAGTGAAACTGTAAATAAACTTTCCTGCACAGATGTCTCTGGAATGTCATTGTGAGTTTGATTGTAGCAGCAAGAAATCATAATTCACTGCACGACATGGACATGCAATTCCATCATGCATCACTGCAAAAGAGGCAGTTTTTGCTTGTATGATTGCATCTCCAAAATGTAGAAAATGAAGATGTTCCAAATGTCATGTTCCAAATTAGGTATAAGCTCCCTAACATACAGTGGATACCTCTGATATTACAGCCCATCCTAGCTCTCTGAGGCATTTTCAAAATATTTCAGAAATAAAATTGTTCTGACTTAGAGACTGCCATTCTTCATTGCAGTAGAATGGAAATCTGTTCTAGGGTACTGTCAATGGGTTTGTCTGCTGGAAGGTTGAAGTGCTTTGGATTATCATTTGTGATAGAGATTGATGTCCTTTGTTCCTGGTGATAGGTGACAAGAAAATCTGAGACATAAGTATTTGCAGTTCTAAATATTTAAATTATTAGAGACCTAAAAGTAGAGGATGTTTTGCCTTTTCTGGTTTAGTAGAAGCCTGAAGAAAGAAAATGTTTAGAGAGGAATTATTGTGGCAGCTGCTGCCTCCAAACAGCTTCTCGAACTGTCCTTGTAGGCCCAGGCCTTTGAGAGGTAGAAACTGCACTGATGGAGGGGATCTGTGACTTCTTATCAAAGACAAATCAGAAAGCAAATGTCCAAGATGAATTATCAGTATTTGTCCATTGTCCCCTCCATTGTCGTAAGGGCCTGCTCTGGCTACCTCAGTGTAGAGGACTGAAACAATCTATTCCATCTGAGAAATGTCCAGAAAATAGAAGCGGAAGTCCCTGTGTATCCTGTGGTTTAGTCACCCTCCTGAATGTGTTAGGAAGTCTAAGAGGAAAAAATGAGGTTCAGGGTGTAGATGAAACCTGTGTCTGCATTTCCATCCCCACCGTCCCGATAAGGGCAGTCGAGTGAATTCACAGGCTGAAAACAAAGAACGCAGTTGGGATTACTGAATCTTCTCCTACCTTTGAAAAAGCCCCCGAGAAACAATCCAGCCCTAATGGATTCTGAATTACAGAGAAGATACAGTGATTGTTGAAAAAACCTATCCTCTGGACTGTTAATTGTAGAGTGAGACGGAATATTTGCATTATGGAATGGAAACTGTTGAGATTAATCATATAAAAATATAGAATTAGTATATAATATGAATTAATATATTAAAATGTAGTATAAGAAACAATAGTTATTATTTAATCTAATGTCATGGACTAAATACCTATAAATATGAAATAATCTTTTGATACAATGAAAAGGATGTGGCTACTACTTTCTTATCTTACAATGTGAATATTTTGCTCTGTTGTTGAATTTAATGTCTGAAGTCTGTAGTTAAAGTGGTGCAAATCCAGGTTGAATTCAGCCTTGTTGATAACACAGTGGAGCACAGAATCTGGGAATACATATCCAAGCAAGACAGGGGTGCTGAGCTCAGGGAAACCTTGGGAGCTGAAATGTGGCAAGTTTTGCACAGGGGAGTGGAGTGCTGAACCAAAGAGCTCCTTGCCAGAAGCACACAGGTTCTGGCAGGGCCTGTGGGTTTGGCCCACGGTCCCTGTGCTGCTGGGAGATGGCACAAAGGCCAGAGCAAGACAAGAGCAACAAAAAGAGTCACCAGGGGTTGGCTTCAGCCCTTGGTGCTGCTGCAGCCTGAGCGGCTCTGCCGGAGCTGAGCAGAAGGTGAGCAAGGGAAGCACTCAGGAGGCTTTTCATGTTTAGACAGATAAAAACGTTTGGTTCATTGAGTTCTGGGTGTGAGGGAATAGCCTCCCATTAAAACATGAAGCACGACTTACTTTCAGGGTTACACTTCTACGCAAAACTTTATACCTGACATCTGTGAGGATGAAGACTTTGCTGTTCCCCTGCTTCGCCCCTGCCTCACTGTGAATACCCTGGAGCAACATTGTAAGACCTCACCATCTGCTCTCTGACAATAGTCTTCTCTCTTTCTCTTTAAAAAAACAGAAGTTTGGGGTTGCTGTGGGACCTGGGAGTTTCAATCAGATCCTTTTGGAGAAAAAAAAAAACCCGTGATTTAACCTCTCACTATGAGAAGAAATAGTAAAACCAGAATGACTAGGAAATGAAGGGATTTGGAGCAAAGTTTCAAAGTTTAGATAAATCTATAAAAAATTACCTGGGCTTGTGTGTCTGCATAGAACAGCAGAAATTGTTAATGGTAGTCTTACCTGCCTTTCACAGGAACAAGCACGATTTGTTTATTTATTTTATAAACTGAGTCAAGAATTTGCCATTGATAACTTTAAACATTCCCATGTTTGAACTAGAAGACAGCTGGCACAAAGAAACAATTACAGAGCCATTGGGAGTTAGCTGACAGAAGATTTCCATAAGTAATTATGCTCTGTGAGTGTGAGGGGAAAGGAAGACGAAGGAGATAATGCCCTTTAAAGGGGATAATGCCTTGATATTTCCCTTATACCTTTTTGCTGTAGAGCTAATAGCAGACACAAACTGAAGAGACCCTGTATGTAATTGGCAATAACAGGTCTCTTCCTATTCTGGGTCTTCCAGTCGCCCCCAAACGCAAATACTTCCAGCCACCTTGGTGGTCAGTCTGAACATGCAGAATTTACAGGGTCAGGCTCTAAGGTTGGCAGACACACAGAATTTCTTTCTGTGCTTAATGCAATCTGGGTATGTGGAATGGGTACTCCATTTCCTTTTCTCCTTGACCCTTCTTTTTTACCTTGTATTTCAAATTATTTAATTTTAAAAGTACTTATTTTGTCTGACGGGTTGATATCAGCATCCCTGTAAGAAAAAGATAAGTCAAGCCTCTTTCTTATGTTGAATCTAGAAATGTTTTTGAAAGTAACAGTTTTACTGGCAGCACAGGACAGTTCTGACAAATAAGAATTTAGGTGCTAATCATGTTATTGTTGACTTTTACACGTAATAGAATCATGGAATCTTTGAGGTTGGAAAAGACCTTTAAAATGATTGAGTGCAAGCACAAATCTAACACAATATACACACAGCAGAAAATTTAATGCGTAAAAATCTGCGGTGGTTACAAAGCTGTAGTAATTAAGGGAGCACTTACGGGTCTGGCACAGCATTCCCGCCCATCCTCCGGAGCACTCGCAGATGTTGGGACCTACGCACTCCCCACCATGGAGACATTTCTGCAGGCAAACAGCTGAACAGGTTGACATGAAACAAGTGAGAAGATGTGCGTGAGTTATCTGTGTGTTCAAGAGCTGTCTGAGAGGTGACCTGCTAGGCTTTATTCCATATGGCTGACTTCCAAAGGAATGGATGTGTTCTGCTCATCGCATTATCAGTATGCAGGATTCTTCGATATTTTCTTCTTAAGAAATTTGTCTTTGGTAACTGTCTACTGGGAGACTTGACATTTCTAATGCTTAGCTCATCATCAGCTGAGAATAATCGCTCTGTGATACATCCATGCATGTTATATGCCTACTACATGTTCCATGTAAAAACCCAAATATTTTCATAGTAAAGTTTGATATGTTTATAGCATTTATTATTTGTTCAGAGATCCTGAAAGAGTGGGTGCACGATCTGGTGTATATATATGAGAGACGCTTCCTTCAGCATTCCTGAACAAATTATTAATATTATAAATTCAAACCACTGGTTCTGAAATCATATTTACTAGCAGGACCCAAAGGGTAAGAAGCCAATATTTTAATCTGGTTTACATACAGTATGTCATCTTGATTATAAATATATTCAGTTTATCTGTCAACTTCATGGTAATGAATAGCCATGTACAGAAAAATATTCCTTGAAAATATTTTAGGGTGAGAGGTTTTTTTTTAATTACATTTTTATGTAACTGTAGTCAGAGTTACAGAGTAAGAGCATGTCATTCTCCAAATTATGCACCGATGACCTTGAGAGTACATCAGTTTGGAAGGCTTTATAGCAGGCTTTGGATAGTTCTGTACTTTGAAATATATGACATTTCTCTGCAAAATATAACAAAATATGTGAAGCTGTTTAAACATAAAATCAATGCTTGAAGTTTAATACTATAAAAATGAATTTCCATAACAAGATGTATAACAGAGCTGCAGGAAGCAGAACCAGGGTTCCCCTGCACAGCTTTTTCTCCTTTGCAGGCATCGAGTGTTTATAGCATTTTGTATTACCTGTGCTTAAAACTCTTTTTCTTCAAACTGCTGAAGCAGCAAAACAG
Source organism: Dasyornis broadbenti (assembly GCA_013397935.1). Lineage (NCBI taxonomy): Eukaryota > Metazoa > Chordata > Aves > Passeriformes > Dasyornithidae > Dasyornis > Dasyornis broadbenti. Next base: position 14,576 of record VZRN01002460.1, on the reverse strand, counting down.
ATTCTAGGTTGGTTTTTGGTATTATTGATGTCTACTGGACTAATTAATACAATCTGTTGGATGGGAGTAGAGGTGCTTACGTTTGCTGCAGTGCTTTCCCCTCCAGCCAGATGGGCAGTCACAGACATTGGGGTGGACACATTTCCCCCCATTCATGCACGTGGGGTCACAGACACCTGCAGGAACACAACAAAGGGACAACATGGGAGCTGGGAAATGAGGGAAGGCTTTAGTAGAGGCTTCCTTGCTTCCTTGCAGAAGTTTAGTTTGCTTGTAATTAAAACCCAGAAAAGTAATTTGGATTTGAGAATCTGAAACACAGAGGCTTGATAGCTCCCATAAATCCTTATGGGAAATGCTGTGCCTTGTGTGGAAACTCTTTGGGGGAAGCTCCAGGGAGAGCTGCCTCGCCAGAAAGAGCAGAGAGGCATGGATTACAAAGACACTCAGAAAAGCAAGTGGACAGGCCATAGATTGTTAAAGATTTCGCTTCCTCATGGGAAAATTCCTCCTTCATGTTCTCAGATGTTCATTTGGATAAAAAAAGACTTGAAGAGGATGGATTGTTTTCACCCAGTTTTGGGTATGATTTTGCATTCAGCCAAACATAAATCCTAAAGATCTATTCCTCCACCGCCTTTTGAACCCTTATTTGTTAAAGTACTTACCTTTTTACTTTATTCTTTCATACAAATAAGATGTGAGAGCTGAGTTGTTCTTTCAAACACAAGAAGCCAGATGGTTTCTTTGTTGATTTCATTAAAAATCTCATCGCTAGTTCTTGTGTCTCAGGTAAAGTTGTATTTATCAATGTTGTTTTAGAACACCCAGCATTCAAATCTCCCATTTCTGGGAAGTCAAACTGTCCCTTTATGGTAAGCGTAGGAAGCACCCATCAGCGGCAGGGCAATTCAGAAACATGGCAGTGCTGGCATGATGGGAGTGGGAATGATTTGCAATTTACATGGAAGGAGGCGTTGGATAATTGGGTGGAGTACAAAAAGCCGTGTCACACAGCAAGAGGCTGGACTGGGGTGGGAGAGCCAAGTCAGGAGGAGTTTGGCAGCGGAGGTGTGAGAGCACATTGGTGTCCGGGGCTCATGCCACGTTCAAAGCTCGATGTGCACAGAGGAACTGCCGGTGGCTCCTTCCCATCCCCGGTAATCGCTGTCACTCCTCCCTGCCTGCAGGCACGGGTGGCTGAGGAGCACCCAGCTCCTCCTCAGCAGGGAGCAGGGAGTCGAGGGGCTGCCAGCAAAAACACAGCAGTGCCTTCGTCAGCCTGGAGGCTGTGCTGCCTGCCAGCACAAGGGCAGCACGGACTGAACTGGAATGCTGATGCTGCAGCAAGCCCGATTGCCGAGCTGTCCTGCATGCAGGACTCGGAATGACCACAGCCCTCCCTCAGACCTTCACTGTAGGAGGTGGAATCCTGAAAAGAGCCGCAAAATAGGGATGAATACTAAAAGATAGCATGCAAAAATGCAGCAACTTTTATTTGATGGAAGAATAACCTTCTGTTTCTCCCTCAGGGATGACCAGGCGTTTTAAAGTAGGTAGATTTGGGTTCCTAATTATTCCTCTGACGTAGTGAAATATTGCTTTTGTGGCACTTTGTGTGCTGGTCTCTCCCTTCAGTCCAGACGCTGCTGCACTGACAGCTTTTAGAGCTGTATTGCTGCGCTTGCCTGGCTGCGACATTTGCATTTCGTTCTGTGCCAAGCCTCCTGGATCCCTCAGCATCCTGACCTGCCCTTAGGCAGGGCAGACGTGGCCATGATTATAGGGGCTCCTTGGACCCCAGCCCTTAAACTGTCATCCTCCATTTCCTTCTTTCTCCACCTCTCCTGATCCATGCCGTAATCTTGGCCTCTGCTTTCTAAGGCTAACAGGGATCTACATTTCTTGCTGAGCTATTAAAAAAAATGTTGCAACCACTGGTTAAAACCTAGATGAGTTCAAAGAGCCATGGCATCCATAACTCTGAAATCATTTAATCTCTTATTTTCCCTCTTTTTCTCTCGCCTTTGATCTCACATCTCCAATAAGAAATTTTTTGATGCACAGTCTTACATTGTGTTGTATTTGACTTCACACTTCAATTATAAAACAGCTTAGACATTCAGAATTTAGAAAAGATGAGCCCAAACCATAAAGTTTGGTTCTAGATTTAAAATCACCTTATGCTTTTTGATATTCATGGACCATAGTGTCCCCAGTGCTAACCTGCTCTCCTAAAATCATTTGAAAATCTATAGATTTAGTTTTGAGATGATATGAAACTTGGACAATGTCTTCTCACCACCTCTTTAAAAGTACAGTCAAGAAAAAGTAATGAGGATAGTAGCACTTGTTCAAATGGAGATTTCTCCTTTTTTTCTTTCTTTTTTCCTCATATTTTCTGTCTATTTTTAAATCTTATATAAACATCACATTCCTGTTTTTTGTTTTTTGGTTTTTTTTTTGTACTGACAGCAGACTCTTTCTTCAGAAGCAGGGAGCCAGATTAATAATTCAGCAAAGGTTTAAGCAACAGGTGAGGTCCAGTCTTGATCTGAATAAAACACATAAGTTCAAACTGACTTTCAACTTTCCGTTTCTCCCTTTCTTTGTTCAGCTGCCTCACAAATGGCCAGATAGGTATGAAAATATATTATGATCTGCCTTCATTACTTATGGCATCTCTGGCTTCAGTGATAAATCCAAAGGAGTTCAATTCAAAGTGAACTAAGGGTTCAAGTAAGTACCAAACCTGTTCTGCACTGGAGGAGCACTTCTGCCTGCCTGCCCTCTAGGGAAAAAACTCTCTTTTTGCCAAGGAATTCACAAACACCTTTAGGTAAATGAATGCAGTGTTATCTCTCCCTTTTCCTGCCTGACATCTCCACCTTGTCCTCCCTTTCTTTAACTTTCTTAAATACAACTCCATCTCAATACCCATCAGGCAGACTTCAACATTTGTTAATGATAACTAGTTCGGATCCTTTCTAGTCCCACTCCTTGGCCTCTGTGGAGGAGTTCCAATTTCAAAATAGCAAACAAAAATGTTAGAGCCTCTCCCAGGAAAACTAAATAAATTATCAGACACTAGGAGAGCAAATCAAATTATTGCAATCCTCCCAGGCACTGGCACGACTTTGAAAAGACTCACTTTTTTTTTTTTTTTTTTTTTTTTTTTTTTTTTTTCTTTTTTTTTCCCCTCCTCTTAAAAAAGGCCTGAGATCTTGACCCAGAGACAGCAGTGGTTTGATAAGTTTTCCATCTCTCACGGGGTCTAGTCCTAATGATAAGGATATAAACACATTTGTGTCTTCCCTCAGCTGCAGTTAGGTAGAACATATATGTGGGAGTAGGGAGAGTCCTGTACTGACCACAAATCCTGGGTGCAAATTTGCTGGCAGTCAGGGGGTATCACTAAAGCCCGAGTCATTCCCTTGCTGCTAACATCGACATTCCCGTGCTCTCCAGCAAGAGCCAAAGCACAGAATTTCATATGCAATGGTGTTACTCGAGTCTGTAATGCACCACAATTCTGTAAGGCCACCTCTGACAACGAGGAACTTCCCCGATCTTGTGTTTCCCTGAACCGGTGAGTTAGATAAGGTAAGCCTATGCTGAAGGTGATAATGCAGGTTGAAGAAGAAGCGTGGTTCTGTGCTGTATTTCAGATGAGGGGTGATTTTGATAAGCTAACGAGCAGCTGCAGGTGTTCAGATAAAACACAGGTGTTGCACAGAACATCACACAAAACGTGCACAGTTCTCCCACGCGCTGCAAGGCATTCACAACTTGCTGAGTTTTCTGTTTTATGCAGCAGCTATTTCTCTTTGATGGCTTTAATGCATTTTGACCTTACAATCCCTTAAAATTTCCTGTGACCCTTTCATAGCTTAGCCCCTCTAGGCTTACTCGACCCAGTGAAGTGCTTCTTGCAACTCTTTTATCAACCTCCATGAAGCTCCATTCTGAACTCTTCAGCCCTAACATCTTTAAGGCACTCAGACCTTCTGCTCTGCCAGCCAAAGTGAAGAATTTTCCTGCAAAATAAATATTTCTGGAGATTACTGAAACCACCCAACACCTGAAATGTTGTGTGTAAAGTGAAGCCTGCCCTCCTGGTGTAAGTAGCACCAGTGATGGACACCCACAATTCCAGTGACTTCTGCTGCCTGCCTTTGTTCCCATGGATCTACAGTAACATTCCCACTAAAATATACACAGTGTTAAGCAAAATATCCCTGCCATGCAAAGCCAGAAGGGACTGGGCACAGTTGAGCACTGGGCATGCTTTGCTGGACTGCAGAGACTAGAATTGACTCTGTCAGAGTCGCACTGCTAGCCAGCAGTATCTGCTGACCAGAGACAGTGGTTAGAAGAAGCCAGAATCATCCTCCAGACTTCCACTGCTTCTGTGGATTATCAGAAAAAAAACTTTCCTAGTTTAACCTAAGCCGCCTTTAGACACAAGGACCTCGTTACAGCTTTTCTCACTAGAAGGAGATAATAAGTAGTGAAAGTATTTTAATTTTGTTGAAAGAAGACAGTCTTTTCTACCACCCTCATAAAGTCGAAAGAGGGGAATATTACACCAGGGCCCTGAAATCTTAGAAGAAAAAGATCCTCTACAATATTTCAGGAACTGAAACATCCATGTCCTTTCCTGGCCATGAGACTGCAGAGACTACTTCTTTCTGAATCAAAAATTACCTGTCATCACGTATCCTGAGCCATGGTTCTGATGAGAAGACGGTACATCATGCTGCAGTGCTGATTTGAAGATGTAGTTTTCAAGACAGCTTGCCTTTTTCTTTCTTTTTTTTTTTCCCCCCCTCTTTTTTTTTTTTTTTCAATTTGCCCTGTAGAAGCTGAGTAAATTGACCTGCTTCTGGGTGCATCCTGCCTTTGGATGGAAGAGAGAAAATAGCCTCAAGCAGTAACATCTGTGTGGGCCAGCTAAGGCAATGCATCAGGCTGGATCTTGCTGACAAAGAGCACAGCAATGCAGCCAAAAGAACACCCACTGGTAGATACACACTTCAACTCATCCCTAAAGTCACCAGCCCTGTGCTGACATTTCTGGGTGATTCACAGGCACTGCTTTCATTTCTGGCTGGTGTTGGTTTCGAACTGATGACTTCTCTGTGGGTCTAGTGCGTGTTTCAACTTGGTTTATTGCTCTTTTGGGGAGCAGGGAGCTTGATCGGTCTCAGTTTTGGTTTTTCTGTGGGTACATGTTGTTTTAGTGTTTGTTTGCTCCTGCTGCTTAGTGGTTACCTTGATTTGGTGTGACATTCTCAAAAGCAAGGAGCTGTAGCTGGGGAGATACAGCACAGTACGGACACAGAGCGTGGGGCAGATTTAAAAATATCCCTGACTGGTCTTGTCAGGAAAATACAGCTGACAGAAGATGAGCTGTGGACAAAAATGAAACCAGTAAATGTGAAAGCAGTGGATTTTGTGTTAAAATTGGCACTTTTCTAGCCCTTTTCAGCTGTTTGTAAGTAAAATATATCACCTATTGATAAAACAACAAAAAAAAAGCCAACAAAACATGCAGAAGCTCTGTGATAGGAATGGCACGATCATGATACTGCAGCCTTAAGTTGTGGGGTGTTGCTAATCTTTTTTACAGAACAAGAACTGGAAGGTCAGGCCTGCAGTTTCACACAACAGCACAGTTCAATTGATCGACTGGAGAAAGGTCCCCCCTCTCTGGGTGCATTATGCACCCAAGCAGCACTGCTCGGATGAAATATTATCATGACTGGAGAAAGGATTGCTTGGATGCTTCTAGGCTCCAAATAAAGATTTGATCTTGCTGAATGATCTTCAATCCTCTAAAAAAAAAATTAAAAAAAAAAAAACCCAAAATAGGTGTGTTCTGGCCAAAAAAGATGTTTCTAACGAAGGGCACCGTTGTTTGGATTCTACTGGCAGAAACTTGTGGAGGTAAAAAAATGTCATTCACCCCTGTAGAGGGTATAACTGATGCTCAACAGATCATTAGTGAGATGGATGTACCAATATATCTGCTGCTGTGAAGGTCCCAAATGCACACAGCTCTGAAAAACACGTTATGGATTCGGGACACTAACAATTTCTAGTCCCCTTTCTTCTGCTTCCAAGGGCAGTGAGGAAATAGTTTTGCCCATGCTGAGTTTTAGGCACATATGTTGTTCCACTGCTTGGTTTTATCTGAAATTCCTCGTCTGTGTTGATTTGGGTTTGTAAATAAAGAAATAACTTTCTCTCCAAGCTCTAACAGAGTAACCTCAGATGTGTGATCCACTGAATGTCAGTAATTATAACCACAGATTAAATTTTAGGGAGAAAGAATACTTGTCATGTAACAAAATTGCAAATTTTGTGCAATGTTCTGAAATTTGGATCCTTATCCATATCAAACTACCAATCATTTTGAGGTTTGCTCATCCCTATTTCTCGCTTCACGTACCTCTGACGGAGATGCAAAGCACTTCTTCAATAAATTACCTTTCTGAATAGTAAAAAATAATCTGGCAGAAACCTCTGAGGGATGCAGTGCGGGAGAACAAATTACTACAAGACACAGAGGGAGCTGTAAATGTAATTGTGATGGTTGTGGTGACAGTTTGCATTTCTAATATATTCACTTTACCACAGAGCTCTAGCAATAAGAGTTATTTTGCATGACCTAGCACATTTCACGAGAAAAAATGGTCAGAAAAATTGTAAACCGTATAGATAGCAGTGCAATGTCAGTGCTTTGCCTAACTATGTCTGAGCCTTTATTCTGATGTGTACTCTGATATACTTATGGGGCCTTTTAGAGATATTAAAGCAGAAAATAAATCTAACTTAGTTATTAGTTCTGTAAAAATGAGAAAAATAATTACTACTTTATGGAAAAACTACTGAGCTGCTAGACTGCACTCCTAGAGTCAGTGTGTAATGCACTGCATTCCTGTTTGCCGTCACGTCCCTCGCAGCAGCTGATAACATTTTCTGCCAGCTAAGGAGGATCCTGATCTCTCCATCTGTACCTCCAAAAGGTTCCCTGGGTAGGCAGTGATAGGCAAGACTCCTAAACCTCAGCAAACCAGTGGGGGATTGTCACCGCAATACAGGCAGGGGACTCCCCACTCTCCTTGGACTGAAATGTCTCTCCCTCTTGGTCTCATGATCTTCATTTTGCCTGTTTTCTGTTGTCAGGTGAAAGTCTTGACCTGCAATGGCATGATTTTGGGATAGCTGCAAAATGCTTCAGCATCTTTCAGAATGAAAGCCACTATAAGCAAAATAAGCACGTGGAGGTGCACATTTGGATGTTTGGGGAATATCGTGCTAAGAACTGTTAGATTTTGAGATCATTAGTAAATCCTTTTTCTCATTTACGGACTGGTTTTCATCTGATTGCAACACTATTAATTTGAAAGAGACTATAGCTCTACTTGATTCTCATCTTTGCAACTGTTAGTGTATAATTAATGTGGGGAATTGCAAAGTGTACTCTCAGCACAGCTCGTATTCCCAACTTGTTAGGGGCTTGACTGTGGTAACAATTTCTCTCCATTGAAGAACGCTCTGTGTTTTATGAGGTCAGCGAACCATTCCAGCATTCATATAAATTGCTCTGTTGAGCTGCTTTCTTGTCATGCCTGAATGAGAAGTGGAAGAGGACTCCCACACACACTTGTTGCCCTCTGCTGATTGTTTTTGCAGCTCTGTGCTTGAGGGTGACCTGCAGTTTAGGCCCTTGGGGCACATTCTCCTTGCCCTGAGTGGGATAAGCCCCTGCCTGTGCTTGGTGCGATTTGGTTCATTTTCATCTGTGGAAAGGAAAAGGGAGACTCTAGTCTCAGCACAAGGAGAGCAGCCACAGGCCACAGCGGACTGGCTGACAACCCAGCCAAAAAGTAAGGGCCTGCTCAGGAAGTTTGGAATAGCACTGCTGCCTGCATTGGCACTGCACTAATCTGTTCATCACCCTGGTGTTATCTGCCTTCGAAAGTAAGCTTGAGCTTACATGGAAATCGGTGCTGGAGAGGATTGTCTTGGCTGCGTCTTTTTGTGGATGAACAGACAACATTAACCTCCATGACCGTGTGTCCTCTGGGCTTTTCAAGTGGTAGATACATTGCTCCTTTTTTAAAAGGGATGTTTCAAAAATGTTTTGGTCAAAAATAGATCCCCCAAATGTTGTTTCTTAAATCAATTAGTGGGCAAAAAGCACTTTTCCTCACACAGAAGCGCACTGCAAAGAGAGATGCAGTAATTCAGGAATCCCTGTTCTTTTGCTTTAGGCATGCTTTTACGTACAGCAGCAGATCTGGCACGTTTCTTCAGTGCCTTTAAGATACAAGTAAAGAAGTAATATATCAAGATTTAGATTTTCTACTCTAGTAAAATTCATGCTGTAGTCTGGGAATGTTCTGCTTATGGAATGAATAAAAAATTTAATAAGGCTTTTGGGCTTATTTAGAAAATATATTCAGTTCTTACCCAGATGTATTCTTGTTCCCTTCCTGAAAAATAAATTTAGACAGATGTATGTGCTCAAACCCTCTATTAAAATAAATGCATCAGCTACACATATATGAAAAAAAATTTAGTTTTTAAGAAATGGTTTTGTCACAAATCCTTACTAAGAGTGAGCAGAAAGGAGCACTGCTCTGAGAGCAGACAGAAAACCAGGTTGTGCCTTGAGTCACTGTCTCTGGTTGGGCTCTATCCCCTCCTCTGGGAAGTCACAGCACTCCATGTTCCCCCCAGGCAAGATGCATGGATCATGTTTTGTTCAGTTCAATGGGAAAGACAGCAGCAGCCTGATTTTTTTTTTTTTTTTTTTGTTCATCTTCTGTTGTATTTCCTGCCCAGGGAAGAAAGATGACATCTAATACAAACCTATTCTGTTGCATAGACTGGAAAATCAAGTAAGGACTGAGGCCAGTGTTTCCTTTTCCTGTGTCTCCACACTGGGCACCAAGCAGTGGACAAGCCAGCCTGCGAATCTTTGTATTTTGTGGCATAAACTATGCTTTGAACACTCAGCTACAAGTCTCTCTGCTATAAACAGCTGTTCATTTACTTCCAAACACCCGCTTTTCAAGGATATTTGCCATCCAGGAATCTTAGACAAATACTTGTTGCTTTGAAGCACATGCTTGCCATATGAAAAGCAAGTCTGATGAAATGATTCCTCCATCCATTTGGGTGAGATACGTGGTTTGTTCCCTGCTTGGTTGTGTGGGAGGGTTTGCTGGACCTCTGGCTTGCAAACTGGCCGATTTTAGATAGCTTAAGTCAATCTGGCTACTCAGTGAAGACATTCCAGAGAATATATCACACCGTGTCAAGATGACAACTCGGTGGGAGTCTGATTTGTTGAGCAGTAAAACTTCCTGCTTATGCAGCTGGAGAGGCAGTAATGTACAGAAACATTACATGGGAAGGCTGGAATATGGGAAATCAGTGACTTTCACAATATGACATTGCTTAGCAAAAAGCTGCCTCTGAAACCCAGTGTTCACATTTCCAATTAGTTTGCCTCTAGCTCTCATGCAAGGAAAGTCCTCATGCTACCGGGAAGGGAAAAGAAAGGAGGAGGGAAGAGGAGCAAGCAGAGCTGGAGGAATGAGTATGAGTTATATTGCACGCTGTGAATTGGCTGTAAATCCTGGCTGCAGGAATTACTGAAATGGAGAAATAGTTATCTCCTAACTTTGAGATCCACTCTGCAAAGTCCCAGAGTCAGTGCGATGATTTGTGTGATATGAAGTCGTCAGGATTGAGCCCGACACAATAAAACAGGTGCACACAGAAAAATGTTCGTGGTTTAACTGGTGAGCAAAGCCCAGGTCTCTGGCTGTGCACCACGGCCATGAGGTGATGCCGAAAGAGGGGCTGAGCTCAGGCTCCAAGTGTGCCTGGTGCGCTGGAAAAGGGAGGAGGATGCTCAGCCCTGTTCTCCTGTGACCTCTGCTTGCTGAGGAGCTCCAGAGGGAGCTGTGGCTCACCTTTTGTCGCCCAGAATGCACTCACAAGAAGCAGATACCAGAGGAAAGGATAAATGTGCTGTCCCATGAATCCCTCTTTTCCTCCCCTTCTCTTCATTCCAACCTTTCCTAAGAAAACTCAACTTTTATGTGCTTTCATTTTTAAAGGTTGTTCGTAGAGAAGGCCTATGAAAAGACATGTAGTGAATAAAGGAAACCTAGTGTGTTGTCTTTGTTTATAATTTTTGTAAGGATGCTGTAGAAATCAGTCAGAACCCTGGTTTAAAGCCTCATGAAAAGCAGTGACATCCCAGGATTGTTAAAGCTGTGTGTTTTTCAAAAGGGAATTCAAATCACTGCACAAACAATTTTTCTTTAGTGTTAACGCCTGAGTGTGTTTGTTGGATGCGAAGTTGATCCAGAAATATATTTTATCTTGAGGTGCTGCCAGCATTTGCCTCTTCCCTTTCAACAAGACTGATTATACTGGAAACAATCCTTCTCAAGTGAGGATACGAGGCTGTAGATTGCTGAGGCACAACCACACATTTCCCTGTCAGCGCTGCCACCCGCGCGCCCGGGCTGTGGGTGTCTGCTTTGCATAATCACCGGGCTCTTGTTGCAGCTGGCAGCCAATCAGGCCTGGCTGATTTACACTTTTTGGGGTTTTGAAGTGATGTTTATGTAGATGCAAAACACAAACTTTCAGGCTGAATGCCTTTCTCCACACACTCAGGAAGCGAAGGAGAGCGAGCCCGAATGAAGAAGACGTGGTGCCACCCCTCTCTCCTGTTTTTCGCTGTCATACAGGCAGTATTAAAAATTCCAAACTACACAGGGATGAAACTAAAAGTCCTAAGGCAGAAATTCCAAACTCTACGGGAATGAAAGTGAAAATCCTAAGGCATCTTTCTATGTACTTAAAATAAACCAATAGCTGATTTGGGTTCAGTTAAAAAATAACCTGTCTTTGATGGGCTGTGTGGCTTTTAGTTTTAATTATCTCTTTCAATTGAGAATCTGAAGCTGCCAAAAGTAAACAGAAGCTTTTCATTCTCTGTCCACACAGGTGAGATATTAAGAAGGAAAGAGCAATGTCTAAAAGCAGTGGAAACAATATCAACATATCAAACAATGACAAAATTGAGTAAACTGCCAATTCTTCTGCCTTAGTATTAAGTTTACTCACTCTGTCTTGATAGGCTTTATTAGACAAGTAATGAATCCACCCCAAATGTCTAAAATTACAGACTCAGTGTGAGTACATAGCACTTACTAACACCTCTGATTTGTACAAACACCTCTCATTTGCTGTCAGAGGCATTTGAGACAGTACTAGAAGTGTAAAAATACATAAGGACGCTGCAATTTCAAATTCCGAGTGCAAAGAACAATTATAGTAGTGATGAACCTCCTCACGAGGAATTGATTTTCTCAGAATTGTCCCATTCCTCATCGTGGCTAAGCCACCTGTACGTTTCTCACCGTGGGGTCACCTGGCAGCAACAGGGGACACGACTGAGCTGTGCTTTGGGCCACAGGTTCACCTTTAGCGGGCTCTCTGACATTGTCCTGGTGTTCTGAAGATGGGAGCTGATGCAGCGCTAAACTTCCAGTAACCTTCGTATCTGATCATAGCTTTGCTATCCTGATGTTCTGCATTTCTTTTCCTCATCCTTTGTGCAGGTATTGCAACCCTGTGCAAGCTGTAATATCCTGTGCAGCTCAGGGCTCAGCTTCCTCACATGGAGTCCAGACAGAAAAGACGCTCAAATCCAGATAAAACCCCTTTTTGTAAAGTAGAAATCTACTGGTGTGGTTTTTTTTTTTTCCCCCCTGATTCCTTCTTGCCCTACCCTTCCCAGAAAGATCAGCAGAAGCACTGCACAAAGAGTCTCCCAACTGGATTTCTGAGCACTCAGGCCCACAGCCCCCTGTCTCACCTCTGCACAGTCAGCTACCCCAGGATTTTCAAAATTAACTGCATAAATGTATAAATACAGATATGTTTACTGCTAGTGACACTGCAGAATGAGCCAAATGATATATCAGCTCTATTTTGAATGTCAAATGGATATTACGGTAGTTTTTATGTGTTTTATTTAAGAAAAAAGGGGTTGGGTAGTGAAACTTCTTCCTGCTAGGGATTTATTCTCCACTTTTAAATTTCTCTGTGTGTAAATGAGTCAGGGACGTGCGTCTGCGTTTACCCTTTGAGCCGCTCAATGTATGCCACGTATGTCAGCTGATCCCCCAATCTGGTCCATGCCCGATGCAAAATGATATAAAACCAAGCCTGAAAAAGGGATGACGTGTTTTGCATTTGAACTCTGAGGGGTTTATGAGACAGAGAGCAGCCTCCCACTGCTGGCAACACTGGTTTTCTCCACTTTGTGTGTGGAGGAAAGTTCGCAGAGGTCAGCTGAGACTGACTTCTGCTGTGCCCTGCAGTCCTCTGCTCCAGAGGAGCAGCAAAATCTGGAACATCTGCCAGAGAAGACAGGGAAGTTATTTTATATAACAACAATAAGAAGGCATACAGCTCTAAGAGAAACTGCTTGTTTTATAAAGCTTGTGAAAACATGACTTCTTTTGATGGATCTTGATACTTGTCTCATGTGCTGTTGATTTTCGGCAAGAAAAAAGAAACATTGCTCAACATCTTTCAATGATTAGCAGTCACTGACCAGTAAGAGTCAGCAAAAAATAGTATTTTCCTTCTGTTTAATTATGTTGTTCTTCATTCATCACATTTACCAGCCCTTTATTTAAGTTTTTATAACACTAGGCTAAGTAAACCAGACTAAATAGCAGTCATTGAAGCAGAATGGAGGCTTGGATCAGACAGAACAAAACCATTTTTATCATCTCAGAAAACGTTTTTACAAAAGACTGTACCAAGATGGACAACAAAACCTCAGAAACTTTTGGAAAGCGGCAAGAAACCGGCTGTGAGTTGGTGGAGATTGGAGGATTCCAGGGAGTGCTTTGCTAGACCGCAATCATCGTCAGTGCGCTTCCCTTTGATGTGCCTGGAGATGCGGCAGGCTGTTTAAAGCTGGAAACAGCACTTTTCTAATGTTCTCCAACCTCAAAAACAAGATGCCAAACATAAGGTTTTCCCCTCCTTTTTCCTCCCTCCAGCACATTCCTGCCAGAACAGACTATTTATTCAATTGTGCACTGTGCATCACGACTCTCCCTGCTGAAGGAGGGCAGAGCTGCAGTGTGGGGAATGAGAGGGCTTTTCTTGCTGCAGGGAATTTTTCATTGCCTTTTTTTTCCTCTGTGTGTGAGAGACATAAAATGCTCTGGAAATGTACAGATTCTTCCTGCCAAGAATGGTTGTTTTCACAGCTCCCCTCTTGCCAATTTCAAACTGATTAAGAAATAATATAAAAAAAAAGTTTTCACATACATATCCTAAACTCCCTGGCTGACAGATAGTGTTGAGCAGTTGAGTCTGTAAAAGCGCCAAAATAACCTATTTTCCCAGAAGAATAGAAGGATCAAATATTAATACTGATGGTAACGTGAAAAGGGAGTTTTCTGTGACAAGAACAAATTCCAGGCTGAAGTGCTATTAACCAATTACCTTAATTAAGCTGGAACTATGATGTTCTACCATTTTTAAGGATCTTTGTCAGCTTCTCAGCCTTTGGCTTTAATTTTATCCCCCAAAAATCTTTAACGCAAAATAATTAATTCATCTCCAAATACGAATGTTACTCATTTTGAAGGCATGAAATATTTAGAGAGGATTCCAGCAAAGTGTTCTCCTCCCAACTTAGACCTGACTTGATGCCATTCTACTTAACAAGTTGGTTTTGGGTATAACGTAGTGTTTTTGGGCTCTGATAGAAATATAGGTGATGGCAGCATAAATACAGGCTGAATATTCTGTGGCACGTGCACAAAAAGGAGAAAAGCTGTTTAGGAGTCAGAGGACTGCTGGAAAACAAAGGGAAATAAATCTGTAACTCACTTTTCTGGCACCTTCTTCCGGTGTAGCCCTCGGCACAGGAGCACACATCGGTTCGGACACAGTGACCACCGTTCTTACAGGGGGGGATGCAAACAGCTGGGGAAAGGCAAGGAAAAGCCCTGTGCACCGAAATCCCGCGGGGATCGGCATTGCCAGAGCACAGGCTCCTCGTCTGGGCGCCTGTGTTGGCTCGCAGGGGGATTATGGCAGCTGGGGCGGGGAGGTGCCTCCCCAATGGGTCGTGGGAGCAGAGGCCGGGATGGAGGCTCCAGTTCGGCGCTGTTTGTGGGAAGAACGCGGCACGTGATGCCCAGCACCCCCGGGGCTCCTAGACCTGTGCAGCTCGGGGCAAGGCATGGCCGGGGGCACCGGGATCTGTCCCTGCCCAAGGCACGGCCGGGGGCGCCGGGATCTGTCCCTGCCCAAGGCACGGCCGGGGGCGCCGGGATCTGTCCCTGCCCAACGCCTCCCGCCCGGCCTTTTGCCCCTCACGTACGGAGCGGCCTTGGGCGTGGGGGAACCCGGCCTTGGTGCTGCTGGGGCGCCCTTCTCACAGCAACCAAGGCCTTGGCGGCTCCTCGGCAGCCAGCAGCCAGCACATGGGGTAACAGGGGAGC
>VZRN01002433.1:151497-212259 GCA_013397935.1 Dasyornis broadbenti | reverse complement strand
CTCTTTCTCTTTCTTTCCTTTTTGTCTTTTTAAATTCTTTCTTCTTTCCATCCTAATATGAAGAATTTGATTGTTGATATTACATAACTGATGTATTGGAGTCCTAACCACACATAGAAAACTCACAACCATATTCTAACAAAAACCCAGTTTAGACCAATGAAATATTGCAGCTCAGTAGCAAGAAGAAAAGTGAATGCTTTTTCTTCCAGCTTTATTTTTTATACTCTTTACAGCTGTTCCACTTGTAAGCAAGAACTTCAGTACATAAACAGAGACTAAGCTTAATAGAATGACAAATTAGATCCCTCAGAACTGATGATGTTTATTTTTCTTATTCATTTTTATTAGGGTTGAATATTGCATGTCTAATCCATACTGAAAGAACTATGTAAAGTGGCTGGCCTCAACCATTTATCTGGCAAAAATTGTTCAACATGTAGAGCCCACAGAAAACCTTAATTTGCTAATAATTCTCAGTGAAAAGGGGAGGCATAGAGGAGAAGCAAGACCAGCCTTAACTTATTGAATTGCAGCTGGAACAAAACTCTTTCATATTCAAGCAGCTAATTGCAGGGGAAACAGTCTATTTCAGTCTTTAAAATTTGATGTCTTCATTTTCCAAATATTTATTTGTACTACACATGAGAGGCTTTATGAAGGAAAGTGTTCTAAAAGCTGGAGGAGACATTCAGGCTGAACAGTAGTTTACTTATAATTTACAGACTTGTAGTACTTAATATATAATGCAATAATCTATGCTGTGCCATTTGTCATTTGGACTAGGCCACAGATTATAGCTTAGGGCAGTGCATCTGTGCACAGATCAGGCAGGAAATGGCCTAAAATCTTGAACAGCTGAGCATGATGTCTCAGTGTAGCTGCAAAATTCAACCTCTGCTCCAGAGGTCACTGCATGCTTCAGTCATGACAGCCCAAATTGTTAAGCATGTGACTAATATGCATACAGAACACAGGCTGCCTAGTGTCTGCTGCAAGCTTGATGGCTGGTTAGCGGCTAGTCTTAATTTTATGTGACAATCCTATGTAGGAAGTGCCGGGTGGGTGACTAAATGGAGCATATTGATGTCCCACTGGGTGTAGCCCCTGTTGTTTTGACAAATTCTCCTTAGCATTTATCAATCAGGCCTACAATGGGGAGTGTGCTGAATATCTAATTCAGACATGCTAGTCAGGACTAATAGAGCAAGATAGCATGTTATTCAATTTGTACTTGTTAGTGATGTCCCACTGTCACTGGGCAATTTACCTTCACACTTCACAAATGAAAAGAGAAATTTGCTGGGCTTCAAACACTTACATGAGTTACAAGCAAAATTTTAATTAGCATGTCATTACAGCAATAATTTATTGCTTCTTTCTAGTGTCCTAGCATCCAGATTGCACTTTTCCTTTTTTTTCCTTTAGGCCAAGACGTGCTTTAAAATTTATGGGGCAGGTACTTGAACCAAAAATAAAAACCAGCCCTGCAGCAATTGAAAAACTGCATAGTAAGATACATATAAAAAAACATTATTTTTTTTGAAGCCTAAATAGATTTATACATTTATCACTTAGAGTAACTTTTTGAGCACTCCCCTTATCAAATATTAATGGATTCTGTAAACAATGTCATTTAAAAGTCTTCTTATTTTAATTAATTTTATAACTAATTGAAAGTGTAATTTTCAAGTATTTCCAAATGAAGTATAAAGAAAGTTGGAGAAAGACAAGAAAGGAGGTGTGTCATGTAGAAAACTGTAAAGCTAAACCACTTTTCAATTATACTTACATAAACATTAGTAGTGAATTTTCAGTAGACAACACCCATGTTAACAACTAAAGAAAGCCTAATTTTGGTAAATAGAGGAGAGATGGATTCTTTAGTTAAAGTCAATTAAAAGAACGTATTAGTCTCCAGAAGTGTTTGGGAAGTTCAGAGCATCTTATATTGCCATTGTAGTTGAAAAGGGCCTGCTCTGTTCTTTGAAGAGCTGGTTCCTGTGGCCTTTGATGCTATTGTATTTTGTATATATTGGTTCACATACTTATTTTTCTAAATTGCAACCCACAATTGGTAGAACACAAAGATACTCAGCGCTTTGAGAGAATTAGAGGACAAAATGCAAGCAATCTGCATGAAGCCGAAGGGAGCTCAGCGATACTTTAAATTCCTCAGACAAAAAGCAGTGTGAATTATTCAGGGTGAATGCCATGCTCCACATTGCAGGATGCAGGGCAGCTCTTCAAATGCCAGCTCACTGTCTCCGTGGCACACTGCTCAGAAACATGGCCATGCTCTCATGAGCTATCTTGAAACAGGTTCTCTAATAAACTGATGAACAAGCGCTTAAAAGAACGTGAGCAAACAGATCACCTCGGGAGGTTTGTAGAGACGGCTGAACATAAGACACTCTTCCAGATTCTCAGGGCAGCAAAATTACTTTGATTTCAGGACATCAGTGAAAGCAGATATGAAAGGGGATCTTATTATTATTAGTTTTAAATGAACATTCTATGGAAATAAATATGAAAAGAGAGTATTGATCAAAAAATAAAAAAAGGGCCTGCAAGATCAGGCCTACCGTTTGGTATGTAGGAACACCTTAGAGGAAAGTTCATGAATTGAGGAGTTTAAATACACCAGGAAACGTAAATTTCTGCTGCTAGAGATTATGGTATTTTGTTGCTTTCAACACTCTGAAAGAAAACAGTGACATTTCACAAAGAGTCCTTAAAGTTTAATGGAAACTTTTGCCTTGTGTTGTTTTTGTCAGTGACAATTCTTTTTCCTCTTGGCAGGTGTTTTCAGAGAAACAATATATTTTGGCCTCAGTTTTGGTCTCGTTTAAATTGGTTCAAAGGTAAAATGACCCAATGGAGTCTGATATAAACTCATGTGGAAACAGTGGAATTTGACTTACAAATGCTACACATGGATCAAAATCCCACTGCTCCAGGGCAAGCTGTATGTTGCAGAAGAGCACAGAGATATCAAACCATTGGTCATGGCTGCTTGAGCATGAGGTGACTCCCACAAGAACCACTCAGAGTCCTGTAGCAGTAACTAGATGCCAGGAAAGACTTTGCAAAACAGAGAAAAGCCTCTTTTATTTCTGTGTCCTAGCGTGGATTCTGCACCAGTCTGAGAGGGGGAACAGAGGCACGCAGACTGGGGAGTGCTGTATCAATATCATCAATATGAAGAACTCTAAGGCCTTGAGAACCCACCAGAAAACTATAACCACGGCCACAGCAAAAACTGGGGTGCTAGTTGCTACCACTTTTTGATATTTTGATAGCTCTGCCCTCACTGGCAAGGGTTTTTTCCTAGCTTGGCCTATCCAGACATTTCAGAATGCAAGTACTATAAGCAATTTATATGGAGATATAGTAAAAAATGCAAGTTTTCTCAGGTTCTCTTGGACAATTGTTTCCTTTTATTTTTTTTCATTCTATTTACTGTATAGCTCACAAAAAAAAAAAAAAAAAAAAAAAAGGAAAACTGTCAATATATTTATAACCTTATTTTTCTCTTTCTGCCTCTATTCCCACTCCCAGTGTGTTTGTTGTCCACAGAGTGCTCTGTTTCTCTGGTCCTTCACATATTTCTCAAAGATTTACTGCTGTAGAAGGCTCACAGACACAACCCTTGCCAAGATGATATTTATTATTATTAGGTAGTAGTTTATATATTTTACAAGTCAGCATTTTTTCTATACTGTTCTGTTGGGGTTTTATTTTTATTTTTATAGTGGAACTGCAATTCCTAATCCAAGCATTTAATTATATAGTTATTCCTAAACATTTTCTCTCTTTCCTAAATATGCATTTAGTTCAAGTGTCATCCTCCTGATTTCGAAACATATGCACAATTCCAATATATTTTATTTCTTTTCATTTAAAGCCTCATAGAGGTAGCTATAAGCACAATTTTCCTTGATAGTAGTGAGGAGAGCTAGATTTTCTCTACCTAGGCTACCAGGATTCTGAAAATTATTTCCCGTTGCAACAGATAGCCAGAGATCTCAATAAAAGGGAGATACTTTCTTTTCTTCTGAAAGAATCTTTTCACTAAAGGGAGTACTAAGTACTCTGTTTAAGGGAGAGTACACAGTCAAGAGCTTATAGAGGCCTAATGCAGTACTCTGGATCTTAGTGTTGTACATTTGATGAGATATTAGTTAGAGCATTAATCACAGAAGAAATGAAACCAGGGCTTTCTCCAGTGATTCAGCAGCGTTAAGTGATAATTTTCTAGCATCTGAAAACATTTCCTGGGACTATTTAATGTACTGAAATTGCTGCACCCTTTCTGCCCTAGATACTTGACAGTGTTCTTAGCAGTGCCTGAAATAGAGACCCAAAACAATTTGCTTTGCCACCTAAGTCAAGAGCAAAGGCTTTGATACAGAGTAAGATGTCATACAAGAGCAGTTATGGCCTAGAAGAGGGAAATACTGTAATTCTACTGACCATGTTATTCATGAAGGTAAAGCCAGCCATTACGAATCCGTTTCTTGACTTAATATGCAGTGTTTCTTCTGATGGATTATATCTTACATGAATAGCATCCATCTTCAGCATTTCTTAAGAAACTTAGTCTAATCCTCTTAATGTCATTCTGCAACTGCAATGGGAATGGTCTTCCAGTAGTTTTAGTAGAAATTTTATTTAGCTTGTTAAATAAATTAAATCAATATCCAAAAATTGGGAACCTTGCACTTTCCTTAAACCTTATTTTAGTCATGATATGGTTAGAAAAGATCACTGTAGATTTTGCCTCATCATCATTAGACATATTTATACTCTACATTAGATTTTCATCTAAATTAACTACTGTCCAAAGCAATGGACTTGGTGTTACTCACTGAGAACTTTCAGACTTGCTCATTTTGCCCAAGTGGAGATATGTAGCTTTAACATACCAGCTTATGGATACCATGAAGGTATCTTGCATTAAGAGACATCTGTGTTCTGGAACTGTAAAATAGAAGAAAAAAAAAGGTCAAAATATGTAAGTAGGCTTTCGGGGAAATATTTATGAAATAAATTGATTACAACGTTAGGCAATCCCTCATTTTTTTTTTTTCTCACTATATGTTTTTCATAGAAAAACCATAATTTCTAACCGAAACACATTATTATGAAATCAAATAGTAAAACTCCTTGTGTTCTAACAGAATGTATAGCAACAAAGAGATGTACAGAAATATATTTTTTTAATCTTCATAAAAATATTCAGATATATGCTATCATTTCATTAGTTTTCACAGGTTCTTGATAATCCCTTCTCTTTTTCTGGAGTTTTGACTGAGCTTAACTACTCAGTGAACTAAAAATGTGGATAGATCCACCAAGACCAAGATCTACCTAACCAAGCAAAACTAACATTAAATTCAACTCCAGGTACTAGGCAATGTAAAAAAAGCTCCAATCAAATCAGCAAAGAAACTATTGGCTTGCTCTTTCTTGGTTTTCCCATTCTATGTTTTTCCCTCTACCCAGACAAACATGTTTGCCGTTTAGTTTCAGGTCAAATCTAACTCTGTAACAATCTGCTATCTTTATGACTTCTCAGTTTTTCTTCATGACATCTTAATATCTCAAGACTTCTCACACTAAAAGCATTTCTTTATATTGGGCTTAACTTCTTCAAAGCTAGATATTTCAACTGCCTAAAAAAACTGGGCAAAAAAAAAAAAAAAAAAAGAAAACAAGATGGAGAAATTGAGGTATTCTGACATTTCCTAAAATGACAAGTCTAGTCACTGAAAATAAAAACTGTTTTCTCTATGTTAAACATATATCCCCCTAACTAGAAAGAAGAACCCAGACAAAATATTTCTGCAAAGAACCATATAGGAAAGAGCTATCAGCAACTTTTCTCTTTACTTCCTATATGACATTGTCATTAGAGCATCCATTTCACATATTTACCTTTTAAAATGTGCAAACATTCATATGAATAACAGAGTCACTCCAGTTTAGTAGAGGCTGTCTCCATATTCTGTGATGACTTCAGAAAGCTGACTGTAGTGATGGTCTGCTTGCATTTTATCAGGGAATGGTGGGTGCTCTCAGGGTTGCTCTGTTCAGTGTCCCCCTGCAGTTGCCTGTTCTTTGTACAATCCTTCTACCTCTTCCTTTTCCTCTTCCTTCTTTAGTGCTAATTATCTACCTGCTAAGAGAGGGCTTATAGATACTGCAGCTGCTGCAGCTGCTTTCTGTAGCAGAAGAGCAAGTGAGCATCAGGCAAGAAGGGCACAAAGAACCTCCAATAAGAAAATACTGGCAAGCTTGTATCTTGGTAAATACATAGAATGTCTTTCCAAAGACTTGTCTCACAGGCTTCCTCAGTGACTGGTACTGTCTTTGTGTATAATAATTATAGTTATTTATTTATTTATAATTTCCCAACAGCTTCATGCTTTAATCTACTTTTAACGAGAAAGCATGTCTTTTTGTGCATATCTCATTCTCAGTTAAAACTGAGTCTGGCCAGAGCTATTAAGGATAACAAGAAAAGCTTCTATAGACACATTGCAAGCAGGAGAAAGACTATGGAAAAGGAGGCCTGCTCCCGGAAGGAAACTGGAGACCCTACAAAGGTCTCCTACAAAGACTGAGGTTCTCAACAAGTTCTCTGCCTCAGACAACAAGTACGCCAGCCATGTCACACAAGTCAAAAAAGACAAAAAGAGGGACTGAAAGAACAAAGACCCTAGGCCCACTGTAGGAGAGGATCGGGTGCGAGATTGTCTAAGGAACATGGACATGCACAAGTCCATGGGAGCTTATAACATTCTTCAGTGGGTCCTGAGGGAGCTGGCAAAAGAAGCTGCTAGGATACTCTCCATCATTTTTTAAAAATCATGGCAGTCAGATGAAGTCCTTGGTGACTGAAAAAAGGGAAATATAACTCCCATTTTTAAAAAGGGGGGCTGCAGAAGACCTGAGGAACAACAGACCAGTCAGTCTCACTTCTGTGCCCAGAAAGATCATGGAGCAGATTCTCCTGGAAACTATGCTAAGGCACATGGAAAACAAAGAGGTGATTGGTAACAGCCAATATGGCCTTACTAAGGGGAAATCTTGCCTGAAAAATCTGATGATCTTCTATGACAGAGCTACAGCTTTGGTGGAATTAATAAATGAATTTTCATTTCATTACTTTGTGGGGTTGAAAAACAACCACCACTTCCTTAGAAGAGAAGGAAAGGATGATGGAGGAAAAGGGATTCGCAGCATCTTTCATCTGCATATCTTGTCAAAAGAAAGAAGAGAAAAGCTCCTCATCAATACTAACACCTTTCTAAAGTCACTTTTAGGGATTTTATTTAAGTACAACTTCACTCTAAATGCAAAAATAAAGAGTTGAGGTTTCTGCATGGAACTGAACTTTCTTTCTCAATAGCTCTGGACTTTCTTATTTTTTCACTTCATTATTTTATGACTGCTTTCCCAGTAAGTTTTCCTATGATGTGTGTAAAAGGGGTTTTCTAGCACCCTATGACCCCAGGGCAGAATATCTCAGAGAGCACTTGATTTCATAGTACCACAGCAGTGGAAGTTCAGATGCCGTGTGATTTAGAAGTTTTCACCAACACAGTGTTTTATAAGGGCACTTCTAGGCAAAACAAAGATCATAGGAAACTAAACTGAAACAGTCAAAGTGTGAAAAAGAAGGAAGTGAATGTCAGAAATTGCATTGGAATTGTTTGCATTTTAGTGAACTGAGTTGTGCTGGAGACTAGATAAGATTCAAGTACAAGTCTTATTTGAATTAAATCAATTGGCACATCTTTACATCTAAGTAAATAAGCACAAGTGATTACTGTGAGTCTTTAGGGATTGGGAATATGAAAGAAGCTTTTGCATTAGTCTATCCTTCATATCTATCTGTGATTTTTGACATAAGGTATATTGTAATTGTTTGCAATTTGTTAGAAAGTAAGCATTTGTGAGATACAGCGTTCAGTGTGATCAAGAACTCATGATTTTAATGTGAAAAAAATATACTCATATACATGAACTGTCTGGTTCAGAGGTATTGCTGGGAATTATATGCATAAATGCCTATAATAACCTAATCAGTCATCCATAATTTGAGAAGTGATATGGTAGAATGGAAACAAAGTGGGAAGTTATCAGCACAGTCCTTGTTTTTTTAATTGACTTCCTGAAGACCTGGGTTAAAATTTCAAGTACTGGTGTTTGAATAATGCTAAATTGCTTTCTGTACAACTTGATTGCCCATCTTATCTATATATAATTTAAGAATTTATAAAGTAAATGTATACGTTTTCTTGGTGGGAAGGCTGAAATCAGAATCTGAAAGCTTCATGGCAGTCACCTTTGAAGAGGAAGGATCAACTTCATTCTAATGCCAAGATCCATGTAAGACTTCACACATGTAAAATTAGATTTTAAATACTTTGCTGTAGTTCTTTTCCAGTAATTATCTCTTCATTCTCTGTGAAAAATTAAATACTCTAGCTTCAGGAAGATGATCTTTTCCATGATAAAGGTTACATTATTTGATGAGGAACTAGAAATGCTGTTACGCAGTCTATGTCTGTGGGATGCTTCTAAGTGATCCCAAGTGAAATTGAATGGGTGGTATTCTCCAGACTATTTATCCCTCTTCCTAATTCAGTTAAGCTTTTCAGCAATCTTCTCAAAGTCTTTCTCAAATCTTTAACACTAGTGAGAGAAAATGACCAAAACAATAATCCATTTGTGGGAAATGATAGTCAGAAAAGCATCAGATTCAAGATATAAATTGCTTACAGACTGGAGGGGAGATATTTTGGAGATCTTTCGTGGTCAGGGTGTTTCAGTGTTGAGGCTGATACATCAGCAACTGATACCTATTTGCCATGCAGACTAGTAAGTAACTTGGCACTACTGCCCTTTCTCTGACTTTTGTTCTGTGGAAAAAGGAGAGGGAAGAGATATCAATGAATATTTATCCCAGTCTGACAAAGATATGTTTATCTATTACTGTGATGGAATCCACACACACATCTTGAACACAGATAGGATTTTATAACTGTGATTTCACACCATCAATGTTGATGCAAAAGGCATTATAAAAAGGTAAAAGGTACATTTCACCATAGCATATTATATTTTTATTGATTTCAGCTTCCAACAAAAACTAATTTAGTCTTTATAAATCAAATTTTAAAAACAGCTCAATCTCCCTTCCACTCTTCTTGGAACTGTATTCACAGTATGATTTCAGTTTGCATTTGTGGTCTGTGTATGCAGAAAGCTTGCTCCTTTACGGCTTTTTCCTGAGAGACAGATTTTTATTCATTTGAATCTATTTTAAATTACCATAAGGACATGGTTGGTGGCTTGTTGAAATGCCAGGATTGATACTTTCTGAAATGTTGGGTCAGAATTGTGGAATAGTGACTGAAAGCAAACAAGATGATAACATCACATTGAACTTCAGGACCATCTCGCTTAGGTAACTCAAGATCAAAAGACATCTTGTTATCTCATTTGCATGATTCAGATTTGTAAAATAGAGATTTAGTAAATAGCAGCAATAACTTACTGTATAATTTTAAAAGCATTTTATTTGAAAAGTTGCAGTTTACTTGCACATTGATTATGAATTCAGGGGCTACACAACAACATAAGCAAGGCTGAAATATATTCAAGGTTTCTCCTATTGAGAAGTCACTTGATGTACAATTTCTTTAAAACAAAGAAACCACTTCTAAAGAAAAGACAGCAATATCTAGGCCTTCATGGTTTGCAATTTTAAAACTATTAAATACATTTGCTTATTTTTCTTTCTTTACTCGTCTCTCTATTTGTTTCTTGTTTGAAATATGTCTGGGCTGTCTGCCTGACCTTCTTTCAAAATTAAATATATGGGTATATCTTTGATTTTAAAATTGTAGAAAACTTCTTTTGTTTTCTACTTTTGTATTAATAAAAATACTTTTTTGTGTTTTTCTTAAAGTGTAGCCTGTACATCTGCAGTGCAAATCTGAATAATGAAATAAAGGCAATTTTCTTCTAGTGCATGCCTTTTCCTAAAAAAAAAAAAAACCAAAAACAAAACAAAACAAAACAACCCCCCCCCCCACAAAAAAAAAACCCACCCAACTCTTTACAAGATACAAGACAAATGACACAAAAGTGAAAGGGCACTGATACAAACTGGATAGGCTTACAACATAATTGAATTAAGTCCTGTGTGCCACATATGATCACAAAGCAGGGCCATGTCTTCAGCACTCTGAATGTAGGGAGGCTGCCAGTCAATAAAAAGACCCTTTAAACTGTTTAAATGCATCATGAGCATGTGCAGAGCACTCCTAGCTAACAGGTGGCTGAATAAAACTCAGCTGGTGTTGCACAGGGCTATAGTATTGACCTTCTTTAGGATAATTTCAGCCCTCTTAAAAAAAAAAAAAAAAAAAACAACTGTTACTGTACTTGGTGTAGTGGAAACAATTTAAGGATGAATAATTTCTTTTAGCCCCTTGAGGCACCGGTGGCTCGCTCTCCACTCTCCGCTCTCTCTCCCTTTCTGTGTCTCTCAAGTGAATTAACATAAAGGAACAGTGACAACAGCAAGCTGAAAAGCGTAGCTGGTGGGAGGATTAAGTATATCATTGAAAGGAATTATGTTGTAAATGACTGGGAGGGGTAGGGGCTTCTGTTCCTTGGTCCCATCTGGTCTTTAAAGAATACCTTGTTGTAATTACCCCCAGATGGCTTTGTGCTACGCTGGGTCTGGACAGCCAGGTGCCACTGTACCCTGCTGGGTGTGATATTCATTGCTACATGCAGTGACAAAAATGGACTTCATTGCAACCTAATTTCTTCCAGGGTATTACACAAATATGGAATGAACATAGCTTATCAAACAAGAGCTTAGTGTGCCAGGAGCTGAAACTGTCACACGTAAGACAAGACTGCCTTGTTGTTTCACTTTTAACAATCATCTTGAAACATGGACATATCAACAATTTACGGTGTTTGTGTGCTAATAAATATATATTATATCATGTTAGCTATTTTTCCAGAAGTTGAAATGCTCAAATTACCCTAAGGCAATTGCTGGAAATGGTAGAATAACAAATGCCTCTTACAAAGTCAGTTTTACGACAAGATTTGCTGTAGGCTAAGTTTGGGCCCAATCCTGGAAGATGTCAGCACAGAAAATCCTTTCTCCTCACTTCCAGCCTCAGGCCTGTGCTTCTACCCCAGATAAAATTTTTCTGAATTATTTCATCTCTTTTTATTGGTATTGTTTCCTTTATCTTATGCAGTTCTTGGCAATTTTACTTCCAAAATCATACCAGTCTTACATTTTCAAATCCTCCTCAAAAAATAAGTTGTTATTCTAAAAGAAACATTATTACTACACAAAAGTAGGCCTTTTTCCATAAAAGGGAAAACAGAAGAGAAGTTTGAGGAAAAATAGAAACACAGGATTCAAAATCCAGGCTTGCTGTGAAACAACTAACTGTATTTGAAAAGTGGGTGGTCACTACATCTTTTCTCACTGAAAATGCACAAATGAACATTGATAAAAACGCCACAAACAGTAAATCTCTTCCCGGCTCATCTGCTTCCCTGCTTTGCCACACACCTGCCCGCATTCCCCATGTCCGTATAAGCCCATGCATGCAGCTTCTTCATCATATTTTGTAGGGCTCATACACAATTCCATATTCTCCAGCTACACTTGCCAATGGCAACGCTGAATGACCAAGGTGCAGTCACCACAATGCCAACAATAGCACCTGCTTATTTTCTGAGGTCTGAAGGGAATGAAATGGTGATTGCCTGCTTCTTGCAGCTCTATTTAGCCTTAATGCCAAGGTTGTCTTTCCCCAGCCTTTCTGTACTTTCCACCATGTTTTATAGTCAGAGGAAAGCTGACTCAGTGGCAGCTGGTTTTGCCAGTTACATATGCGCTCAACAGATATTAGTAACCTGTGAAAAAGATGCTCTTTACATCTTTAATCTATCTGTGAAAATGTGTAAGTAAACTTCTGACCCCTAGTCTCCTTGATTACTATCATCTGGTTAGCAATGTAATTCTGAGAGAAGAGCCTGGTTGGCTTTTGTTGATGTCTCTTTTATTCCGTCCGGACAATGCAAATTTTAAAGCTGTGATGTTTACTAAGAAAGAAAAAGAGTCTTAAAGTTCAGAAAAATCAAACTTTCAAAACATAATTATATGGTAGTTTTAGTTTTTAAAAATTGTCTCTAATTAAAACCTATATTAAGATTTGACTACTCTACCTTAAATCACCAGCTAAATTTTTAAGTCTGGGAATAATTAGCAGATAATTATGGTCTCCCACTTTCATAATTCAGCTTCCTTCTTTTTTTACAGAGAACCTTTGATTGTATTAATTGATACTTACTCAGACTTCAAATCAGTCATATAAAAAATAGAATTTCTCCGCAAGGTAAAATAGATTTTTCACCTATTCTCTGTGAATGGAAATGTAATTTTATGAAATGTCCCTGATCAGCTCTTATTCACCTTTTCCAGGAAGTTTAAATTCATCTATAAAGCCTCAATGTCATCTTCCATCACCATTATGAATACTTTCAAATGAAATAAAAGTGTTGTCCCAGAAACGAGTGCAGTAGTCAATCTGGTCCTTTGCTACAAAAAATGATGGGACAAATTTTGACATTAGAGACAGGGTCAGACTTATGCGACATAGTACTGTGCAGTGGCAAGTTTCTACATGTTGATCAAATAGTAATATATGTTTTCTCTTTCTCTATCCCTCCGTCCCTGTCTATCATATGTTCTTTATGTTTACATATGCATGTATATAACTGAGGGAGAAAATCCCAAATATTAGGCAACTATAATTATAATATCTATCCTGCTAAAATTAACTAAATTATAGTCTGTATATTTTTCAAAAGCTAAACCAAGTCTATTTATCAAAGTCAGTTTATTTTTATATAGGAAAATGTTATACATGCTTAAAATGAATGAAAATGGGCTACCTAAGAGAGTCAGACATGCTTGTGAAAATTAATTTTAGTCCACATAAACTTCACTACATGCTTGGTTTCCAATATGTGAAGATAATTTAGCTACATAGAAATGAGGAAAATACAGTTCTGGCTTTGAGAGTGAATTATATTATTATGTATTTGGAGTTACTAATTAGAAGAATTAAGTTCCCAAATCCTCTGTTCTGCCATCAGTGAGACCCAACCAAAACCAAGAAATATCTGAAGTTTGCATACATAGTACAAGGTCCAGTTTGAACTTTATTTTTAAGCTTTGCTTTGTCACCAGTGCCAGCTCCATATTTCAAGTGTCTCCCATAAAAATAATACCCTTGACAAGCCTCCATCAGACTGCAAACCTCTCATTTCTCAGGTTCTTCCTTAAAATTTACTGCTGCTGATGAAAAAATTTGATGAATAATCAGTGCTTCATGTTCCACTGCAAAACCTGTGTGCAATTGAGAAAAACAAGAAAAACACTCCCAGAGCACTATTACAAGTATTTTAGTCCTCCACCTTTTTGACGTTTGGGTTTTTTTCAAACTTGGAAGATCTGGTAGAAAAACTGGTGGCTCCTCTGGCTTGTATTTTGTGACATTAATTAAGAATAGAGAAATTAAAGAAGTAGCAGCAGTATAATTTTAATGTGTATGTATTAATGACATCAGTCAACTTAACTTTTAAGCTTCACTTAGTATTAGTCGTAAGAGATTATGCATTTCGAAGCAAAGTTTACAGCCTATGATTAATGATTATCTTCTGAATGTAGAACATTAATGCAGTCCTTCAGTAGGTATGTTCGTCCAGGAGACTGAATGTTTACAGGCAAAGTGGAATCACAGAGTACAGGAGATGACATATTTATTGATGAATGCACTGTTTTGTCAATAACACTGAAGTGAAGCTGTGTCATATTGAACCATTTAACCAGGAAGATCTCGTGTGGTGAGTGTGCAGAATTAGGCTTTTGTTTTGTTTTGTTGTTTTGTTTTATGGTGTTTCATACTTGAGAAAATAAAAATTGTTCTAGATGTAGGCAGTTGTGACAGTTTTTGTTGAGCATTTCTCAGCCTTCTGGGTGTTTCTACTAACCAGCGTATGATCCTGGTTTAAGATGTACCATTACAGGATACGTACTCAGAGTTAGTATGGCTTTAGTATTGCACATTAACTTTCACTTTGCATGGAAGTTCTGCATGCACCCAAGCAGAAACTGCACATGATAACGACCTTGCTATCACTTACTGAAAACAAACGAAATAACCATTCTTGTCACTTTTCTGCATTTTGGACAAGTTTGAAATTCCTGAGAACCCTCTTTGTTTGAGCCCCAAACAGAGAAATTAAAGCAACTTAAGTGAAAATACATAAGAACATACATGAAAATGCAGAAGAAAAAAATCACGTAACACCCAGAACTGTACATATACACACATATATATATACACATACACACAGAGAAGAACTTTGAAATATTTTATCTACAGGGCACATGAGAATGCAATGCCACAAACTTAACTGGAAAATAATATTCTGAATCTCTGAATTCACTGATGTTGTATGGAAGACGCTACCTTCCTTTCCTGAGTTATATGGCTTCTGAAAAGAATCTTTCTCTTATTGTGAGAGTTTTAGGCTAAATCAATATTTATTGGAAATAATTTTTTTGTCACAAGGTCTGCTCTTATTTAGTTCTCCGATCGGTCAACTTGAGTCACAGTGTGGTATTTCAGTGAAGTTTTAAGAGTGACAGAAGAAATGGAAAACCACCTCTGACAAAACAGCATGGTCTTAATGAGAAAAATATGAGGCATTTCCAAGCTGGTGAGTAGAGTGTAAATTTTCAGTATTTGCTAAGCTGAAAGCCTTATTGTTTCATGGTTGGAATTTACAGGTAATCAAAAATGGCTACATCCTAGTGTTGGGGATCTTCCACTCAAATTTCAGCTTTCAAACAGTCTTAAAATCAAGCCAGACCTCAAACCTCTAAAAGCTGAAACTTCTTCTGCACAGGGACATATCTTTTTAATTACTATTAGCCTGAATCCCTAGACTTTACAGAGATTTATAGCCCTTTATGAGATGGAGTCTTGCAGTGCTCTGTAGTTACCACAGGCAGAGCACAAGCCACAGCAGGAAACATGCAGGTGGTGTAAAGCTCTGCTGACCTTGCCATGAAAACAGCAGGGTTCTGCATTTGCCAGCGTTACAGTGCTTTCAAGGAGGCCACAGGGATGTGGCACAGGGATGTTCTCACCGATTATCTGTTTGTAGACAGAGTAGGAACAGCTAGCCTTTGGCTGGAGTGGTGAGGGTGGGAGCTGAGCTGAGGCTAAGAGAGAGGACAAGGATGTGAGCAGCAGTGGGCTGTGGGATGTGAAATGGAGAGGTGCAAGGATGACCTAGCAGTGAGGTTCCTGGGAAAGCAGGAGGTGGCAAGCACTGGAAGTGATCTTCACTTCTGCACAGATGCATTTTGCTGCCTCCAGTCTTCATCAAACATTTGTCTCATAGTTGTAAGCTGTGAATTTCAGACACAATCTAACTCTATAAATTCAAGTGATCCTTCCTACTGATTTCAGTGGGAAGACAACCCCCTTTGATGTGGGACCATGTGTTTTAACACTGTGACATTCATATTTTCTTTATATTTTCACTGACATGATAGAAATGTCATGCAGTTGTCCTATATTATGACTAACGTGCTATAAAAACTTATATTTTAGCTTAAGTATTAGTCTCTTTTTGAAGGTTATATACTAAATTAGCAAATCCTTTTCGTTCTTTCTTAGTGTTTTAAAATTTAATATTTGCCTTCCAGGCCTCTGTTCTAAAGTGGTGCTTTGTGAGGGGGGTGCCTACTGTAATGCCGTCACACAGAGTAAATGGTTACTCCTGCCTCTTTGTACTCTGATTACAAATCAAAAGAGGAAGAATTTTTCTTCCATGTGGGAGGTGGGTGGGAAATTAAATTCTAAACTCTTCTGGAGTATATGATAAGAGTGTTGCAACTTCAAAAACAATCTTCCTCAGGGATTAAAAGAAAAACCTTATTTGTTTGCAGATATAATGAGTATTCAATGCAACCCAATATCTTTCTTCAGTTAGTGGATTATTAAATAAATGTGAGGAATGAGAATATTCTTGATTTTCTGTCTCTCAGCTATTTGCAGTTACTAAATGAACAATAGAGTTCTAAAGCAGCATCTTGAAAACAGAGCATATTACACAGATATTTTGTAGAAATCTACAACCACAGTATTGTTAAAGGAAGCACTCATGACAGTCATCCCTTTCTCTAACATCTAAACTAAACAATACATTTTTATGAATTAATTTATGCTTCAGGTAAAGAATAAATAGTTTGGAAGGCCCAGATCATGAAAATATATTTGTGACCAAGAGAATACTGCTATTTTTAACGGAAATTTAACATGGAAATTAGTAATATTTTTTCCTTCACATGTGAAAACTAATTTTATTTTTGAAGAACACACTGAAAGATGAGGCAAAAAAATGAAACATTCACTCTACAGAGTTTTCCAATAAAGAAGAAAAAGGAAGCTTGGAATATTATGTGATTAGGCAAACTTGGAATACTGTGTGATCTGCTACTAGTGGAAAATTCAATAAAGGATCTGAATATATTTTTAGGTTCATGCACGTTTGTATACATAAGCATTTACACTATTCTGCAATTCAACACAGGAAAGTTCTGTGAAATTATTCATCTCCATGCTGGGGAGATACTGCTAACAAATTGTTTTTTCTGTTGTGACCTATGTTCTACTGTATGTCCAATCTTGGAAAAAAAGAAGGATATTTTAAAGAGTAGTAGAATGAAAATTTTTTTCTATTTTATTTCATATACTGGTACCCCACCATCTGCTATCTGATTAGTTCTTTAGATCAAACAACTCTCTTAGGCTATAAAAACCATTATGTGTAGACAAATATTCAATTTAGGGCTTGAAAAGGTAGAGCGGACAAGGTACAGCTAAAATGATATAGATTAATTTTCAATAATTTACCCTCAAGTACTCCAGTTGAGGAGTTTGTATGGACTTATGCAAGGGCAGGGCACAGACATAAACAAAATCTTCTAGATAAATTGCAATTCCAATCTATTTGTGACAACAGTCAGAACGTCTTCACTCAAAACCTCTTCTCATCAGATATGATTACAACTACAGTACTCTACAATTGTAAAGATAAGAGGATATTATCTCTGGATTTTCATTCTTCTTCTCTAATTTTTTATTTTATTTCACCTCATACTTTATCCTTTAAATGCAAAACCCTAATAACTTGTCAGTCACATTTTACAGTGTAGCAGAATTGCAAATTATATTGAAAAGGGGTGGCTAAGCATGTTGCCCATCTATTCTGTAATCAAATATGTCCCTAGGTCTAATCAGTAAGAGGACAAGTCTGCTGAAATGCTTGTGCACATTTTTACATGATATTCTCAGTGTCAGCTGAACCAAGCAAAAGACTATGTGGAGATTCACTCCTCTGAGGCCTGCTGCAGTATTGATTCTTTATTAAGGTACTCAGTAGCAAAAAGAAATTCAGCATGATTATTCAAACGTGCTCCTGAAAACACTATGAAATATCCTTTGCTTGGCAGTACCTTCTCAGACAAATTTTAACGCACACTTCAGAAAATAGTTCAGAAATAATTTTGAGGCAGACAATTGACTTAAGAGTCAAAAAAGTCATATCCCTGTTGAACAGCACTACAAATCATTGAAAATTTCATATTCAGCTTCTCCTTGGATATTGATTATTTTCTAACAGGAAAGAAAGAAAATGCAATTACAGCAGCACTGTTCTTGCTACTACTACACGTACAGGCCTATCAGGTTTTACAGTATTAACCCCTATTGTCACAGGTTTCTAAAATCAGAAGTAGTCTGGCACCCATGAGCTCAGTTCTACTTCGGTGTCTGAATGTTAGCAAGGATTATATATTTAAAACACTTGGGGACATATTTTTTTCACAAGTATCCTCCTATAAATCTGAACTCCTACCACAGTACTCGAGCACAATCTTTCCACTCCACTTTTTGCCATCTTATAGGAATGATTCTGTTAAAAAAACAGTGCATGAAATTGCCATTTCTAGTCTCCCAGTACAGATTTAGTAAATCTGGAGATTTCAGAGAGGAAGAAAATGTTACAATGTCCCTTATTATAGTAATGATTGATTATGTTTAAACCCATTGGGGTAAACATAATGCACTTCAAAAATGCCTTGATCACTATCATGTCTGTAAGTACATCAGAGGACTTTTTATGATTCAAAAAATTTGATAGGCATTTCATATTGCATCATCATCATATAGAAGAGAACTGAGCTCTCTAGATCACCATTTCTTTATCTGCCAGATAATTTGCTCAAATGACAGTGAAGGGCTAGCTCTTGTGCAGAGGCACTGATGATATAGGAAGTGGATGGAACTTTAGCAACATATGGTATGGTTTCAGAGGAGGTGTATTTAGTTTCATTTTTCTAATTAGGAAATTATATTTCAAGGTCTAGAAACCCCCATTGTAGATAATATTACAGTTCTAGATAAACCAGCCTCGAGAAAGCCTTTTCAATATGATATGTGATAAAGCTGAATTGACTGTTGAATCCCTTATTCAGTTATTTGACATTTTTTCTGACTAGTGTGAAAAGCAAAATTTTACATTAGCTTAGTGCTATTTTAAAAGTGAGGATCAAGATACACCTGTTTGTTTTACTTCACTTTGAATCAGGGTCTAAATGTGGAGGATAACACTTTAACAGTTATTGAGTTTTGGTTTAGTTATGATTTAAGTGCACAGAAAATTAAATTGACTCTCATAAAACTTAACACATTCTTCACTTAGTAGTTTTTAGGCCTTTGAAAAGGAAGTCAGTGGAAAAAAATAAATTCTGACATATCAGACAATATGCTTTAGGTTTTCCTATCCTGCCTCAGTTAAATATCAGATATAATGAGAAATTCATCCAAATAACAGGTTGACTATTTTGAGGCTTTAAAAATGGGTTTCTGTACTTTTTTTAGATTAGGTTCCATAAAATTATCTTGGGAACTTTCTGAGGATCAGCCATGATTACAGAAAAAATAGAGGCAGCCCTGAAATGAAGAGCAGATGTAAGAGTCATTAGCTTGGAAAAACCTCAGTGCACACTTCAGAAATGGCACCTCTGCTGAAAACAGTCCTACAATACATCATTGCACCACAACCTGAAAAAGAAAAGCAACCCTCAAACAAGTTCTGAGAGCTAATGCAGCCAGATGTTTCAGTCTAATTTTGTTGAATTAAGGAAAGAAAAAGCAGACTTTATCACAGCCATTAATAAAATCTATTGCCATAGAAATGAATCACAAGTGAGATATGAAATATCACCTATTTGCAAATTACATCTGTATTGTTCAAAGCATTTAAAGCATATTAAGTGACCTATAAGGACCTATTTTTTTTCCTTCCTGTCCTCTCAGGTACAGGTCTGAAATTAGCATTGGAGGGCTTATTTTAAAGCAACACACATGATAATATTCCTTTCACTCATATTAATGCCGCTATGAAAAGGATTCAGTTAGGAGTGGGTTAACCACAGTTAGTGGGTTAAAGTGTACAGAGAATGGGCTAAAGTGTACTGAACCAGGTTTATTGAGAGAGACATGACAGTGCTGTGTCTTGTGGAGCACTG
Source organism: Dasyornis broadbenti (assembly GCA_013397935.1). Classification (NCBI taxonomy): domain Eukaryota; kingdom Metazoa; phylum Chordata; class Aves; order Passeriformes; family Dasyornithidae; genus Dasyornis; species Dasyornis broadbenti. Next base: position 192,527 of record VZRN01002433.1, on the reverse strand, counting down.
TGTTGTGGAGGGATGTTGCTGTCTCTCTAGGTGATAGAGGAGTCGGTGACAAAATGAGGTAGTGACCCACTCAGAGATGTCTAACATATGCTGGCACAGATGCTACCAGACATCTCCCACAGGGAAGGAGACAGGGAGTGATTATTGAATATTAGGGAAATTTGTACCAGAGAGGATTAAAGCTTCTTTCTTTTCTTTTCCTGTTTTGGGGGAGGGGACGAGAAAGGAGAGGGATCATTTCACTGCCCTGTTCTAGTGAAGAACAAAAGATAAGCAGCTGAAGTTCAACTTCATGAGCTGCCCCCCCTCTTGATATATGTAAAGCCACATGTTCAAGCAACAGTAGATTAATGTGGAGATCTTTCATCTCTGGAGATAAGAGTTTAAATCTAGGTCAGATCCCATTCTGAGATGAAATATAAAAATGTCCATACTATCTTTTTGCTTCTAAAAGAGAATAAAATAGTTCACTGGCATATTTTGCATTTTATTTGGAAATTAGTTTCTTTCAGCTGTTTTAAAGTTTGTGTAGATCTTAAATGAATATATTATTAGTGAATTTGTTGGACATTTGCTTTCCTCTCTTTCCCCTATTAATGAGATGCATAAAGCAAGTTCAGCATATGGATACACACAGACCTCTAAAAGAACAAAGGAACAATGGGCCAAATTTTGACTGAGTGAAATTGCCCATAGGGGGAATGCTGATAGTTCAGAGCAGAACCAAATATATGTACAAATAATCCATTAAAAAATACTTGCACTAGTTTTGTGACACATTATGCAGTACATACACCAGGATTCACAGAATATGACTGAATTTATTAGAATGTGTAGAATATAATACAACTTTCTGCATCAAAGCTTTTCATTGGTTCAAATTATTGAAATGGATAAAAATGTCTCAGTAATAAAAATTTTGTTCTTCATATTGAGCTATGAATTTTACCAAATAGAAGCAAACGTGACAATATTTCTTTTTACTGATTTATCTTTCTGATTATCATAGTTCATAGTAATGTCTGTGCACACAAATGAAGTTTTTCCAAATACAATAATTGAGTATTTAATTGAGCCTTCCTTTTTGCCTTGTAGTTTGTGACCTTTAAGAGATATGGACATAGTAAGAGGCAAGAGAGGCAAGACTAAAGCTCTCTGTCTGCCTGATGTACCCAGAAGACAGACATCTGCTCAGTGGGAAGGAAGGATGCTGCCGGCTGTACTTTCCCCATTCAGTTTTTTGAAAACTTCTTTCCCAAGAGAGCAAGGAGTGATCAGATATCTACAGAGAGTCTTCATTTTCAGAGCTGTCATTTCAAAACTGATATTGAAGAAAGGGTTTTCCTTCAGAAATTCTATCTAAAAGTTGCACAGCAGTGTTTGGGTTTATAATCTGTATTCATGCATCCAATTCCCATGTTATAACAAATCTTCCTGATGTGACCAACATTCTTGTGACTGAGAACTACTTGGCATGCAGACAGTTTTTTAAAAGGAAATAATTTTAACAAAAAGAAATTCTTGTTAGAGGACTGGACTGAAGCATGTTAACCAGCTCACTGGCTCAACTTTCTCTGTGCTTAATCCTTCAGACCATGATTTTGTTTCTACATTCCTTTCTCACATGTTAATTTCCATGAAGATGTATTTTTCTGGAAAGAAACTTCATCACTGGGACCAATAGAGTTACTTATAATATCCAATCCAGACCTCATCTACATATCATGTTCTGTCTGTGTATGGTCTATGGCATTAGTTGCATTTCCTATTGTTTATAGATCCTAAAAACAGATTTTTCAAGTGTTCTTTAAAGAGGAAAAAGTTGTTTCATTTTATCCCCTAAAGGCTTTGTCTTGATAAGCAAAAAACTCTGGCATCAAAACATAAGGACAGTGTAAGTTTGTAAAAATTATTTTTGGGCCTGCTCACAGGATTACTGTACTTACATGCATGCATGTCTCACAAGCATGACATCAATGAAAAAAAAAATCTTTGGACACATTGACAGATTTCCTGCCTTTTTTTTCTACTTTAGAAGTGTCACCTTCTATCTCTAGTGTGCTTCAAGTGCCCCAGCTGTGGCATTCTGCACCATGTGACTGCTCTTCTTCTGAATCTCTGACTGAACTCTGATGTTTTCAGGCAGCAAACAGATCCCAGGCTCAAAGACATCTCCAAAGAAAAAATTTTAAGAACAGAATTCAGACAAATTGTTGTGCTATTAATATTTACGTCTTTGCTGAACGATTTTGAGGGAAACTAACATGATAATTTTTTAGGTTCTGAGAAAAAATGAAGTGGGTTTTAGTTAAAATTTCAGTGTCTTCTGTGAAGATTATTGTCAATAATGATTAATGTACTTCTACAGGTATTTACGACACCTCTAAAATAGTTTTGCTCCAGAAGTTTAACCAATGAGGATTAGACTTTGTGCACCTTAGTTCATAAATCTGGATGGATAAATCATTTTTGCATGACTAAAGCAAGTAAGACTGGCTGCTTAATTGTACATCAAAGTCAAAAACACTTGAATAAAAGAAATGGGGTCTATCTGAAGAAAATGACTAAAACTCAGGAGTACACATATTCATTTTTTTAAAATGAACTTTTACAAATAAGTTTTTTTGTTATCCTTGTTTTATTTCTATCATTCCAGCCTTATAATGTTTTCTCTAGTAGAAGCGAATGTAATAATGCAAGACTAATTCAAAGAGATAAGTTGATGGGGGTTGTGAGATGGTTTGGCACACAGCATAAAAATGGATGCAAGAAAATATCATGCAGTTAAATCAGTGCCAGAAAATGATGCCATCTAAGGAGTGAAAGTCACATAGTCAGCTATATAACAGTATGACTTTGATATAACCCTACAGGCAGTTCTACACCCGCAAGCAGTCAGCACTGAACACAGCCACATTGCTGGCAGTGAATCCATACAAAGGACTAGCCACAGGCCATGATGCCATTGCAGGAAGAATATATATTTCAACATTTGACATCTTGCTCTAACAGCTGCCAAGTTTGGCTGTAGCTGTTGACCTGATTGCTCAAGGACAGAGAGGAAGAAGAAAAGACGCAATATAGGCAAGTGATAGGCAGAGATTTAAAGATCAGAAGCATCCATGTAGATATATGAACAGACACACTGCCCATAGGCATGGAAGATCATCTTCTGGGAAATAAAAACTGTATCATTATATAAACAAATATAATGATGTTTAAAAATATTTAACACAGTGGAGATGAATGAAAGAAAATGACAATTTTTGGAAATTACTTGACCATAGGTTATATTCAGCAGGTTTTCAATGCTGCATGCTTAAGAATGTTATCAAAAGAGATTTTGTATTAGAAAAATTTCAAAGTGGAAAATCATGCTCACATAATTGATAAGTTTGCACCATTTCACTGCTGAAATCTGTTCCGTTTTAAAAGCTGTTAATTTCCAGTAGGCTTCCCACATTTTACAATCAGAATCTCTGAGTTGTCATACCCTTCACTGATACTGTCCCTGTTCACAACTTTCTTTTTCCTTCTCTTTTGCTGTTGTGCTCAGCAATGAAATCTCCATGGCAAGGATACTCATTTACACCAGGGCAGATTTATCAGGGAAGCTAATGGGGTTGTCATGTCCCCTTAAATGCCCATTAACACTTCCCCCTGTGATGCGTATTACGTGTCACAACAAAAGCACAACTGAACAGGTACACTTTGCCATTGCCAGTCCACTGAGACAAAATGCAATTTGTTTGGTTGTTGGGTCAAGTTAATAATGAAACTATTCATTTTTCTTTGAGAGTAAATACAAGTATTTTATTTTCTATTTATTTCTGAAACCAACTATCGGAATGGGTTACCACCCCTATCCTAAGGTTGTAGTTAAAGGCACAGAGGAGAAGAAAAGACTCATATATTTGTTATTTCTTTTTGGAAACAAGACTGTGTATCTCCCTAGTGATAGATGCTCTAGTGCTTTGTGGTCTACAACTGAACTGTAGAGCAAAGAAAGTGTGATAAAGGGAAACTGTGAATGCTTTAGATGAAAGACAAGAACTTAAGCTATTAAGTCTCTGTTCTTGATGTTATCTCTGTCCAAATTATTCTGATATTTTTCTTAATAAGAGCAACAAGCAGTTATTTTTCTAATACAATTTAGTTTAAGTTCTGAAACTAAAGGAGAGAAAAGTTTAGGAAACTATTTTAATATTATACATGTTGAAATATACTTAAAAGTGTAGGGTTTTTTCCTTTAATATTTCTTTGAAACCCTTTTAAAAAAATATATATTTTCTTAAAAATGTATTTTTCCTTTCACAATTAAGAGATGAATTTAGGCATTTGGTTCTACACTTTAAAGGGGTTTTTACGATTATTTGGACTGTGAAAAGTGGTAGGTAGAAATCTATGTTCATGTATCCCAATACCTTGTGCAATTCTTATGAGTTCTGTGTGTTCTGGCATATTACTTTATGAAAAGTAATTACTTACTTTCCAGATGAGTCACACTTTGACAGCTACTTTAAAAGTGCATTCTCTTCAATTTGGGTAAAGCGAACGGGCAAACAATGAATAACATGGGAATTGTACAAATAGCTATAGCAATTCAGCATCACAAGTCACTTGTGAAATCTATAATATGTGAGGAGATTAGTAAGCGAATATAAGAACAATTCAGTACAGAAGGCAGCATGAAGTTTCAAAGGTGACCTGCAAGGAATGTTGATTTGTTTGTTTTTCCTGAAATGTGTCTCAAGGTTATTTATTTATTTATTTATTTTCTCTTCTGGTTTTCAGGGCTTGTTACTTCTTAAGATATAACGAACATGATGCCTGTTCCATATTTGTTTTCACTCTTTTGGAGGGAGAGTAGGGTGCAGACACAGTTTGCCAGAAATTGAGAGGAAGATATTGTGAAGGGAGAAGGATTTTTTTTTTCATTTCATCCTTTAAAAAAATATTTGATTTGACCAGACGGGTTTACCTGAAATCTTCCTCCTTCCTTTGCATTCATCTTTAGTTTTGCAATTTTCTTCCCCAGCTTTGTTCATACAAAGCTTTTTACTTGCTGTCCCCTTCAGATGCTGTTACCTGTAGCCATTCAGTGGTGAGAGGAGTCTGATGGGCTGCTTGGCACAGGTACAGTACAAATCAGTGCAAATTCAGATAGCCCACTGGTATGGGGTTTCTTCAGTGTAGGGAAAAAACTGCATGTTGACTCCAGACATTTCTTCGTAGAACTCAACTGCTTCTCTAGAATGGTAGAGATTCTCTTAATTTATTATAGGGTAGAGCAATAATGTCAAAAATGTAGTCTTGCAGCCAGTACCCAAACTGGTCTCATACAATTAGGTAATAGTAAGGATGTAACTGAAGCATAAATGATGAAAAATCAGCCAAGAGTCCTTGAGTAAACTAAAGAAATCATCACTGTTTCCTTTCCTTTCCTTTCTTTATGTCATTCTATTCCATCCTTTCATTGTACCTAAATCTCGCACACAGTGATTGGCAGAAGGGACTAAACACTATCTTTTTTAAGATGCTCTGACCGTACATCTTCCTGCTTTCATCCGTCCAGCCTGAGGCTTTCATCTGCATGCTCTAGTGAAGCACACTGGGTCTACTGTCAATTAGAAAATTGAATTTTGCCATCCTCATAGACAGACACATAATGCACCAGAGTTTAGTGCTTCCGCCATGTGGATTCATGCCAGCTGAGGAGCTGATTCTAGAGGTACAGCAAGACACCAGTTCTTGAGTGTTTGTTTTTTAAATATTGGATTATGTTTACATGTTCCTATTAATAGAGGCTGACATTTAGCTGGCTACACACTGTGTCAGTTGCTTGAGATTCTTGGATTAGAATAAAACAAACATCATGATTCATTTACCGAAGCTGTAGGAAAAACTCTAGTAAGAAGTGAAAGATTTAAGGTGGTGTGATTTCTCTTCCTCTTTTGCAGGCATGATGCTAAAGGTGAACTGTGATGTGCTTAGGAGAGCAAATAGGAGTGCAATAAAAACATACAGCTAGTTAATTGTAGTAATATATAGAAGATTAGGCAAACAGTAATCACAAAGAATTAACAGAATATTTTATAAAATAAATACAGGGGTAATTAGCACACCACTTTGCCTTTATCCAGCATATAAAATAAAATATTTCACTTCTCCTGCATTGAATCCTTTTATCTTTACTTGATGAAGCTCTTTCTAAGGTCAATGACTATTCTAAGAGAATATAACTCCAAAACAGAGTCTACATTTGCTTGGCAGAAGTAAAAAATTGATGTTCAAGTGGTAGGTTTAGTCAATGCATAGTGGGCTAACTCTGATTTCAAGCGAACACAAATTACAACTGACTGTCCTGAAGTGAGTGGAGCTGCTGAGAAGTGAAACTCCTGTTAAATCATAGTAAAATCTATGGATGCATTTTTAACCGGGCAGATTTCCTCTTTTTTATTCTAAAACACAGAAGAATAGACACTGAGAACCACCTGGGAAGTATTATATGAAGTGGAAAAGACTAGGATCAGTTGAGTCATGGGAGCAGAAGTTGATATCTGTGCTATTAAACAGTGTCTAAGAATACTCATAGGCATAGAAATTCAGCAGCACCTGTGCTAGCAATGTGTTGCAAGAGTCCCTCTTATGGCCTCTGGCAACAAGGCCAACAATTCCCTGATACAGAAGCAATGGCCAGGCAACTTTCCCAGAAGATTTACCTTTCTTTTCTGGTGAACAGGAAGCTTGAATCTTGCAGAGACTTGCTATTCCACATCAGCTGGTATTAGTTTCAGAAAAAGATTCTGGATGTTTATGAATTAATAGTAGTGCTGTATCCTTCTTTGTTGAACAGATCTAGCCATTGTATTTTACTCCTTTACGAAGAATTTCTGACATTTGTAAAAAAGAAGGAATAAGCATTTATCATTTTGCACACACTATACAAAAAGTATTTACCACAAACAGAAACTTTTAACATAATCTTAAAAACAATGAGATTTAGTCTTATGAAGACTTCCTCCAGAGCCTTATAGTATCTTTTTGCATTATTGCATTCCTTTTCTCCTAAAAGCCTGTTGGAAAATCCAAGGTGCTGCTCCTTTTGTACCCAGCCCACTTGACTTGCTAGGAAGAACTGATCCCTCTGCATGTCAGAAAGAGAGAAAGAAATGGGACTCAGAGAGAATTTTAGCTTAGTCTTTTGAATGATTAAGTACTTAATCTCAGCTTATGGGCAGAAAATATGACACTGTCCCGTCTGAAGGAGAAGGCAGAGTTTGGAGTGATATAATTTGTGAAAGGAAGAGTTGAACCCATAAGGATGCACAAGCATAGGACGAATATAAGCCAATGTCCTGGCAGCAATATAGTTTTAGGACACTAGCGGTGCAGGTTAACACCAGTACAGTGAGAAATAAAGATGTATGTGTAATGGAAGAATTTAGAATGGCAAATCTGGAAATCAGGATAGCACCAGCTGCCCTGAGAGCATACCCCAGAGGCAAATTTTGAGGAAGATGATTAAGCAGTGAGAAAAGGAGTGGCAGTAGTCCGTCTCTTATCAGATTTATGCAATGAAGTGTGCACTGGAGTGCCTGGCTAGAAAGTGATGCCAGGGAAAACCCTTCTGCTTTTGCTTTTCTTCCTTCCCTCCTTCTAGATCTTCACAGCCTCCAGTACTGAACCCATCATGTTGTGAGTCACAGAGTGAGCTGCCCACGAACCCAGGTTTTGCTTGGTTTGAAAAAGGCAGATATGACTGCAACCCAAAATATTTAAAAGTTTTCAATAACTTTTACCAGCGGAGGTTTTATTTAAGACACATACTTATCATGCAGCACTTTGTATACCAAACTGGAGGATTATTATATTTGTTTTAGTCAGCTGTCTAATGGGGGAAAAGAAAAAACACCTTACTTGCACAAAAGAGGATCCCATTGCCAAGATACATCCATTGCCACTCCTGATAGGAAGTTATGCTGCAGCCTGTTAGCATAACCTCTTTTGAAATAATTGCCATGTGCTGTAAGCTTTTTTTCCTAAAGAAAGGATATTAACATGTGTCAGAGAAGGGCTGTACATAGTAACAGTGTTCTGTCTTAATGGTTTGGAGTTGTAATGCAACCTCTTGTTCTATAAGCTTGGGCTTAATAAAGATCATGTGCACAAGGATGATATGACAAGCTTAAGAGTAGTTCTTGCTTCATACAAATTTGTGTTATATTTTTCTTGGGACAGTGTTCTCTGTCTCACTAAAATGTGGCATATTTCCCAGTGTTCTCTCGGTGTGTATCAGAGTTGGTATAAAAGGTAAAAGTTTTTTTGTGGGCCATTGGTGTCTCACCCAGTATGTCACCCTGTGCTTTCTGGGCTTTGCAAGAGGGGTTGAGTCTGGTAATCTTGGGCTAGATAAAACTGCTAGAGGAATTGGAACAGCTAGTGTAATTTTGCCTCTGTTATCAAGCTGAGTTGTCTGAAGTGGCCTGAATTTCTTACACAATATGTTTTATCCCTTGTGTTTATACAGTGGTTCTATTTGAGAGAACAAGGTTTATGTGTTGAAAAATGCTGGAGTGCGGCAGAGGTCAAATGTACATACTGTACAGCAAACACCACAAGTAATTTGTGCACCTGTATTTTTGGAAAATGCTTTTTTGTGAGTTACAGTAAAGTGCTTTCTGAAGCTGGGAATGTCTCATTTTTTATTGACTTAAGTTTGCTTTCAGCTTGAAAACTTAAAATTCAAAGATTAGGTTTAAAAAGTGAGTTTGAGTAGGTATGTTTTAGTTATTAGTATGAGAAAGAAAATATAGATTATCTGAGTGCTTATTTTTCGTTAAAGAGACATCCTTCTTTCAGAACAATAAAAAAAGCATGTAAATTACAAGAATTAGGTCTTATTATGACATAATTACACCTTTAAAACTATGATAAGGGAAAGCTATAGTGCCTACGTGTACCTGGATATAGTAACACATAAGTATCAATTATGAGATAAATAGTTGTCATCCTCATTCATGTATGTTTTCTAAAGATTGAAATGTAAATCTGTTACACAGATTTGGCCAGAATAAAAGAAATTATATTGGTAAAGGTGTAAATCTCTTTTAAAATTGCCGTGACTCTGGAATGAATAATTCTTACAAAGGTAGAGAAATATGTGCAGAAATATTGCTTAGAAATGTAATTCAATTCAGTCTCTAGCTTCCATATGAATCCATCATAATTTTGAGTAAGTGCAATTCCTGCAAATAAACTTTCAGATAAAAATTAAGCTGTTCTTTATAATCTTTTTATAATAATGACACATACAGAAATGTATTTTTCTTTGTATAGGATGATAAATATCAGCATAAATTCATTTAAATTTCACAGCATAAACACTTATAAATAAAGTAAATGTGACTACAATTTTGTAAAATACTTGATATTGTTGTAAGGTTCTTCATACCAAGAAATAGAGCTAAGACATATATTTTTAATATCTTGAACAGTTTCATCTTTTTAAAAAAGAAAGAATAACAATAAACAGATATAACACAACATTCATGGCCAGAACAGTGTTTAATTCTACACTCTGACATTGGACTCATGTAGGGATTTCAGCAGTTTGAAGGACAAATTCGCACAAGAAAATCTTTATTCCTCTGATCCAGCTGTATTGTAATCTTACATTGGTATTCTTGCATTTCTGCATGTTTAGATTTTTCTTCTCCTGTCCAAGGATGACTTTTCTAACATTATGTTTTTAAATCTGACAAGGTCATACAAGCTAAAAAAAAAAAGAAGAAGAAGAAGGGTCATCAAAAGGGGAAAAATAACAGAACTACGGTGAAATGGCTCTCTGTTGGCCTTTGTATCGATTCAGAGTGTGTCAAAAGGGTCTTTTGTCGTGCCCCTACCACGGCATACTAATTTGCTAGATCAAGTCTGTCAGAATATCGACTGGAAGTAAAGAACTACAGTGGCAGCTTTTGTGTTTCATACAGCAGGGAGCCTGTGTGTGAAACAGGATTATCAGAGGGTCATGAAGAGAGTCAAGGGATGTCCATCACTTCCCTTCTGGTAATGTAATGGGGCGGGTGCCTGGATGTGATTAAGATGTAGGACACAGGAGGCATAGCGGTGAACAAATCAGACACACACACACATGCAAATCAGGTTGGCTGCTGTTAACCACATATTTTTAATGAAAAATCCAGAGACAGACCAAACAAATATCTAAATAGCCACATTCTGAGTAAATATCAAACCATCTATTCCATATCCAATGCTTGTGCCTGTGCCTGCTTCCTTGTGTGCATGTGTACAAAATGTACAATATATACAAGAAAGGGTTTATTTTTTTTGGTTGTTGTTTTGTAGTTTGTTTTGGGGTTTTTTGTTTTGCTTTGTTTTTAATGCAACATTCCAATCTACAAGTGTTTTTTCTACTTGTTTTTAAATGTTGGATATAGTGTTGCTGGATGATTACAGCAAACATCCCAGGAACGTACAAAGATAAAATGGTGCTTTGTGCTATAGCTACACATGTACACCACATTCAGACAGGATGCTCATCACTCTGCTGTGGGTTTAGCCTTGACTTAGATGCCATTGTCATTCTAATATAGCATGAGCAAAATATCTTTCTAAAAATCAAGAAAAAAATAGAAGTATTTATAGTGCCTGAACAATACATATTCTTGGTAAGTGCCTCTTTTTAAAATTGTGGCAGGGAAAGTCTGCTTTCTGGAGATTCAGGCTGCATCTCTATAGCTTATGTGAGAGCTGTAAGGAGCTTTCTGGCACACACAGACATGGTTTGCAACCCCTGTCATCTGTACAATCCATTTTTTCTGAGCTTTGTTCCTAATCTTTAATCCTTTATTTCTGAAAATTCGGCATTAAGTAGGAAAACAATGTAAGATGCCAAAACAACAATAGCTTTTACATGTGTTGCTTTTGAAGGCCTGATCCAAACCCCATGGACCAGGGGAGGAATCTGAACAGGGATTTTTCAGCAGACTGCATATTCCTTAGCCAGCAATAGTTGGTTCAGTCAGCTTATCAATAAAACATCAAAACTTGGAAAAGTCTAAATCTATTTGTCATTCCCCTATTTGCTACCAGGCGTGACTAAGGCAGTGTCAAGCACCAAGGGTCACATTGAAGAAACCACTTTTTCTCATCTTGTTCTTTTCCTCTCCCTTTCCCTTTTCCTTTTTTCAAGGAGTACGAAAGTTTGTAACCTTTTATACAGAAAGTGTTGCTCTGGATGCATAGATAGTATTTTGTTTCTTTTGAAGGCAAAGCAAAGTTCTTGTGTGCTATAATGTAAATAAAGTAGCAACCTGTTTTGCATGTAACTATTTTATCTCCTCTAAAAATGGGATAAGTATCTGAGAGCTGTACAAATGATACCCTGTTCAGAGCCAAAGACGTTTGTCAGAGGTAGCCAAACACTGCTCTGCCTGAAGTTGGGTAACAAATGATGTCTAAGAAAAAGGGCTTGTGGGTGAAGGAATACCTAGAAATTATGATTTTGGTTTAGTATTTCATACTGGAGTTAAGCATCAGTGGGCAGATATAAAGTAGCCACAGAGGAAAGGGAATTGCACAAGCCCAGAACAAGTGAACTTTAATTTGACTTTAATGTCTCTGTTCAATAAGATTGGTGCTGTGCAAAATTCATTGCAATAGGAGCTCATGGCAGGATGAAGCAATATTTATTAGAAAATAGCTTTCCTGTGCATATCTCAGGTGGAAGCAACTGCTGTCATAGTTGTCAACTGTGTGGAGCTTCAAGGACAGAAGCATGTCATAAAGCATGAATATATGAAAGGAAGAGGTGAGCCCTGGGAGCTCCTCCGACAGGAAAGCCTGACTCATTTCAGAGTCAGAGATCAGGCCTAAAGAAGGCAGAATGGTAAGAGGACTATTATTCTAAAAAATTCAATTTTGCCATGGGTTTTTCTAAACATCAGAAGTTCTTTTCAGGGAGCAAAACTCATGATCCTGAAATGCCCAAATGAAATTAGTAGAGGCTGACTATTGAAAAAGAAACTATCTAAGTGTATTAAGAAAGGAGAGTTATAGAAAATATATAAGGCGTATTTTTATTTCTTGTGCCTCATGACAAATGGCAGTGTGATTATGAGGCACATAAGACAATTGTGCAGAGGAGACATTGCACAGGGTATTGATTCTTTGTCACGTCTCCAAAGATAGAAGGTATGCATCACATGGAAAGGGGACCACAGAGTGCAAACTAGTAGGATTTCTCATCAGAATGACACAACTTTCATGAGATTCTGTGGAAATGGTGGTAAGTGTGGAAATGGAAAATACTAGTATGTACAACAGTGTTTGTCTGGGGAGGCAGAGCAATTCTTAGAAGCCTCATGGCTTTCATCTTTTGCAGTTAGAGCAGATGTCAGGGTGGGAAAGGATCATGACACATTACTGACTGCTGAAGATGTGTAATGTGAAGGTCAAGATGTGACCTGATGGAATTGCATGCTCGGTATTGTTTCCTTCCGTGTCACCCAGTGAAATTTGAAATGCAAGCCAAAAGTATTTGAAAAGCAAAAGAAACATACTTTTACAAAATGAGGAAGGGTAGTAGAAACACATAACCAAGAAAAAATATTTTATTTACAATATCGAATTAATTCTTGTCATTTTGCAATACAATTTTTTCCCTCTATCTTTTCCCAGTCTCCAAAGACTCAGAATCACAACCTGTAAATAACATAATGCTGAGTATGAAATTTCACAATTGTTTTTTACCCTAATAACTATCCACCCTATCAAAGCTCTGGATTAGAGCCTATCACTCGTCACCAAAGATAGTTACAAAATACCTATCAGGAAAAATTGCTCTGTCACAAATAGTCAGGATTTTTTCCCTTTGTCTGTGCCCAGTGCTGCAAAATGCTGGCAAGAAGTTAAAAATAAACCTAGACAGATCTCAGAGAGATGGTATAATGTGACCCCTCTGCCTGATCTATGGTTACTGGAAGTGGTATGCCTTCATAGCGAGCCTGAAGCTTAGCTTTCCTTTTCACCACACTGCCGTCCCTACACATGTTCACTCACCTTTAAAAGCAAAGGAGATAACTCCTGTTTTCTGGCTGAACTCCAAAGCAAATAATTGTGTTCTGCGTACTTAAAAGTCTCATTAGTTTTACAGGTACATGATATCTAACAATTTCCTACTGCTACATACCATATGTTTTCAGGCAATTTTTTACTCACTTTCAGAGGTTTCTTTACTTCTATATGTGTTCATACATAAAGACATATTTATATTCTATAGGGCACACACATTAAGCAATCCTCACTTATCCTTTACCTATTTCACAAATGACTTAGTATTCTGACAAATGTCTTTAAATTATATTCATATACTTATTATATTTTATTTCATTCATTAGAGTACAAGGTGCAAAGAGTTTTAATGGTACTTGATAATTCTTCTTCTACCCCTTTCATAGTTTTGGACACCGAAGTTAATTTCTGTGTTCTGGTAGAGCAAAACGGTAGTGGCATTTTGGCTCACTTTTCCCCTACAAATTCTGAATTATGTATAAGTATTTGGTAAACTGATAGGAAAAAAACTAAAGTGCTCATTTTGGAGCAATTTCTGAATCAATACAAAGCTCTCCCATGACGGGCTTTCCTTTCTGAGACGGGAACACAGAAGTAGAGATTAGTTCCTTAATCTGAATCGTAAAGTGTTAATAATATGTTTCAATAGTTTTCCACTTCATCAAGGATCTTTAATGGAAATGTGAAGTGCCCTACTCTTGGAAGGACTAGAATACTTTTGATCAGTTATCTCCGCCTTAAGAAGAGAAACAGAAAGTGGCCAACAATAAAGGAGTACTCAGAAGTCATAGTAAATCACTCTTTATGTACCATAATTTGAGGTCTGTGAAGATTTTAACTTGAAACAGATCAGAACAATCTGTTTTTATTAAATTCTAAAGCCCTTGACCTGTCACAAAATGATGAACAAATTTTTTTCATTTTTCTCTGTTTAAAGTCAATGGGTTTTATGTTGACACCTAAAGTACACCAGCTTAATGTCTGTCAAATATACTTTGATTAAGTCTTAATCAAAGTATATTTAAATACTGTTTCTAAAACATCTAATTATCTAAATAAAAGAAAGTATTTTCACAGGGCTTTTAGTTCCTTTCAACTGTACTGAAAATTAGGTTCACTTAATCCAGCTTCCAAAACACACGGGAGTACAGCACCAAGACAGAGAGCAGGGGGCTGTTTGTAGCTTAGTCAAGAGGACATGGTATGAGAGAACAGGAGATGGTCGCAGTGCTATGCTTTAAATACAGATCATCACATCCTGCCTGCTTGAATGCACATACGAGACATATTTTGAGACCTCACAGAGCTGTGATGATTCAAAGACCAGCATTTGGACCATGTAATTTTCACCTCAAATTTGTATTTTGTATCAATCCACAGCAGTCTAAATGTAATAGAAGACCCTTGCTTCAGGACAGGGATGGACTGGTACGTTGTTGAGCAGTCCACTAACAACAGAACATGACAATGTCATACACATTGTCCAGAGAACGGCAAGAAAGCCGATGAAGGGACCAGAGCACAAACCTTATGAGTTGCAGGTGACAGAACTGGGGACATTTAGACTCTAGAAAATGAAGCTGAGGGGCAACTTTTTGCTCTCTACAACTGCCTGAGAGAGGATTGTGCCAGGTGGGGGGGTTACTGTCTTCTCCCAGGTAACAACTAACAGGACAAAAGGAAACAGCCTCAACTTGTGGTAGGGGAGATTTAGATTAAATATGAGGAAAAATGTCTTCACTGAAATGGGGGTCAAACAGTGGAACAGGTTGCTTAGGAAAGTGGAGGCATTTAAAAGACGTGTAGATAGGGCACTTGGAAACATGGTTAATGGTGAACACAGTGGTGCTGGTTTAATATTTGGATATTTGGGCTCAATTATCTCAGAAATCTTTTTCAACTTTAATGATTCCATGATTCTACTGTTACTGCTGCCACAGTGCAAAAAGACTCGATAACACAAATATACTGTAGGTGTGTAATAGGTAACGCAAAATTACCATGGTTATATTTACTCTCCATTACTGTATTGTAACTCTACCTTTCCTTTGAAACACACATGTTCTGTTCCTTTCCTGTTACTTTAACTTGTGACTTCCTTTTGATAGAGTTAGATCTAGGCTACTGAGGAAAGGGATGCATTTATGACTAGATTGTCAGATCTGTCTTATTAAGTACTAAGAGTAGTAATAGCTGAATTTCTAGAGATAGCAACAGTACTGTTAGAAGCTGTAGTGCTAGCATAACTAGGTAAACCAAAACATATGAATTATGTGATTGCAGAACATAAAATTACCTCTGGGTCCACTTGTCCTTGTCTAGGACAGGAGATAGGGAGGCAATAAAATTAATAACCTAGACCACTAACCTAGCCCAGAGTCCAGCACTGTGATATGGAGTTGCATACAGAAAAGTAATTTAAGACCCACTATGCTCGGAGTCATGCAGCTGAGCTTCATAAAGTGTTACTGCGTAGACTACAAGTCACAGGTGAGAAGACGTTGCGGAGAGATACCAGTCTCAGAGGTGGAACTACAAAAGTCAAGATGCAGCAATTCCTCAGAAGCAGCCAGAAGAGAAACTCTCTGAATGAGACTGAATCTTAAATCCCACATCTGTCTGGGACTTAGTCCCTCTAACTATGAGATTCACCCTTATAATCTGTTCCATCTAACTGGTGCAGGACTGCTGAGGACAATTTCAAGGCATGAGGGCATGTGTTTATTCCTCTACTCCTGTAATCCTTGTAGAGATTGGACCCTACCTACATCAACCTTGCAAGCAAAAGAACAAACAAAAACCCAACCAAACAAAACACAGGTCATGCCATTCTTGATAATTCTATTATTTAAGTAGCCTACAGCTCCAAAAGTCATTCTCTGCTGCCTGAACAAATTAAAATTCACATCATCCACTTCTTAGTTTGAGGATGCTGGAAGCATTAACTAACACTTACAAAATTCTTTGAAGAAGAAAAGTACTCTTCAAGTGACATGCTGAAGCCCTCTTGGTGATATGGAACAACCCAAAATGCTATCTCCCTGTTACCCATTGTAAACAACTATCAATAATCAAGAAGAGCTCTTGTTGGTTTTCACAGATTACAGTCCTTCAGTGATGTTGAGTTCTTCTTGTATCACTCTTTCAGTATTTTTCAATAATCATCTCACTTTGTTTACAAGCATCCATATAACACGTACAAGTACACACACTTGGCTACTGAATTATTTTCAATTTCTGTGTAATACGCGTACCCACCTACACACTTTTTAATCTGTTCATTCATCCATCTTTCCAACTGTGCTTTGCTATAGGTGGCATTACTCTACCACTCAAAGGCTTTACAGTGGATTTTCCTGCCAGTATTCAGAACAGGGAAACAGTTTTACCCACATTTTGCAGTGTCACAGAAGTTGCATGAGTGACTCAAGAAGAAGAAAATTCTCTTATCCAAATCTTATTGAAAATCTGTTTTACAAACTAGTTTCTTCCATTAATTCAGTGTACTTTTCCAAAGCTGGTGATAAAACTTTTCTTAGAACTCTTTTATTGTTCTTGTGGTCTTTTATTCTTCTCTTAAGCTAGTTATTGTTCAGGCCTACCATAACTATTGGTGTCTGACACCACATTGACAGGCATCCTGAATCAATACCTCTTCCTTGTTCTAGATTAGAAACTTGGAAAGAATTCCCCTGGAGGCATTTATTCCAGGACTATTCTGGTTTCTGCTTTTAAGTGTTCTAGTATGAGCCACTTCTGTTTCTGTTCTCAATGAAAATGTCTGAATTTTTAAACAGCATATGTAATGAATGTCAAATTTCACTTCAACTAGTGACGTCACCTGATGCCAACTTTTATTTTTCTGCTCTTCTGTTTAACTCTGCTTTGAAACATTCTCCATAATTAACATTGTAATCTTTTGTTCAGAGGTGATTTGTATCTGCTTCAAACATCAAAATGACTTCTTCCTAAGATGATAGTGTTTTAGGTGTTTTTCCATCTGTACGATTTTTGTGTCAAGTCTACTAGTTAATTGACACAATTTTTAAATCTGTCACCTTGAATTTTCCCTCTCCCAATACTTTCAGTAAAGCTGGAAAGGCTCCACCATTAAACCTCAGACCTTCTGCATCTCCCTTAAGTTTATAAGATGAAAAGAGCTGTCAAATTACATTACTCCCATATCCAATCTCTCACTTCACCTGCCTGGATGACCATAATAACTACATCATAGAAGTAATCCTTGCACTTCTGGACTCTGACAACTGGGGAAGGCTTATTCACTTTCTGCTCAGGTGCAATCTTTGTCATGTACAATAACAACTTAGAGATGAACTACAGCAGAATGAGAAAAATGCTGAGAACATCAGCTGAGACCCTTCTTCTTGTGCAGAGACTAGCACTTCTACTAAAACATTGAAAAGATCAAGACATCTCTAAAGATAGACTCTTCATTTATGAGACCAAATTTAGTCTTTACTAGATAGACAAGCTTTCATTTTCTCCTTCTCTTAGGACAATTTAGTTTACAACCAAACAAATGCTACATTGTATGGAAGGAAATAAATATGAACCCAAGCCAGAAACAGTTATTACTTGCCATAAACAGATTTTTTCTTCTATTGAAAAATGTTTAGATTATACTCCATTAAAAAGTTTGCCCTATTTTTATTAATGATTTGGCCTGAAACTTCAAATCCAATTAGTCCAGGATTTTGGCACAAGTAATAGTTAGTTACATCTTTTGAATATATCTTGGAAATACAACAGTTGGATTTATTAACAGTTTTGTGATAGCAGGTAGAGAATAGTAAGAAAAACAATAAAGATTCTAACATTAGAAAATGAGAACACTTAGAAAAATCTATCAATTTGTGGGAGGCAGGATACCGATACTGGGGTTTCAAAGTAAGGATTAAGCAGTATTAAGAAATATTTTGTGTGTGTGCGTGTGCACTCTTCACCTCACAATGTCTGCATCATCCATAACATGAGTTTTGGGATCAGAATTAAGCAAGCAGGATTCTTGTACCATTTTAAGATTTAAGTTTTCAAATTTTCATTTCCATTTTAAAAGGTCAATGGAATTTCAAAATTTCTGCCAAGAAAAGTTTGTGTAAGCTAGACAACAAAATATGCGTGAATCAAAGGGGTGATGTTTGCTAAAGATACAAAAGTGTATGAAAAAACAGTTACAGATAATAAAAGATAAAGACTACTTTTCCCGCACCTTCTTATTTTAAAAAAACTTTTAAAAATTGTATGTATAGGATAACAAAGAACGAGAATCTTTGTACACTTGCAAAGCTGTAGCATCAAGAAACACGGTGAACAATGTGCTCCTTGATAAAGAGCCTTATAGAGAGAGAAAAACTGCAGCCCAGTAAATTTGCCAGTAGCTTGATAGTTTGTAAAATTTACATTGGAATATCCTGCACAAATATAGCCCAAGGAGCTTAAAAAAGATCTGCTAGCACAAACTGAGCTAGTTCAAGTTTATGTGTTAGCTTCAAATTCATGAAACCATACAAATTTTTCTATTAAGTATAAGATCTGGTCCAGTAAACAATAAAATCTAACTATTCAGTATTACAAATCATAAGAAATAAGCCTCTCTAAAATTCAAAAGAGCATGGAAATTGGCAAAGGGAAAAAAACCAAGGTTTTGAAAAAGGGTATAGGTGGCCAGTCATTCTTTTCTATAAGGAACACAGTGTTTTATGTGACTTCTTCCACTGAAGTAGCACTAAATTGAAGGAATCCCATGTTCATATTTTATTCACATTATAAAAGCAAGCTAGTGATCCAATTTGTCATTTTATGTCATGGACATTTTATTAAAAAAACCAAGAAATTCACAGTGCCTTCAGCATTCAAAGTTTTTTATTCAAACCGTCTAAAGCTTTTGTAAAAACTAAGCCACTGATGGGCTTTGTGATCTCTAGCCTATGATGTGTCAATGAGACCACAGTATGCAAAGTGTACACATGCACACACAGAGTCGTATATACCCACAGGCTAAGGTTATTTTTTTTTCTTTTCAGAAAATGGTAAAAATACGTATTTTAATCCATCAAAATTCAACCATCCTCAATTGTAAGTGAACATCTGCTTTCATCTAGGAAACATTTTAAACTTCTTGACAGTTAAAAGAACTGTAATCCCTGGAGACAAACACTTTTCTTTTCAGAGAAAATTCGTATCATGGATGGCATTATGGTAGGAAACTGCAGTGTGCTGTATGAAGTTGTAATTGAACACACAGCATAGTTATCTCCATAAGTTCACTGAAACATCAGCATTTGACTCAGTAGATAAAAAATAGCTGAAGAATAATTAAAAGTGCTAGTTCAGTTTCTAGAAAGTCTCCAAGCAGATTATTAGCAACATTTCCAAAATATCAAAAGGTAAATTCAACTGTGTATTTTGTAATGGATTTTCATTTATAGTCTTTGATTAATAGTGTTTAAGTCAGGTTTCCCAGCTACTAGAAGGAAGATAAAACCAGCTTCTTAATGAAACTTACAAAACCAGGAAAATGTAAAATAGTCTATCTAGGATTTAGCCATTCTTAAAAAAACTGTGGGTTTTAATCTGTAGGTTGCAATCTCCTGTCACTTAGCATATCACTTGGGTTACATTTTGTGTTGTATTTAGAACTGAAACAGGATATAAGGTGTGGGTTCACTCTTGTTCAAGCACCAGGACCATGATCTTTTGTTCTTCCCAAGAACACAATAAGTGTTCAGAACACTTCTAGGAAGCAGGAGCTCCCTCTGCCTCTGCCAAGTCCTAGCTG
Source organism: Dasyornis broadbenti (assembly GCA_013397935.1). Taxonomy (NCBI): domain Eukaryota; kingdom Metazoa; phylum Chordata; class Aves; order Passeriformes; family Dasyornithidae; genus Dasyornis; species Dasyornis broadbenti. The sequence continues at coordinate 172,633 of VZRN01002433.1, read as the reverse complement.
ATCTTTAATACAGTCTTCAAATTATATTTTCCTTTTGTCTTATAATGTAGAAGTTCAAATTGCAGTGAAATTCTGTTGCAACAATACAAACTGAAAATACCTTAATAATCATTCACATGCTGTGAGACAGAATGTAAACACAGCAGCATTGAGTTAAAAGAATAGCATTGCTTCATTGGCCTAAGTGAGCACTAGCAAAAGAAGGATTCAAATAATAACATAATAGGGTTTATTTTTATAAGTTCATGTGAGAAAAGATCCTTAGTGATTGAGTTGCTGCACTCTTTTTCAAAGGTGTTTGGTACCTTCATTTCTTATTGAATTTAATGAGAAGAGAGCTCATTCAAATTCTACCAGTGTCTCATGTATCTTATGAATAGTGCCAGCATATAGAAGAATTAGTGAATGCAATTCAGTTTTAATTTCTTTAAAATGTGTAGTAAATCAGGGTAGTTATCTCCATAAGGCAAGGAAATTAAAAGTTCTCTGGTACAAGTATATAAAAAGTGTTATGGTTTAAACTTGTCCATGCCTGTTTAAGTGCATCTCATCATCTTTATTAGTAAATATTATCTTTGATAACAATGACTATTCTTGAAGTAGATCTCTGTATATATAAGCATATTGGTGCGTGACCAAATCCGAATGGAACATGGCAGTCACACCAGACAGCTGCATAGATGGGATATGGCTGACATAAAGATCCTAGCAAAAGATGTTAGGACTTTGACATTTAAACACTTACCAAACAACTCTTGCACTTTGGAATGCCTCTTCCTCCAGCTTATCTGCCAGGTGTCCTCCAGGAATTCCTCCACACCAGAGCTGCCAAAATGGAACCTGAGCTCTTTAGTGCAACATCTACCAGGCTGGGCCTGACAGTCAAAAGGATAGTCAAACGAAGACACTGGACTTTTCACTGAAGCACCTGAGAATTGTCAACATGTTTTGTTTTACTAAATGATTCCAGTTGTTCAGTACAACATGTTAGTTAGCTACTGGTTCTTTCCCGTATCTAAATTCTAAGGTAATGAGTTTCATCTTACAGCTGGGACAGATAAGAAAGTACATGTAGAGAGTTATCAGCTGAGTTCAGCTTAAAGCTGTCTTTTGAGTTGTTGTATTATGTTAGATATTCTTCTTGCAGACCCTGACAGTGAGTTTTTTACCTTATCTGAAACATAGAAACATATTTGGCAAGTTAGCAACTAAAGTTAATGATTCTGCATAGGCAGTATTATGGATTTTCCAGTTATGTCAGAATTCTTTCATTTTCTTCCTGCCTTCTTAGGTGTTAAACATCATGTCTTTTCAAACAATCCCCTTGGTGACATAGAGAATTTTTCTCATGGGTTTTCTGTTCTTCCACCGCCATATGTCCATAACAAATTGTTTTACATGGTCAATTGCATCTTACAAAGCAAGAATGTACAACAACATTTCTAAAGCAGATAATTTCCTGAATTTCCTGAAATTTCTCCCCCTTCTTTCAACCCCTATTTTTTTTTTTTTTTTTTGCTTCTTCATGTGAATGAAAAATTCAGAAACTATTCTTCATATTCCTGTTCCTAATTTGAGTTTGGCATTATAACCTTATATTCTGTGATTTATTTTTAAGATTAAATTTCTGCTAATCTCTGCAATTTTCCCCTTCAAGTATACACACAGATAATTCTCATTAAGGGAAAAATGCAAATGCCAGAATGAGAGAAATGTCTCTCTCCTCATACATTTTCCCTGACATGAATTGCAGGAAATACAGTTTACTCTGTTTTGTAAAACTTGAGGCTGTGTATTGGGTATAGCTATTAATAAAAGACAGTTGCAGTGCAGACTGAAAGATAGAGACCATGGTAAGTGTAAGCATAGATAACAGACAAATGCAAGACAATATTTGCAACTTGTTAGTCTTGACTATCAAGAGTTAGTTCTGTAAATAAAATTAGTTTGCTTCTCTCTCTACATCATTGCAAAAACATGTGCAAGAGCTCCCAACTTTTCATATGCGGCAGTTCACTTGGTGCCTCTCTGAACTAGTTTCCTTCTTCACTGTCTCGCTGACTCGCCCCAAGCAGCACCAGCAAGCAGGAAGATAAAGAACAGTGTGCCTGCTGAGCTAGCTCTGCATGAATACATATCTGCATGCTCAGCAGGAATAGAGAAGAAATTGCATAAAATTAAAAATAATCTTAGTAAAAGACACCAAAATTTCCCAGAACTAGCCAAATGAGCAGCAGGTTTCCCACAGCTGTAGAATAACTTTGCACACTTATTTATTCTAATAAAGAGTCTTCATCTTCCACACACAATTTGCAATTGGTCATAAAGCTCCATTAACCATGAACATGTTTCCCAACAATGTAATCTCCTTTCATTCATTCTTGCCTTCAGTTCAGTATTTCATCTAAATAATCCATCATAAGATTAATGTTCTTGAAAATTATATTTACCATATTATAATGTCTTTTTTTTTTTCCTATTTTTTAGAAACAAAAGATATATCTTTACTGCCTACCAGAAAAAATGTAATTTGAAATCTCTGGACATTATCCTCTGTTCACGGTTCTCAGAATCTGGCCACTGCTGCGAAAAATAATAAATAGTGTTTTTATAAATACATCAACAATGAAAGTAGGACCAAGGAAATGTGGTGGGGAACATTGCCACCGAGAATGAGGAAAAGACTGAGGTACTTAAGGCCTTCTTTGCCTCAGTCTTTAACAGAAAGACTAGTGATCCTCAGGGCAATCAGGGCAATCAGGGCAATCAGGGCAACCAGTTCTCTGAGGTGGTTGAGAGGGATGGGGAGCAGAACATATGCTGCAATCCAGGAGGACGGAGTCAGTGACCTTTTGGGCCCTTTAGACACCCACAAGTCTATGGGATCAGATGGGATTCACCCAAGGGTACTGAGGGAACTGGCAGAAGAGTTTGCCAAGCCACTCTCCATCATTTATCATCAGTCTGTCTAACTGGGGAGGTTGACGAATGTGATACCCATCCTCAAGAAGGGACTGAAGGAGGATCTGGGGAACTACAGGTCAGTCAGCCTGACCTCACTGCCCATGAAGGTTATGGAACAGATCATCTTGAGTGCAATTGCAGAGCACACGCAGGACAACCAAGTGATCAGGCCAAACCACTGCAGGTTTAGGAAAGGCAGGTCCTGTTTTACCAACCTGATCTCCTTTTATGACCAGATGACCCACTGGGGATGACGGGAAGAGTCTGGTTGTTCGACTTCAATAAAGCCTTTGACACTGTTTCCTGTTGTGGTGTGTTCTTTTCCCCCTTCGTACTTGGTTTAGCCCAACCTGTCAGTTTATTGTTTCCCCTACCTTTTACATGCCCTGTGTTGGTTGTCAATCCTCTATGTACCCCACCCATTTCTCCTCCCCTTTCCAGAAGCTTCTCCCGTCCTGGTTACTCCATTGGCCCGTTTGAACTTCTCCCCTCCCTGCGCTTCCCCCTATTGGTTTATTGTCCCCACCCCCGCCTATGACCCCTCCCCTTTTCCTCACCTATTGGTCTAAAATTGTTCCCACTGCTGAGTCCACCCCCGTTTAAAAACTGCTGTAACTCCACCCCACCTCCTTCCTTTGAGATCTGTGGTTTCTGGTTCCTGTGATGGTAATAAATTTCCTTGGATACTTCACAGGAGTCCCCTCCTCCTTCTTCCTTGCTCTCGCCGGCGCCTAGCCCTACTGCTTCAGAGCCCTGCCTCACACAGTGAGGATAAGCATGTTTGGGTTTGGGGATGTCCACTGAACTGACAAGGCAAGCCACTGGGCAGCTCTGACCGTGTCAGTTTCCCACATAATTCTCCTGGTAAAGCTGGCAACCCAGGGCTTGGACAGGTGCACCCTTTACTGGGTATAAAACTGTCTGGATGGCAGCACCCAGAGAGTGATGGTGAATGGTGCCACATCCAGCTGGGGCCATTCACCAGTGGGGTTCTGCAGGCTTCAGTGTTGGGAATAGTCATGTTTAATATTTTTATTGATGATCTGGATGAGGGGAACAAGTGCACCCTCAGTAAGTTTGTAGAAGATACTAAGGTGGGTGGGAGTATTGACCAGCTTAAGGGCAGGAAGGCTCTGCAGAGGGATCTGGACAGGCTGGATTGATGGGCTGAGGCCAATGGTGTGAGGTTCAACAAGGCCAAGTGCCAGGTCCTGCCCTTGGGTCACAACAACCCCAGGCAGTGCCACAGTGCCCAGAGTGGCTGGAAAGTGCCCAGAGGAAAAGGACATGGCAGTGTTTACCCTTGACAGCAGCTGAACATGAGCCAGGGTGTGCCCAGGTAGCCAAGAAGGCCATGCTGGCCTGGATTAGCAATGTAGCCAACAACATTAAGGTGGTCATTCTTCCCCTGTACTGGGCACACATCAAATCCAGTTTTGGGCCTTCATTCCAAGAAAGACATTGAGGGTCTGGAGCAAGCTCAGAGAAAGACAAGGAAGCTGGGGAAGATTCTTGAGAATAAGTCTTACAAGGAGCAGTTGAGGGATGTGGGGGGTGTTTAGCCTGGAGGAAAGGAATCTCAGGGAAGATCTTATCACTCTGTACAACTGCCTGAAAGGAGCAGGTTGGGGTTGTTCTCATCTCTCAGGCAACCAGAGACAGGACAAAGAGAACTGGCCTCAAGCTGTGCCAGAGGAGATTCAGGTTGACATCAAGAAGAATTTCTTCACAGACTTCTTTCACAGGATTGTCAGTGAAAGAATAGAAGTTGTCAGGCATTGGAACAGATTGTCCAAGGAGTGCTGGAATCACCATCCTTGGAGATGTTTAAGAAGGTGCTGATTGGCCAAAGCTTGGACTCAATGATCTCAGAGGTCTTTTCCAACTTAAATGTTTCTGTGATCCTCTAGTTCTGTGATTCTTCCCACCCTCATGGGTTGCTCTAGTGTAACAGTGGCTGTGGAGAAAAGAACTTGTCCAGCTCACTTGAGATTGTCCACTTTTTTCTTTCTCCACTTAATTAAAATAATTTCTGTACTGATATTTTTGGAGGTGTTTGAAACTGAGTTTCATGTGATTTTGCCACTAGAACTGAAATGGCATGTCTCATAAACCGGACATGATCTATGGATTGAAATCCGGACTTACTGTCTTCAGCCCAGTTTCTGATTAGATAATAGAAACCACGGAGGAATGCATTGAGCGCTATAGTCTCTATTTCATTCCGTAAGTTGTAGTTTGACACTCTACCAAACCAGATCTCATCACCCCACAGTTTTCTATACTGCGCTGCACTACATGACACAGTGCATCACTTCGCTACACTAACACCACGCTCTACTACACCAGACTATACTAACTATACTGTGCTGCACTATACTGCACCACACCACACTACATTACACTATAAAGCCTTGATTTACCCCCACTGAATTGTTTTGCCAGAGCTGTGTGGTCTAGTGACTGCACAAGGCAGCAGAAACAATACCTGCGTTTGCATGGCAGGTATGAGTACTCCACCACACACCGATTTTTCAGTCATAGGGGTACCTCAGCATAGGCAGAATCAAGCAGCTCCCACATACAAGTTGCAGCTCCCACTTACAAGCTGCAGCTCACAGTGTGGACTGTCTGGTAGCCTTACAACCTCCAGATGCAAAGTAGCATACTCAGCGTAGAGTGATTCACCCAGTCCTTACAGTTAGAAGAGCTATAGCAGTCCTTTTATTCTTTTTACATATATATTTTTATCTAGTGTTGCCTTTACATGAGGAAAAGCCATAAGATGCAGAGGTCTCATAGCACTGCTTATTGCTTACTTACCCTAATGTTACCTACAGAGCATCTCAGACTCAACTTAACAGGAACCAGCTGTGTCAGAGCATAGTGATAACTTGGCCCTCAGTAGTTCCCTGTGGAGCACCAAGCCATTGATGTACTCCCAATCAATTCCTACACAGTTACAGTTCAGTGAGCTATTTAAAGAAAAAGATGACTGGGTAAAGCAAGGGGGATATTCAAAGAGAAGAACATATTGAGAAATAAAGAACTAAAAGCAAGGCAAAACCTGAAGTACTGGAGAGAGACCCGGCACAGACAAGATGGGAAAGAAGAGGGAAGGAAGAAAAAGTATTCAGGACATAAACCTCTGTAGTGGAAATTCTCAGATAAGTGAGAGAGAGGTTCACATGAGCATCACTATTTGATATTTTTAATGTTTTTAATGTGGAAAAGCTCTTAAAATTCTTCAGTAAAATTTCTGATTTCTCTTCCTATGCAAAACTTAAATCACTGGGATAAGCCAAGTGCTCAGGAAAATAATTTGAAAAAATATACAATAAGTTTCAGTGATTAAAATAATATAACATTTTCAGTGAGAATTTCTGCTTTTAACTTAATGACTAATTATATATGTAGTGTGGTGATGATTGAGTTTAAATAATGCAGTCAAATGAAAGACAACATGCCAGGGATATTCAGAAAGAATATTAATAAAATCTCTGTTGATTGTTCTATTTCAATATAACTATAAGAGTTAACTTCTTGTCCTTGGACTGTTTTTTATAATATTTCTTAAGCATGTATATTTCATGGAAACGAGATATATTTTTAAAAACATATATATCAGTAGATTTATTTCCTTTCTCTTAATACCATTTCCATGGTTAATTAAAAAAGCAAACCAAGAAATAAGCAAACTTTTTTTGGTCAGAGTTCAGTACCTGAAAATAAATATATAATATATTTTTAAGATAAAAATGGAACTAATTTTAATTCTTCCTTACATAAACTGAAATTAGTTTTCCTTTAGTAAGATTATTCATGGGATAAGCTTGTGGTCCTATTTCCATCTCTTGTGATATTATCACTTACAAATGTTTAACTTAATTACCTGCAATATTAGAAATACAAGCAGTCTAGCAACTTCCTCTAAGTAAGCCAGTGAAGAGCTGCTTTCAGAAACTGCTCTTATACATCATGGTTTAATTCTAACTCCCTGGTTCCACAAGGCAGTGAAACAAAACATATACTTTTATTAACACAAAGGAAAAAGTAGGAAAGCTGAAGATGGAAAGAAAAAAAAATATTCAGAATTGCAGTTGAATTGAACATATCTTAAATATCTATAGGTTTTTGAACTGTTCTTAAAATGTCCAAATGGTAACACCTGCAAGGCACAGCCTTTTAAAAACATTTGGGTTTCCGTTTGAAGAGGTTCTGAAGCAGTGCTTTAAAAAAAAAAAAAAAAAAAGAAAAAGAAACAACAACAGCAAAAAAAACCAGATACAAGATAAAAGCTCTTAATACTGCTGCTTATGGGAAAAAAAAAAACCATTCTCTTCCAGAAAACTGTAGTTTAGCAGAATCCATTCTATATACGTTAAAATAGAGCCAAAGTTCAATTTAAAGTGCTGTTGCACACTTTACCAAAGCTCTTGACTTCAGAATTTTTTCTCAACTGGGCTTACAAATCCTGTATCTGTTGACCTTCAGAACACGGTGCAAGACCATTCATTCTCTCAGCTTTTTGCCTTTGTGTGTGTCTGAACGAGGTGAGGAAAGAGGAAAAAGGAAAGAAGAATCATCTGGGGAAGTCACTGGAATTTAAGCCAGACGATACGGACAAAAAGATTCATCTGAAACTGCTGGAGAACGACAGGCAGAATGCAATTAGTCAAATGCTATTAGCAAGATTACTATAAAATGAACTAATTTGTTTTTCTGCTTCTTATTGGTTTATAGCAAGCACACAAAAACAATAATGCCTTTATTTGAAAGAAACAAATTTCCATTTCTGATGCAGTTGGAATTTACAGTCTTCAGTTTCTGTAACTGATTTGAATTGCTGCTCACGAAGTGAAATGATTGTAATACATTTGGTAAAACCTTAACCATTACAAATTGATTGACCCAGTATCTTGCTAATATAGACAAAGCAGCATGACTGAAACATTCAGTAGAACTATCAATTAGGATTTCCTTTCTTAAGTCAACTCCTTCAAAACCTCAAGAGAACATTCTTTATCTAATATTGTAGGGCTACGTTATAATAATGATCCTGAATTTTAATTATCTTTAATTATCTTTATTAAGAAATTAATAGCACAATATTACTTCAAGAATACTGGAGTGATATAGAAAATCAAGGACCAGGTTTCTGACAGGCTTTTGCTTGACTGTGGCTACTGTTTGAAAAGGTCACAGACCACTATATTGTGTTCGGCTATGTCAAATAGGAGTTTAAAAATTTAAAAACTGCTTTTGCATTCATAAAAATGGAATTTTAAATGGAATATTGTGCATGGGGATATTCAGTCTGATACAAAAACTGATGGAGAGATATTTTATTGTCTTAAATTACAGTAACATTTTCATGTCTGTCATTTGACTGTGGTTGTTTCTTGAGATTCTTCCTGGAGTCTGTGATTCATGACTGAAAATAAAATCAAGCTTCTTATACAGCACATATTTCAGAAAATCTGTTTCCTTGTTACCCTATGGTTTTCAGAAGATAATGTGAGTTGTCACAGCTAGAATTTCACAGATTTAGACTTCACTTTAAAAATATGCAGATGTATCTTACGCATGCTTGACCTATAAGGGAGCAGTAGTAAAAATTGTTCCAAAGCAAAAACATCTATTAAGAAACCTGTGCTCCTTTAAAGCCCACAAAAAATTAAGTAAGGAAAAGAGAAGTAATGTGAATTAGTTTCATTGTAGTTCTTTCATTGACATCATAAATGGCTCCTTTGAATGTTTTGATGTTGTTTTGACATAGAAATCTTACTACACATTGTCACATTTTTCTATTTGCAGTTGTTTTGTGTAGTATCCTTTGTGTGCCAAATCATGGTAAAAGGTTGGTTGACATTATAAAAGCTAAAATTTTATATCATCTCTGATACCTAACTATCCATATCCTTTAGGACCTGATCCTACACATGCTTACAAATATGAATGATTCAGTCTTATTGTTTGAGAATGACTCACATATGTAAATTCAAGTGACTGAGGACTGAAACCTGAGCTTGCACTAATGAAAAAAAGAAAAAACGTTTCAAATTTTTTAAATTATCCAAATTGTCTAAATAAGTTATGGTTCATTTGTGGTGCAAATTAGCTTTTAATCTGAAAACATTTCTACATAAGAAATTCATTCTCTTACAAACATATTATATGTAACAACACCTCGTTTCTGAATTGCTGAAGAAGCAATGATAATTTGTCAAAATTTGATATTCAGTTTCCTTGAAATACTGAAACTTTGGAGGAAGCTTTACTAGGGAGTTAAGTGGACTGTAACTATAGTGTAACTATACTGTAGTTACATGTACATTTGTACATTTCCCTACAAAAACTGATGCTTTTATGGATGCACATCCCCTGTTTAGAAGAGTACTACATTACTGCCTGATACTTCACTCCACTGTTTATGATCATGTAGAGTGGTTTATGTAGCCTAATGGATTTCCAAATATTAGCAAGGCAATTACCATGGAGACCCACAAATTTTGCTTGAAAAGGACCTCTGGATATCCAGACTCCTGTGTGGAGGACTACCATAATTATCTCCATCTGAATATCAATAAAACTTCCAGAAAGGCTTCATTATTTTCCTAGGTAAATTTCTTAGTGAAAAAGCCACCATTACCCATTTTTCTTACTGTTTTCCTCTAGAAGAAGAGCTTGGTTCTGTCATTGGGAACCTTTTGGGTAACGGTAAAATGCTATTAGCTTTCTCCTCAGTTTTCTCTTCACCAGACTAGCAAGCCCTGCTACCTAAACCCCTCACTCTAAAGTCCTTTAGCTACACTGGCTGCTCTCTGCTGGATTCTTTCCTCTTTTTGAACCAGTAGTCCCAAAAGTGGACTAATTATTCCAGGAGTGGCCTCACCAATGGTGAACACAGAACACCTGCCTTTATTCTGCTAGCTACACTCCTCCTGATAAAGTCCAATGTACAGTTTTCCTTATCTGTGCAATTTGCCAGAGATTACCATACAAATCCTTCTTGTTCTACTGTAGCTATGGATAGGGATCCAAATAACTAACAAATTTTCTTGACTCCATACTTAAGGCCTTCTCTAGATGAATTAACTGAATAACCCATCTTACCCTACCATCCCCCACCATGGAAAGTATGAAAGATAATGATCGAGTTTGATTCATAATTTGTGTTAAAATAATAGTCCTATAAAGTTGAAGTCCAAGGGGACTAATAGATCATTTGGATTGACCTCCAGTATGTGAGAGGCTAATAATTTTCGCTCAGTGATATACTCTGGGCACTATCACAGAAGTCTTCTTTGTAACAGGGCTGCTCCCTTGCAACTGGTTGACGAAGGAAAACACAAGCCACACTTACACTCAAAAAGAGGAGAGAGAAAGAAAGAAATTAAAAGAAGAAAGGCACATCACTTGCGAAAGGAGGCCTTGCAAGTAGACAGTAAAATCTCCTGCTAAAAGGAACTGTGAGACCTTTTCCTTTTCTGACTCCTCCTCTGAGGAAAGAGTATCTAGCCTACCTCAGAGAGACGATTAAAGAGATTCTCACAATGTGAATGCTGAAAAAACCTGCGAGAGGCAAGCTCAGCTGATGACCGGAGAATGAAAAAGCAGCAATTATCCCTGTATGCTGTGATACTAGGTATGAGCCAAAAAAATTTTATTCAGCTGAAACATAATTTCTAATTATACTGAACAATTGCTTATATCACTGGAAAAGAAATAGAGGAATAGTGTGCTATTTCATTAAAAATTATGCAAGAAAACTGAGTCAAATATCAAGGTGAAATTCTATAGAGAAGTAAAATGAAATATGGAGTATTTCTAGAAACAACACCATATTTCTTGTTGTTACTAGACTAATATTATTTTGTTTCCAGAAATAGGAATGCTTCATCATCACCATATGACAGAATGCCCTTGGGAAAAGGCTTATTGTAGAACTATGAAATGTCAGGGCTTCATAGGGAAGACATTAACTGGACTCAGGCAAATTTCTAATAAAACCCCATACTTAACTTTTAAATATAACTTACATCCATCTAAACTGAAACACCACGTGGCCCAAAAGACAGATAACCACACAGGATGGACAATTAGAGAGAAAAAAGTAAATGTTAGATGTTTCTGTTTCCAATGCTGTTGTGTGAAATAAATTTTCTTAATTGTCTTAGATGACTAAATTTGATATAAACTCTCTTTCCCCCTATTTCAGTTGTGGCATACCTAAAAACCTGTTTTAGCTGTTTTATATTATTAGTTGCTTCAGAACAAATCTCTCATAAGGATTTATTATTTATTAGGACCTGAGTATCCAGGATGTTCTTATAGTCAGCACATTTTACAAACAATAAACTACACTAAAAGGTCATATTCATGATCTTTTAAGAGATTTCAGTTTTACTGGAACAACTGTGTTTTGTTCATAGAATATTCCTTCTTTCCATGGTCTAAGTATAAACATATTTGTCCAAGTATGTGTCCATCTTTATTTACAGATACACAGAGCTTTAGCTGTGCAATTGTAAAATAACTAGATGGACTTATTATCTTTTCCATGTGGAGACAGATTAGCCTGGCTTTTCTAAGAAACTAGCAGTCCTCACCACCAGTCTTGATACTGCTTTGATTTTCAGTTGTGCACAGCTGCCTTTAAAAGTGATCTTGATGGGATATGACAGGTATGAAAGCATGAAGGAAAAGGTTCTAACAGTGATTTTCTGAAATTTTAAAGTTTAAAAAACAGAAGGAGATTCAGTCCTGACAGAGTAGCTGGATGTTGTATCCTGTGACTATACAGCTTCATGTGAAAGTGGCTCATGACCAGTATTGGATTCCTGGTTGACTCCTGTTAATTAAATTTTATACTAAAACAAAATAAAACCACCTTGACTTGTAAAACAATAGTTACAGACATTGAAAAATGTGGTGAACCTTCCTGAGTGTTCTGAACTAGGAAAAAACTACTTAGTGGTCAATAGAAGGAATATATATCTTAGGATACTTTAAAGACAGAACTGAAGGATTCTGTGTCATACAAAATGAGATCATAAATATTTGAATGCTGTTATCACTGAAAGAAGAATGAGTTAAAAAATGCAAGTATGTATTGCATATAAAATTATTAACAATTCACATATCTAAACAAACAATAAGGTTCAGAGTCTGAGCTTTTCACATTATATATATGGGTTGATGTATAAAAAACACTTCTTTTATACAGATAATTAGAGAGAAGAGTAGGGAGGCAGATGAACCCTCAAGGTTTTGTAAAAGAAAATGAAGTGTGCTTTTCTTCTCCTTCTGCCACCTGTGTCTGTCTCATCTGGTCAGCATCTTTTTATAAATATTAAGACGATTTTAATGGAATAGACTAAAAGGGTGATCTACTTCTTTGTTACAACGATTGGTAAAAAATGGAATTTCCAAACTTCTCTGGACTGCAGATTTAGATGATAGGCCATGTCTCTATTTAACTGTACGTAATGACTTGAAAGCTGATAATGACTGATAGCTGATAATAGCATCAGAAAGTGTGTTCTGGTGGCCACAATCAGCCAGGAAATCTTTCTGCATGAACCGTGCTAACAAGAATGAACTTGAGTAGTTATAGTTTTCATATTTGATGCTGTCAGTCAGATTAAACAACCAAACAATGCTCCAGCAACCCCCACAAACGCATTTTTGTTATGTGCAAATATATCACAAGTTTGTTTCAGAGCTTTCTTCCTAAAGCAGTGATTTGCATGTCCTCAGAACTTTTAAAAATTCTTCACAATAAATGCTAAAATGATATGTCAAACCAGATGTTTAAAAAATATATTAGCATATATGCTCAATGCTGGTTTAGATCTGTTTCAGACAAGAATGCATCATCTAAGTTATATAAGTCTTGAAGAAAAAAAAGCTTTTATTCACCTCATTGTCAGTTCATTATGTTGCTTCCAGAAATGCCTCTAAAAACCTTTGGGTCTTGAGCAGCTTCTGAAGATTCCTTATTTCTTTGAATACACATGACAAAATTAAAGACATTAACATCCGTCCCTTTCTCTAGCCATGAAATTCTGCCTTTCATTCCCTAATTTGTATAAAAATTACCTAAAATATACTAACCTGCTTCTTCCGTTAATACACCTGATAGACAAACACTTCAGAGACATTAAAGGACATTAGTCAGGCAATTTATCAGGTCTTATGTGTTATGATATGAAGTGAATAATCAAAATTAAACAAAGTTTGAAATTTGGAACCATGGGCAAATAGCAATTATGATCCAAAATGTGTTTCTAGCTTTGAAAGTAACAGTTTCCAGCTTTGTGTCACTGGTAGCAATGTTTTAACATCCCAGATCCCAGAAATGCTTGTTTCTTAGTCTGAACTAGGCTACCAGTTGCAGTGCTTACAAACCATGATTGAGATCTGGGAAAAAATCAGTGAACCCATGATGAGGGCAGAGTGTTAGTAAATCTCCTTTATTTAATTAATCATTGCACAGGAAGATTTCTAATAACTTTTGCATTTATATCTTTACAACAAACAATAATTCTTAGCCTTGAGTATGAAAACCTATAAACCTGCAAAATCAAACCATAACACAGCAGTATGTTTTATATATAGCAAACCTATTTTTGGCCAACCATCTATTTTTGCACCTTTCTTCATTTTTTGTTTTACTCTTTTTCTAAGTCCGCACAATGGCATTCATGAGAACTAATTCATTTGATAATACAGACAGAGACAAACAAAAATAGTCATTTTAACATTCTAGTATTTCCTGGAAATATTTCTGAGAGAATCACAATAACGTATGTCATTACATATACAAAATACATGATTGTATGGGGTGCTAGAAAGGTTTTCCTGGCATGCATACGCACTGACCTACATAATTCATGAATGGTGAAGAATAGGACCATTATATGCAGCAAAATGAAGACAGCATCGAATAATACCAAACTTCATAAGATGTCTGTAGCAAGCTTAGCTTTTCAGTGAATCAAATAGATTTTATTTGTAGCGCAGAAAATACAAGGTCAAACAGTCTATTAAAATGGATATATAATAAATAGATAGATTCATGCCCCATACTGAAATTCATGCGAACTTCATTGGGTTAAGTGGTAGGTCCAGCTGTGTGAAAAATATCAGCGTTTGGCCCCTTGCCACAAGTCATTTTAGTAGCATCTCTATTATTGTTCCAAAGGCTGCCAGGGCAGTTCACAATGCAGAACCAAATGATCCACCTCTTCCACTACATGTTGTGCACCAGATGTTGATACTTTTGCAGACACTAAGTGCCCTTTATTCCAAAAGGATATAGTTTCAGAGCAATGTGGCCCTTAGTGATCTCTCCTGTTGTGCATCTGTTTAGTTCAGATTATGTCTAAAGAATCAAACTTTCTAATTTACATCTCAGATAACAAATTGTTGTACTTTGATGGCTGCAGCGGAAGAGTCTGCCTATGTTAAGCCATTAATAAGGCATTAATAGTAAAAAATCTAAGTCAATTACTGTGTTTAAAAAACAGGGTCCAGATATATTTCTCCTTAGTGTACCTTTACATTCTAGCAGAATAAAGGTGGCCATTTAAAAATTATTTGGGTAACAACCTTGCTATTTCAGTTGTCATCCCAAAATATTTGTCTGTCAACAGGTAGGGTCTCAGTCAGCCGCAAATCATAAACTGTATAAAATTAGCCTGCTTAGCAGTTTGAATTATGCTAAATTTTAGTGTACAGTTTTTTTGTAGTGGGTATATACATATAACAACAGCCACATGTTAGACTGAAGAATGTCAAATTGACACTACAGGTAGTGTGAAGTCTTACTCTCTATATAAACAGGGAGTTATTTACTTATGGCTTAAGTGCACGGAGGGGTGTGCTGGGAAGAGAAATATCTACATTAATACAGGAAGGAAAACACCTTATGTTAATTAAAAGCTAGCCTCTAAATAAAAGATTGACTTGAACGGGAAATTCAGAAAGAAAGATTAATTGAGTCTTAGATCTCCTAAAAACCAAGCAGACAATTTGGTTTTAAGAACATCTTTGGCTAAGATGCTCTTCAAAGACCCTTTGTTAAAACAGGAGCTCTGTGAAAATGTTGTTGCTAGGCTGATGGAAAAAGATACCTTCTGATCTAATCTTTGTTTATGTTACACACAATATCCCTTTGCCTTCATTTATTTATTTTCTAAAAAAAATATATTCTGAATATGATGAGTAGTTTTTATGTGCTCAGGTTTTGCTTTGTCAACCGGACTTCAAGGTAACAGAGTAACAGTTACCAGTAAACATTCCTTGACTTAAATGCAGCAAATTCAGATGCTGGGACACCTGAGACATCATAAAAAGTGCCCTAGTTCCTTTCTGTCTGTCATCCACTCTCAAAAAATTGAGAGTTTCTTTGAGGCGCATGGGCCAAGTGCAGGAAAAGCATGTACCAGAGTTAATGAACAAAAGGCAGAAATATTTTTAAAAGACAAATTATGAAATTAATGGCTGTCTGGCATGCAGTAGGATACTGGGATACATGACTGAACTACAAGTGTCACAGGAAAAGTGTCATAGTACCAGGCTTTTTGAATTTTTCTACCCACTATTTCTAAGCAAAGTAGGTTTTATTTTTCTAATAATATGATCAAGGTTGATATAAAAAGTTCAGAAATCAATGAATGATTCTCCTATAATGGATGATTTTCACATAAAATCTTTATCATCAAAAGTGGAAAAATATATGTAGCAAAATTAGAGAGATACCACTTTCACAGGCAAGATCTGAAGGAGCAGAATTGTTATTTATTCTAATGTTTTACCATTCAATGATATAGAACTAAAGTCTGTTTTAGGGAAGTGTACCTATGGACTTGAAAACCTCAAACATGGAGGGTTTGCCATGGCAAATAATGAAGGCAAAAATTTCCACTTAGAATTTGTCTAAATTAACATTCATTTACTGGACAGTTCTCAGTGTGTTCTCAGAAGATCAGCAATTCTTCATAGCAATGTCAAAATCATCTTGAAGAAGTAAGCATTTATTTTAGAAGTATGGATCTTAGCACATAGATACATGAACAAGGAATGCTTCAGACTTCTGGAAACAAGAGTCCCCAGCTTGTAGATACACTGCCCTTCTTAGCTTAAGCAAAGTGACAGTTAAATACAGTCTATGGGTGTAAGCAAAAAGGTACCAATAAATAAATAAAGTTCATGGCTCTGAAAGTAAAATGGTACCACGTATTCATTAGCAAAATACTCTATTATCACTCAGCTGCATAGAGAGGATTTTTAACAGTGATAGTGCCAGAAGATCCAGCATTCCAAAGGTGATACATCTGTGGAAGCCTTTCAAGCGTTTGGATAAAGCATTCAGCAAGCTTTCTAACATGACACAAGTCTTCTTTCTTTCTATCCCTAACTTGTTTTGTTTATTATCAGAGCAGGTGTGTTATAGCAATGAGAGGTTCTGATGCAACCTTATCTCAGAGAAGTAAGCAAATAGAACAAGTATGCTATCAATTCAAAGATATTTTTTCTCTCTTAGAAGGACCATCTGGTAACTCAAAAGAAAATGTGGCTGAATGCTTATACTTTTCTCTGACTAGAGTAACAGAATTAGTGCCAACCCTCTGGAAGTATTACTGTTAAAGCGGATTTTCTGTACCTTTGTTTCTTTTGTGGGTCTGGAAGAGCACTTTGACATTTCACCATATGCACAGCGTATTATGTATCAAGGAAATAGTGGATATTACTAAACAGTTTTAGCTCATTTTGTTTTTCATAAGAGAAGCTAGCTTAGCTGTGATGCTGGTTCCTTTAGCACAGATTTACCACTATGTTATTTTATTCCTCTTTAACCTTGGAACAAAACCTTAGTTTCATATCTCGGTGCAAATTAATTCTTTGGCGTCACTAGCCTAGAAAGCCCTCCGGGTTCAACTATTTTCAGTGCTGCCATTTAAGCATTGCAATCATGGGTATATGACTAAGTAAACTGATAAATTATGGTAGCTGTAAGAAGATGGAATATTTTTTGCTCTTTACGTGGCCCTTATCTTTTGCATAAATATTGTCCCATCTTTCTTTGTATCTACTCTTCATCATTATAGAACTGATTAATTAATTGATTGATCGATTGTGTTAATTCACAGCAAATTTTTTATTCATAGCAATACTTTTTATCCACTGTCTTGACAGGATCAGCAAAACAGCACTATAAAAAGAAGAAATCCTGGCAGGAACTGCACTTCCCTGATAATTCCTGGAATACCCCTATGTATCTTTGTCTTTTTTTCAGAGCCAGTGCTAGAGCAGTAAAATCGCAAAAACTTTCAGTCTGGAATGGACCTTGGGAAGGCATCTGGTCAGACCTTCAGCCTAAAACAGGATCAGTACTGAGATCAGGCCAGAATGTTTAGAACTTTTTATAGTCCAAACTTAAAAGGATGGAAGTTGCCCAGCCGCTCTGGAGATCTTGTTCCAACATGTAAGATAGTACGGTATGAACATGATTCTCTGTGGGGGATTCAACTGGAGAATACAAATTCATGCATTTAGGCCTAATTTCCTGGCACTAAGAAATCTCCTTTCCAGAAGACTAATACCAGCAGTTTGTACTGCTGTAGTTCTTGGTACTGAATTTTGCAGGCATGATGATCTCCATCATTAGAACTCTTCTGATTTTCTCCAACAAATGTCCATCAGGACTAAACGAGACAAGAAATACTTCTTTGTTTTCCAGACAGGATTTTTTTCTTACTGAAAATAGTATATTTGCAAGATCACAGCTGCACTATCTAAGCAGTTCCCCCTCTCTGCAAGACTATATAGTCTTAGAATTTGTTTCGAGTTGATCAACTCTTCTCTGTTTCTCAGAAATATGTCTATGGGTGAAAATAAGGTAAGAATGCCACAAACTCAGTTTGTGCCTAATATCCAGGTGATATTGATAACTTGAGTTTTCATTTTCCTACAGTCAGAATGCAATTTGTCTGGAGGTTACTTTGCTTGGAAACAAAATAAAAAATTAAGATCTTTAGGAACTGTTTCTCCAATATTGTTTCAGTCTACATAGCATTAGGAATCAACTGAATGGTTTGACTGACAAACCTGCCCATCCTGAGCTCCACCTATAGCAAATGGAAAGGTATGAACACTGCTACAAAATTGTTCGGATCTATGTAGGCTTAAAAATTAACTTTGGAAGATAAGGGTGATTATTGTTCAAAACTAGGAAACCTTGTTAAGGGCCATGAATGAACACTACAATTGAATTAGTTTTTCCCTTTTGCAATCAAGTAAAGGGTTGACTTCTATGTTGCACCAGCAGTGTTGTGAGCTGATAATGCATCATTTTGGAGAAAGCTGGGTTTTTTGCAGTGGAATATGTAAGTCCTCAAGAAACTCAGCCTGTAAGTTCAGGTCAAAATTTTCTCAATACTAGGTGCACAGACAAGAAGTACAGTTGGCTGATTTATTGGAACAAAATGTTTGACATCAGTGTAGTAAATAAACATGACAATTTTGTTTAAGCTGATCCAAAACAAATTTTTTTTTTCAAATTTGTTCATGGAGAAAATTGTCAAAACTGAGTCTAAACTGCAAGTCGAACAAAAATGATCGATTTGTTTAGACACCTGATTCTGCAAGCCTTCAGCCTAGTTTTTGGAGTACAGTTCTGTTGTAATCACTAATAGTTGTTGTAAATCAGACCTCAGGCCCTACTTAGTAAATCTCAGGTTGTGTACACAATAAAACAAGACTATGCCCAGCAGCCATATATGGCCATGCGTCTGCTTTATCCACAGGATATCTGTGTGTCAGAAATAGCAACTGGCTGCAGTTATCTGGGGGCACGTTTCCATCTGACTGTCCTCTCTCTGCTATCTTTTTCTGAATCCTTTACAGCATAGCTTCCAACCTGCATAGCAGAAGCAACTCAAAGGCAGCAGCTCTATTTCACCTAAAACCGCCTTTATTCCTCAGAACATTGTGATGTGGAATATATGTCAAAAGTGTTGTGCAATTAACAGTCAGTGTACAATCATATGAAATTTGAAATTTAAGATTATTAAATATCTCAGGATCAGAACATCAGGCTCCTTCTTTCACATGTCATCGATGAAAATAAGCATAACCAGTATGTATGTGGTTTTAGACAGCCACACACTCATCCCTCTCCCAGAGAATTAAAATCTGGCTAATCAAAACATTTCAGTGAGTAACCAGTTTACACATGAAGAAAGCCGATAATGTTATTAAAGTGGTGGATAGACTAGACTAGACTAGGATAGACTAGACTAGGGTAGGGTAGGGTAGGGTAGGGTAGGGTAGGGTAGGGTAGGGTAGGGTAGGGTAGGGTAGGGTAGGGTAAGGTAGAATAGAATAGAATAGAATAGAATAGAATAGAATAGAATAGAATAGAATAGAATAGAATAGAATAGAATAGAATAGAATAGAATGGAATGGAATGGAATGGAATGGAATGGAATGGAATGGAATGGAATGGAATGGAATAGAATAGAATAGAATAGAATAGAATAGAATAGAATAGAATAGAATAGAATAGAATAGAATAGAATAGAATAGAATAGAATAGAATAGAATATTGGTGTCACAGTTGGGTTTTGTTTCATACCATGGGAAATCTCAGGAACATATTTGAACATCAATAAACCAAAAATCCTCAAGCAAAAAAAAATTCCATATATGTCCTAACATCTGGTACCTCCTCCAGCAGATAAACCAATAAAATAAAATTTTGTTTTATTCACACATTTCATTTCATTCCATTCCTTTCTGATTTTATGTCCATAATAGCCAAACCAATGCAAATTAATTTTGTGTTCCTTTCTACATCTAGCTAAATTAAAGTTTTCATTTTTCTCATAAATATATAAA
This sequence comes from Dasyornis broadbenti, assembly GCA_013397935.1. Lineage (NCBI taxonomy): Eukaryota > Metazoa > Chordata > Aves > Passeriformes > Dasyornithidae > Dasyornis > Dasyornis broadbenti. The sequence continues at coordinate 152,761 of VZRN01002433.1, read as the reverse complement.
TTTCTCATATTGAAATAGGCACTAAAGAGGAGAATACTCTAGATTTAACTGTAATAGAAAATGAACCTCTTTTTCTTTGCAACAAAAAAAAGAAAGAAAAAAGAAAAAAGAAAAACATATTTTAAAGGTTCCTTTCTTAGAAACCCCAACCTAGTAAAATCCCTTTCTCTAACTATGGTGCGTTGATGCACTTCTGGTTTTCTGTATTTTGATCCTCCTGAAAATAGAAACTTTATGTTTAATTGATTTATTTGTAATGATTCTGGCTTAGGGAAGAGACTCTTTGAAGCTGATTGATTACTGCAACAAGCTTAAGATTTCATACCACAAGAAACCTTTTTGTACTAATAAACAGTGGGACAATAAAGCTCTGGGGCATGGTGTTTCCCTTCACATTAAAGTGAGGATTTGCAACATAAGTATGTGAGGGACATAGTTTATGTGCTCCCAAGAAGCAGACATAATGAACTATTTCTTTTAATGGCAGATTATCCCTGTTTCTATTTCCTGGAGTGAAGACCTCGCAAATTGATGTATCTGTCCTCTGAGGTTTTCAGAGAGGCATTATGGCATTTTAAAATATTAATATGAGAGTACATTTAGCTGAAAGTAGCTAGCCTGGTAGTCTCTTGTGGCTGCCATACAGGTCACCAGAGACCTCCTGTCTCTCAAGGCAAATGATTTACTCTAAGTGTATCATTAAGATATACTTTTTTTGAATTTATGATAGTGCTTTCTTACAAAGTTATACCTTTTCTATAAAAATTTAAGCATTTTTATGCTATTTTCTCCCTTCACTCACTGTTCCTTAAAAACCTGGTCAGTGTCATGGGCAAATTGAAAGTGCCACCCCCTGCACTGCAGTAGTGGATCTGTGTTGAACACTGATTAGCTAGGACTGGATGTCACATCTTGTTATAACTTTACATAGCTGAAAAATTTCCTAGGAGATTTGAAAAGAACTGCAATTATTCTTCCAATGGAAAAAGGAGAGAGAGAGGGAAAGAGAGAGAGGACGAGAGAAAAAGAGAAAGAAAGAAAGAGAGAAAGACGGGAAGAGACAAAGAGACAAAGAATGAGAGGATGAGAGAATGAGAGAGAGAGAGAGAGAGACAGAAAGAGAGAGACAGAAAGAGAGAGAGAGAAAGAGAGAAATAAAAGAAAGAAAGAGAGAAATGAAAGAAAAAGAGAGAGAGAGAAAGAGAGAGAGAAAGAGAGAGAGAAAGAGAGAGAGAAAGAGAGAGAGAAAGAGAGAGAGAGAGAA
>VZRN01002433.1:113370-151117 GCA_013397935.1 Dasyornis broadbenti | reverse complement strand
AGGAAGGAAGGAAGGAAGGAAGGAAGGAAGGAAGGAAGGAAGGAAGGAAGGAAGGAAGGAAGGAAGGAAGGAAGAATATCTCAAATGCAATAAATTTCTAGATTAAAGAAATGGAAAAATATTAATTAAAGGCATGGATAGTAAAAGATGAGCAGAAAAAGTTTCCTCTTATGGGAAATCTAATACCTAATATATATTCCACATTTTCTTCTACATGATATCAAGAGCGAGTCTGTGACCTTCAGAACTTCTAGAGGGGTATCAGCTTAGTGTTATTTAAAAAGTCAGGAAAGTAGACAGATGTCATTTCTGTTTGCTGAAATTGTATTGGATTTAGTACTTTTACATTCATGTGTAAACACAACCACCCACACACCCATCCACACACACACTTTTTTTTTCACAAGTGGCAGAGTGTGATTCTGCCCACATACCTGTTCTTGGGAGATCGTGGATATGGTTAAGGAGATGAAGGCTTCACAATGAAGTGGTTTTCTCAACAGCAATGTAAGCTTAGATAAAATAAGTGCTCAACTCCACAAGTGTAGAATCATGACCCAGAATGTTAGAGGCTAACTTAAATACTGGTCTTTGTTTTCTGTCTTGAATTATTTAAGCCTCAACTGATCAAAGTAACATATTAATATAATGTAATATACTAGCTGAAATGTAGTTTTACTGTATTTATAGTACCACATTTGAAGCATACCTGGCTGATTTCTCCTCCATTTAGTTGGTCTATTTGGGTTTGATCATGTACAGGAGAGAAATAGAGTTTACATCTGAATTTCTTCCAAAACTGAAGCCTCAAAGAGAACAGCATAGTGCTTGAATATACAATACATCTCCAAGAAAATCATCAAAATATAAATTAAATAATAATTTTAAATCCTTCAATTCTAGCATAGTTCAAAACCATGTTCATAACCTGGGAAGGACCCTGAAATTTTTGAGAAAGAGCACAGCTGCCCCAACTTTATGTCAGTTGTTGCTTTGGTCCCAGGTATGTGTGTCACAGTTTTACTGCCCATTTATTTAAGCACTAGTATCCTCTACAACATGTGCAGCTGAGAGCAGCAGATGGGCCTCTGCTAAAGGCAGAAGACCCTGGGGTGTCTGCTTGCAGGAAAAATGTGTTCTTGTGGCTTCATAGCAAGACATTAGATAGCTGCCACCTGCTCCTCCGCACTACCGCAAGGGTTAGCACTCCACTGCAGAGGAGGATGGAGAGGGAGGCAGGGAATAGGTACAGCCAGCCATCCTGGATGATGTGTACCCCTTCCAAAGCCGTGGGATTTTAGATAGCTGTACAGCCAATGCCAAAAGGCAACATCAGCTTAAAGTCCCCTGAATGACACTGGGGAGTTTGCCATGGGCACAGCTGTGGCCGCACGTCCGTCCCTGTTTGGGTTCCCAGGGCAGAGGTGGCACAGCACAAGCAGCCTGAGTCTTGCAGAGCGGCAGCCTGTGGGTCCAAGTGCTGGTTTCTTGCTGGTTTTCCCAAATGTAAAACCCACCTGTGCTTGGCTCTATGCACTTTCTCCTCTGCACATAAGGCAGATTGCATTGCACTTCACATCTGTAAAGGAAAACTGAATAAAGTTTTAGAGCTTCCTCTTTTCAGCTCTAAGACATGGTCAATGTCAATTTCAAGTTAATCTATGCAAAGGTATTTCTAGTTCTCAGATGACAGCTTCACATTCCTGTGTGTAAGCAATATGATACAATTTACAAATTTAAAATAATTGACCAGGGAAGTTATTGTTTTAAATACTTTTAGCTATCAATTCTGACATTGTGTCAAAATTCTTACCTAAAAATGAAATAATGTCTAAAAAAAATCAAATCCACCACCTGAAGAGAAAAGCTAATATGTATTTAAAAACAGACTTTTGGCCTAAAATTATAATTTTTTTAGGCTTTTCTATTTCTCAGAGATATTGAATGTTCTTTTTTCACTTTTGGTTTCACATTATTTTGGCCCTTCTAGCTTTCAAAGAAACAAAGATTTTCCATTTTCTAGGTGACAAACCGTATTAAAGAAACAATAAACTCTTTACAGAAATAGGGGGAGAAAGGTAGAAGAGAAAGACAAGGAAAATAAAAAGTGCAACAATTCTCAAAAAAAAGTTGAAATACTGATTAATGACAAAAGCTAAACTATTCACACATTCAACATTTTTATAAAAGTTACAAATAAAGCAAAGATTATGAATTCTGTAGACTTACACAGAATGATTCACCAGTTTTCTAATTTTTGAGCAATTCCATTGATAAAAACATATTTCAGGTGTCTAAATAACGTTTCAGATAAGTGTTCTTTACAGGAGCCTTTAGTGAAACTGTAAGAGACAGAGTATTTCATTTTTGAGATTATTTTATACCTAATTTCATTTGCCTATACACATCTGTATCTCTGTGTTAATTCAAATGGTTGGGAAAGACCAGTAAGGACCGTAAATGTAGTAGAAAGTCCTGAATAATACAGACAGTCCCACCCTTTCATTTACCCTTATTCAGTTGTTTGTCAGATATTATTCTGAGAATGGTATTGTTAAATGTATCTTAACCAGCATAGTTCTGTTTTCTATAACTAGAGAATACACATCACCGAAAGTGTAAAGGCTGCTGGATACTCTTGCGATTATTTTCCTCCATATTTCATGCACTTATTTTATGTGGATTTTCCTTTTTTTCATGATAAAAAAGACTGTTCCAAATTTATCTAATGACATGTATGTGTGTGTGTGTGTGTGTATTTATATATGTTTTATAAATGAGCGTACAAAAGGTGATGATGTTGTTACTGCCCAGCAAATCACAAAATGGTTCTGTTGGCAAACACTACAAATAATTGCTCTTTCAGTATTTCGGCTACACCAGTCATGAGTACAAACAACCACGCATAACGTCACACTTAAATTGGAGGAAGAAGTGGATACTTTAAGCAGTCTCCTTAAATATGACATGGGGAAAAGTAACAGTGGTAGCTCCTGCAACGATAAGTATGAGTGCTCCACTTGCAGAACAGATAATGCGAGGATCTTGTCAACTGCAGCCTGTGGGACAGCAGCTTCAGAGCTCATCCAGCCTCTTCCCGTTATAGTGAGGGAGCACTTGTATCTTCTGCCCGTCAAGTGTTTAGAGTGCATACTAAGTGATATTGAAAGGCTTTTTATCAGCAATCAGTTCAAATAAGTTAAGCACTCTGCTTTCCTAATACTAATCTTAAATGCATCTTTAAATTTAACTTTAGCCAGAATGTTGAATACTATCTTGGAAAATAAAAAACAAAGGTAAAAATGACAAGAGCAATGAAAACTGAAGAGACTATTAAAACTTCTTTTTATTGTTTATTTGCCTCATACTTTCAAAATATAGGCAACAAAGTAGTTACGTCTGTGGAGTGGATTTTCCTTAAGAAATGTGTTTAATATTCAAAAGAAAAATATTTTTTCATCCATTTACAAGGGAAATAAAGCCTATGTACATATAAAAACTCTTTGCTTTCCATCAAATCCTTATCAGTGACTTTTGTTTATGAAAGGAATAGGGATGTTCAATATCTTTAAGCAAGATTGCTCCTACAATATCAGTCTTGTCTTGAATCTGTCTTTGTAAGACTGCTACTGATTTAGCCCATAAAAGATGGTGCTGTTGCAGGACTGGGGCTGTTTCTTGCCATTCCTCAGGTGGAGCAGCCAGCTTCTTCTGGACTTTCAGGGAGCTCTTCATGTTTACCTTAGAGCTAAACCTGGTCTGTGGATGAGATGAATCAAGTCTGTACTTATAGACTTGGACTATTATAATGGAAATATTGTATGTTTGAGAAGTCATCTTTAGTACATTCTTGGATTATTGGTTAATGTTCCACCAGTGAGAGAGAGAATAGTTCCTCTGAATAGCAACAGCCTAAAGCTCCAGAGCTTCCAATATTCAAGCGGTTTAGGGCTGGATTCATCACCTAGTTTTAATTATCTTAAGCTGATATAACTATTATAAAACATTTGTTTATGCTCTTTGGTAGTCAGTGGGGAGACTCAAGCATCTGAAGGGCAATCCGTGTAACTTCGACACTGGTGCTATGAAAGATGAAACTCTGTCCAGGCATATCCATTTTATTTCTATCGTGACTATAGAAGAAAGATGGGCAACTACCTTAGAACAATTTGCAGGAACTGAAGTTAAGTGAGATGAAGTTGAGTCTTGCCTATCATAAAGACATTTTTTGATCTTAAACATCTACTTTTGGATTTTTGTCAGCATGTTTCAGTTGCCGGTTTTACCTTCCTTAAAGAAAATCCCTGCAGAACATAAGCCAACATTCCATGATGATATGAGATTGCCATTGACTTTAACAAAGAGGAATATGTCTGTGTATATGGTACCAGTGTAAAATTAAATAGTTAATTTAAAAAAAATTCATATTTGATCTTTAAGGATAAGGAGATACTAAAGGCATGGCATATGAGACAGTTATGTATCTATTTTTAAAATTTTAACTTATTCTGGTAAAAAATTTTCAAACATTGAGTCTATTATTACAAATATATCAATAAAAATCTGCTCTAGATTTAGTTGTGATCAGTGCAATTTCTCTGATTTTGCACCAAAACATGACAGAAGAATCAGTCAATCTCAGTGTTTTACACCTACATAGTTTCATACTGTGCAAAATGAAGTTTCTCAATATAGCTACTTACAGTTCTTATTTACAATATAAGGACTTTTCTCATTATATATCTAAAATTAACTTTTGATATTATGATATAGTGAAAGTTTTGATATGGGTTTATGGAATTCAGGATCTATCGCACTTAAGCACTTGACATATCTTTTCTATGCAAATTGTCTGAGAGGAACATAAGTCATTTTTAATAAATGTGGGGAAAAGGTCTGAGGTGAAATGAGGTTGGTGGTTGGGGCTCAGATTCTAATAAGATAAATTAAGGCTACTCACTCAGCTAACACTCAGTGAAGTTGTCAGCAGTCCTGGTTCTAAAAAGGAAAGAAGATCGAAGAAAAGATTTAAAGATGGATGAGCCATGTGGGCTAAAACCCCCTCTCCTTTCAGTAGGCAGTGATTCTGCAGGGTCAAAGTTGAGAAGTGATGGGAAGAGTATTAAGAAATCTAGCAATTTAGAATGGAGATATATTCTCACAGACATGAATTATACCTTCAGAAGGTATAAATTTGGATTCAAAAGGGCTACTTTTTCCAGACATTAGCAGAGAAAGTGGCCTGATCCTTGAACCTAAGTCTGAGTTTTCAAGTTTCCAATAAGTTTCCAGATTTTGGTGGAGAGCAATTATCTCGTGCAGTCGTGTAACCTATTCTCATACAGACCTCCACACCACTTCAGAGAGCTATGTACATGAAAGGACCTCAGAACAGGATCTTAACTTTTCAGATTGCATATTTGATAAATTATGCCTCTGAATCCATAGTGTTAATTCTCTACAGTGATGTTTATAGAGTAGCTAGTATAACACATATAGAACACTGTAAATAGGTCAGGTTTTATCGTTTATTTTAACAAATGGATAGGGTTGCATTAGCATTGCAGAAAAAGTATAAATATTGATTTGAAAACCTGGTGTGCACAATAGAAGAGCAACCCTTGTAACCCTTTTAGAGAAACCCAGCCATAAATAAAGTTCATCTCCATTTTTCAACAAAACAATTAATACATAATTCATCCCAAAAGTATTATCATGCCTATTGCTACCAGTGGCAACTGAAGTATTCTAACACTGTGTTGTGAAGACTGCATTTATTGGTATATCTGTGAAGACTATGTTTATTTGTATATTTGAAGAAGGAATATAGTGGTATGTACTGCAACAGCATTTTATTTGTGGTGGGATCTATAAGGGTAACTTTTAATAGCTCTGCATGGGCTGAGTGCTAAAGGATGCAGCTGACAACTGTTTGTATTATTCTGACCATGTGAAAACAAAATCAATAAATGCATTTTTGGAACGAAGGAAACAGTTATGTATTGTCTTAGGTCATGTCTTGTTCATTTACTTTATGTCTTCCTGTTTGCAAAAAGCTCTGTACAAAAATATTAATGGTATAGAGCTGTATATAATTAGAGCTTTCTTTATTAAGTAAGTTTTGTTTAAGGACGATATTAACTGGTTGACTACACCACATTTGTATTCGCAATGACCAAAGCTATCCAAAAGTTTAGGAGATTCATTTCATTTTTGATGGACACCAGATATTATCTAAGCCTTCTGCTCTGGGAATTGGGTTTGAAATATATGATGAAGGAATTCTAGTTATATTGCCAGAGCTGTCCTTCTCTACCAGGACTGAAAACAAGTAAAAAGTAGCTAGCATCTCATTATCAGTGTCAATAAAATAGGGAAAGGGTAAAGGGAATTTTTTCAAAGCTCCTTCCTGTCCATGAGTAGCTGTTTAGATCCATCTCAGGTACCTGTCATATCACAACCCAGGGGAGAACAACAACGAGAACAGCAACCACATTAGTAAATCTTCAGGGCCACCAACTGGCTACTACATATGGATGGCAACATGTGTTGGTTGGAAGAAAAAAAGCCAGCAGAGAGATATCAAAACATAAACATTAGATACAGCTAGGGCTAAAAGTAAAACACTGTAATTACTGGATGTCTTAGCGTCATTTGCCATAGTTGACATTTTGATAACATCTTGAAAATAGTAAATTTTGATGCCAAAAGTCCTACTAAAATCTGAAACAGAAAAATTTCTTCACTGAAAGGCTGGTTTTTTACTGAAAGTTATTTTCAAAATAATTATTTTTAAAAGCCTTTTTGAATGTGTTGAACAAAGGCTTCAGTATCTGACTTTATTTTATTTTCTGCTCATTTTATGACTAAAAGTTTGTGTGCAGATCAAGTAAATCAGAATTTGCTTTTCAGCCATCTCAAAACAGAGAACAGCATTTGCTGCTCAGTGAACCTCAAAGTGTCAAACTGGCTATAATAGGATGGTTTTCATCTCTGCATTCACCAAACTCTAAAAAACAGGATGCTCTGTTTTAATGGATCCTTTTCATACTTTCATACCATACACAGAAACAGGAGGAGATGTCTAAAGGACAGATGATTCCCTCACAAAATCTTTAAATTTAATAAAACAAGTCCCATTTTGACATTTTTAGGGTGAGGAGATGTTAGCACACTTTTATGCAAGCACATAATGAAAATCTCAGATTCTGAATAGTTAAGAAGAAGTAAAAATTACTTGTGCTAACAAGCGAATTTGGTAGAGTTACAGATTTCAATTAAACTTAAAGTTTTAGCATGATCAAAGAGTTGAAATATTGACAAAGAAATGTGCATTAATGCTTGGAAATGAATCTTGATTGTATCATTCTCAGCTTACATCTTGAGTATATTTCCTTAAAAATAGTATATGTTTAAAAATACTTGGATTGCTACTCTTTCACTTATTTAGAAATATAAATACTAGATTTGGCGTGATTTTATGGAAATTTATAAATCTTAATATTGAACACAAATTGAACAAGAATACTTTTTCTATACAGCAAATTGTGTGAATATTTGAAATATAGCTGTCTGGCATTTGAGATAATTCTAAGCCCAGGGTAACAAAACTTTTCAGTGACACATGGAATTTTATTCTAAATTAGTTTATTTATTCTTATCTCTAATACTTGAACTTGAGTGGTTTGTAACATAAAAATAAATAGCACAATTTCCAGCATATGTGTTGTATGTCCTAAGTGATTATATTTTTTAAAGTCCCGAAGGTTCCTCTCTTATTAATTTAATAATTTAAGTTTTTGAGCTATTTTTTAAGCAGAACACTAAATATAATAGGTAAACCAAATATATTGACACCTAAGACTTGATGCAAGCTAGATGTACATCTTGAAAATTTCCTGTAGTGTGAGGTGAGATTATTTGCTTTTAGCCTATGAGAAAATGAATGATAACTGTTTTTGAAACATGAGATGTTTTAATTTCACATATAAATAAAGATAGAAGAATTTCACCCGAGATTATCTGATTTCAGAGAAGAATGAAATTAATTAAGGGAGATATAAAAATAAATATAAAACTCAAAAAAATTGGTTTCAGTCTTAAATTTTGTTAAAAATGCTTGTAAAATCCTTGACAAATGGAGCACTTGATTCTAGAAGAATTTCAAGAGTTTGAAAATTTTGTTCTATTTGAAGAATCTAAAGAACACTTTTCCTAGATATGAGAGCTCCTTGGTTTTGGAAGCGTTCTTCTGGCCATATTTCCAAAGAAAATTATATAAGTAAAATACAATACCATTTTTCTCACCACTAGATGGTCTTTCTTGTAAAAAGCACTCTATTCATTACCGGTGCTGTTCTTCCCCTCCTTTTAAATTAGTTTTTAAAAATGTTTCTACCTTCTGCTAAAGCAACAAAATTCTCCCCGAGATGCTGTACCTTCAGTCTTCTGACCTATGCTAAACAATGATATGAGAGATCAAGAGCTTTAAAAACAGCATTCCTTCCCTACTAGAGCACCAGTTATCACTGAAATTGTTCTGCACCCTCATACATAGATCAGTTCAGTAACTTCATATTCTCAGTCCTTGTGGTGTTGGTATAGGAGGAACTTCAATGCTCTAAAAGAGCCCAGGTCAGGCAACCTGGTTCCCTAGATAAATTACAGAACATGTGTTCTCCATCAAAGCTTTGACATGATTTTTACTTTTTGTGAAGCAGTGACAGGATAGTCTCCTTCTCATTGAGAAAGGCACAGGAGTATGATTCTTCTGTTCCGATTCCAGAAGCCGTTGCTGGATTTCTTTATGGAAGAAGTTTCAAAGTACTGCATTTATTTTCCCATAAACCTTTTATTTATCTGAAATTTCAGGGGACTTCTAATACACAAATTTTTAAGAAGCCCAGTATTCCAAATTGCTTTTTATTTCTTGTAGGATTGTCATAATGAACACATACCTCTAAAATGTCTTGCAAGTCATTACAGCTTAATCTCTGTTTGAACAATATTCACAGTTTGAAAAGAAAAAAATTATCCTCTTTCCATTTTGATAAGTAATACATTATGCTAAAATTCAGCCTAGATGTGAAGGATAAAACTGAGAAAACATATAATTAAAACAGAGATATTCTCATGTTTCAGGGTCTGTCATATATGAAAAAGACTCCCTCTAGAGATGTGATGGAACAATTTGAATGATTTAAAACTCATCTAGAGGGAACATAGGAATATTATAGCACAGAAAATGAGATAGCTAAATTACATTATAGGTCTCCCCATCTAAAATTTCTTAATTTAAATGGACAATTCTATTCTCTATCTCTGTGAGAGTTTTTCATGATTAAGATAAAAATTTAGCCTCATATTTGATGCCAGTCATTCACAATGCAAACAGGATACCATTAGACATTATGTAGGCATTGAAGCCTGTCTATATGAAGCCATTGTGGTGGACATGATACAAAAAACTAACTTGTAAGTTTAAGTTAAAACTTAAACTAAAAGTTAGCTGAAACTTTTCAGAGAAAAATATGACTTATACAGCACATCACACAGTCAGAACTAAATATGAATACTGTGATAACTGTGGATCAAATTACCAGCTCTTCAGGTGCAATGAAGTCCCATGGAGTGATTTGAATTGTTGAAATTTTTACAGTCAAGGGAAATGTGTGTGCATGTGTGTGCACTTCTGTTACAGTCAATAACAACAGCTACATTTTTTGTGACTGCATTCATCTATGCCAATGCATCTAGGACTTTTGTCAGTAATCTAGCTTCTCCCAAACAGGAAATAGAAATAAACTAACCAAAATATCCTGAAATTACAGTAGTTAAAAATATCGCAGTAAACTATCAAACATTAAGGATTATTAATGTAGTTGATTTAGGGTTCCAGTTTAGTAGTTTTTTACTTTTTATTTAGCAGACAGCAGAAGATATATTTAAATACTAAGCTTCTTCAAAACATATCTTATTTTGGCTTTTAAGCAACAGATGATTCCAGTACCATTTCCAATATGTGTTACTTAATGCTCAGGTTCACCATATAAAGATAACTAATACAAATTTTTATTATTGCTTGTATAAAATGTTTAAATATGTACCATGTCTATTTTATAGATATCACATTAAAAGAATGTATGTGCTCTTAGAGGTGGATTTTATTTTTAATATTTTTAATCTCTGAACAGTTTCTGAATTTGCACTGGCTGCATTCTTTCATAATTGAAAGGTTCCTAAAGATTTATCCTGTCACCTTCAATCTTCCTTTTGGAAGCATTACCATCATAACTTAAATAACATTTCCTCAGTGATTTTCTCTAGCAAGAGCCTGTGTGCATGTCAAATCAAGTATGTCAAAGCAGGCTTCCATAGGATAAATTTCAGTAATTTTCAGCATCTCCAAAAAGGTGCTCATACAGACTTTGCTATTACTAATGCACTTCAGTAATGAAAACAGAAATATGGCCATAAAGATTTCTTATATGTTTTACGAAACATAAACAAGAGGATTGAGTACTGTTTCCTTCATCTACTGGGAATAAACAGAAAACAGTAGTGGGTGTAATGACTACGTCCTGATTTAGAAAACAACATTAATAGATAGCATGCATAAAATTTTGCATAAATAAACAAATAAGTAACAAAAGAGTGGATGGCTGTATTTGGGAGACAAGGAAATTATTGCTGCTTTAGGGAAGACTTGGATGAAAATATTAATTCAGACCTGCTGCAGCTAAAGTCAATGGGAGTTTCACCCTGACTTTCAGGTTGAATTTCAAACTACCCTGCCGCCTAAAAACATAAATGAAAGAAATGGAAATGGGTTAATGGGACAAACACAAATGACCAAATTTTAAAAATAATTCCAAAACTTAGCAGAAACCATTTTGATTTTAGCTGGAACTCTAATGATGCTAGAATATACATTCAAGCAGGAAAACCATGTTTACATTTTATAGCAAGCCATTACATTGCAACGAGAGCAATGCAGACACGGTTTCTTTGTGCATTCCTAATGCTTTGCTGCAGTCCGCTGGAAGTATCTCAGGTTGGTTTTCCTAAATCATGACAATTCCATGCAGGAGTCAGTCTGGCACACCACCTCACTTCACAACACCTTCACTGAAAAAAATTTAAAATGCTCATAAACTGAAAATGTGTAGTATATATTTGAAATTGTTGAGAAACGGTAGTTAAAAAGAATTAGCTGAAACATCTTATGTTTATATAGTAAGTTAAATGTATGATGAGGGAAGAACCTTCCCAGCTGTTCCTGTTTCTCAGTGTGAATATTGAATAATCTGACTTTTCTTTGTTTGGATCATGAAGTTTGAATAATTAAACAATAGGTCGTTTGAGCTCTGTTGTGTCATCAACTAATTACTACATTTATGCTTGTCAATAGCAAACCCACAGTAGTATTTTAAATTCCATTTATTGTGCTTTAGCTTAATGCTTACTGTTACTTTTCCTCCACATTTTTTCCCATCATGAAAATTAACCCACAATATATCTTTCTGGAAAGAAAATAAACAGCTCCCTTGCCAAGCCTTTCATTACACTGTTGCTTTCCGTCATGAATTGTGGTCTAACAGTAGCCTAGTAAAAAGCCAGGGCCTTTGAAGTGTTGTGCTAATTTGATTAATACGTAGTTACATCCTGTTATGATGCACTTTGCCTTATGCATTTTAAATGGAAAATGCAGAGTGGATTACATTTGTGTTAAAAACACAGCATACTAAATGAACAGCATTGAAAGTGGTCTATAATAACAAGAACTGCAACCACTTAAAACATGTAAAACGTTATTGCTTGCAGGTTAATGATAATTGTACCAAAATACATGATTTTATAACAATTAAAAGGTCAGTACAAATACTAGTAAGTTTCACACAGCTGCCGTGGGAAATATCTGATTTAAATTCCTTGAACAAAACAAACAAAAGAAAAAATCAGAAAAATCCTCTGAGCTGTATGTTCTTCTACTCATCCCCATAAGTACTTTGGGGATTGAAGTCATTAATTCACTTTTCATCTAACCAGAAAACAATTTTATGTGCTTTTCCCTTCTATCTAAGTGAAGACTTAAACTCAGCTTCTGTGTTGGTTTGTGTAAGTTTTTTGTGCCTAACAGGGGACACTCTTACACAGCACTATTACATGTATTTGGGTTGTTTTTTTCACCTATCTTTTCAATAAATTACATTGTATTATCATAATACATTAAGATACCAATAATCACCTCAGAATAAGAAATAGATTAAATTTCAAGTCTACTGAAAGCCAAAGATGTGAGCAAATCTAACTTTGTGCTGTCAGTGTGCATCAGTATGCTTTAAAGAGTTGCATTATTATCGCACTGACTAAATTTTCTAACGACTCAGTACAGTAAAATTGTTTCCATAGCCAGTAGGAAACTCTTCATCAGAACATTGTCCTTCTATGTACTTGTGCTAAAATAGATAAAATATCAACAATCAATGATGACCCCAAAAACCTAAGTATACTTTTAAAAATTACTGGTATTGATTATGATTTGCACAGGAAGTGCACAGAGATTGTGTTTCACTTTTTACAGCTCTGCTTGGATGCAGAAAGGTGCCATTCTAGTCACTCATTTTGTTTCCATATATTTCAATCTTTGGTGTCATTATATTTCTTATTTTCATAATCTTAGAAGCTAATCTGACACCTCTATTTTTTTTAGCTGAAAAAAAAGACATATTGTGGAACATAGCATCCTCATTATTGAAACAGTCCAGCAAATGACAAAGAATTGGATTAAAAAACATTAAGTCACTAAGCAGTGCAATAAAGTGTGGGGCTTATTTCTGCCTATTGTATGGATTTGTTGGCAAATTCAAGGTGGCAGACACTTGCTATTCCATCTACCTCCCTCCAGGGAGAGACAGCATGTCTGCATGTGTTTCTAATTTATTTTTAAACAGTTTAATTAATGCTTCTTACCTATTCATTTGAAAAAAACCACAGTCATAATGTTTATTTTAATTTGTATTCCTGAAATACAGTTGACTTGTTTTCTTAACTCAGTACAGACTTCTCAATTCAGTTTTTATTTAGTCATTAAATAATGCTGTCCAAACTTCTTTCATAGAAAGTTTTCATATGTTTGCAGTTTTCTCAAAGTTAACTCACCCTTTCACTAGGCAATCATTATACTATTAACTGTTACTTATTCTTGGAAGAAATATTCACCATCATGTTTCCACCATTTAAATGTTTTTCTAAATTTTTAACTTTTTTCAGTATTTCTTAATAACATCGTGCAACAGTGATGGAAACTATCTATGGAGTTGACCAAGACAACACTTTTGAAAAAATGTATAATTCCAATTATTTATGAAGGAAACTCTAATCTGATCAGACCGCAACGTCTGCAGTAAAAATGCAGTGAAGTCAGCTGCAAGACCTTTCCATTTGCCTACATGGGTTTTTGGGTCAGAATGACATGGAACTATTGTCTCCTTTCCTGGCATTTAAAATATGCACTGCATTGACAGAGAATAAAAAACCCTCACGTATCTTCTGAAAAATCTTGGATGTAGTTCTACGCCAAGAATCTGAAATTTGCCCCTTTTTTTCTGGTTCTTTTTGTCATTGCTTTGCAAACTTATAAATTATGTAATGCCCTTGTATAATGATACTTTTGAGCATTTCTTTTACACCTTGTGAGGTTTTAAAAGTAAGCTGCATCTGTCTTCCTAGATACATCATGGATATGCTGGCAACACAGGTAACTCTTTGTTTCATAATCACTCAGTAGCATCACCTAAAGCAAATAATGCTTACTGAAAATAATGTGGCTGTCTCAGATCCCAGTCCTTAATGAATAACTTTGAAGAGTAATGCTAAGTGGAGGATCTGGTTCACAGTAACAATGGATAGAATACTTTTATAATAGCTTAATGTAGTATAAAATGTTGTATACCAGGACCAATACATTTAAAAATTTAACTGAGATTTTAATTTTTCATCCGATCTTTGAAAGGTATTTCAAGGAAGTCAATAAACATAATAATTTTGAATAGATGAATTGCATCTTTAATTATGGTTATCACCAGCAAAGAGATCTGGACAGCAAAAGTTTATTCTTTTACACAGTTAAATATTCATAAAACTATTTTAACTTACCAAAAGTCACACTGATTTCTGACCTTGAATGAAAGAAGACAATGAGCTGAATGTGACGGATAACATGGGAAAAGATTCTCCTCCTCGTACCCTTTCATTCTGTCTTCAAAGAAGATTCAGAATATGCCTGAAGAAATAGGGTTGAACTTGGAAACCATCAAAAGTATTCAAAAATCATCACCAATAGCCTTGATATTATGAATTAAAGGAGAATGGTATCTTGTTGGTCAATGAAATCACTTGGAGAATGATCCTCTTTCACCTAAAAACTATGATTATTCACCCAGGAAATGCTAGGTATATTCTTTATTATTTGTATTATAAGTCTGAACATTGATGTTATTTTAAAGATGTTTGGAAACCCACACAAAACAGAACAATAATATTTCTTGGCTCTTAATCACATTCAATCCATAACTCCCACCAGAGTTTTCAATTTTCCTGAGGTTCTGAAAGAATTGAAGCACAGGTGGATCACAATATTTTACACATCATATCAGTGGGTGGATGCATTGTAGTTGCTTACATCTCAGGATTTCTCAAACCACAGCCTTTAAGAGCTAGTCACTAATGCCACTAATGCCATTGCAATATTTCACCAGGGAAAGATTTTTGGAGCAAAATGTGAAATTCACTCTGAGACCCAACACAGTTTGCTATAACAGATAAGATCATTAAGACAAGTTAATAATCTGTCATAATCAAAGGCAGTGTGATTCTTTCATAATGGAACTTCTATTCTGAATTATTGAAATACAAACATAAACAGTACTCAAATGCATTACACTCATGAAAGATTTATAAGCTCAGTCAGTTCTGTGGCCATACTACCCATACATCTGAAGAGAAACTAAACCAAACCTTCATAGATTAAAATCTGCATATCTGATACATCTGATGCATGGTTTATTTAGTCTGTAATTGAGTCAGACCCTACTGTGTATATCCAGACAGAGAGATTGTTGCATTCATCTTGAGTTGTGCTGCTTCAGTAAAGCTCTCCAGAAGTGTTACAAAACTGCAAAATAGAAATCTTACCAGTTTCTTCAATGATTTGGGTTGGCAGTTCCCTATGTGAAATGCTCAGTATCAATTAACACAGCTAATCTAGGATTTCCAACAGAAAGGTAGGCATGAAAGTGAAAGGATTTTCGAACTCACACAGCTGAAGGGATTTCCTTCATTTTTTAAAATATACATGAGTTATAAGTGAATATGAAAATTGGTGCTGAACTTTTTCTGATTACTTAAACAGATAGTTAAATATTGAATGCTTTTTATATCTGTTATTAGAAGGATAAGCTTAATAATATTTATCACTTGGAGTATAAAAGAACAATGAACTAATCCTTCCCCTTTGTTATTTTATAAGGAACTTTGAAGGGGGGTGGGGGAACACAGTGAAAAATGATGGCGCAAACACAGAGAAAATGTCTTCTTTGCCTCACTTTTTAGTAGGAAGACTAACTGAGTTTTGAGTACTAAGCCCCCTGAGCTGGAAGACAGGTACAGGAAGTAAATGAAGCCCCATAATCTAAGGCTATGTAGTCTGTGATCTCCTACACCTCTTAGACACACACAGATCTGTGGGGCCAGATGGGATTCTCTCACAGGTACTGAGGAAGCTGGTGGAAGTGCTCACCAAACCACTTCCCATCATTTATCAGCAGTCCTGGATCACTGGGTAGGTTCAGTTGACCAGAGGTTGGCAAATGTGACTCTCATCTAAGAGAAGGGTAGCAAGGAGGATCAAGGGAACTACAGGCCTGTCAGCCTGACCTCAATACCAGAGGAAGGCTGTGAAGAGGTCATCTTGAGTGCCACCCCATGACACGTGCAGGATAGCCAGGGGATCAGGCCCAGCCAGATGGGTTGGTCCTACTTGGCCAACATGATCTCTGTGACCAGCCAACCAGTGTATGAGGAAAAGGTTGTGAATGTTGTCTGCCTGAACGTTAGTGAAGCCTCCAACAATGTTTCCAACTCATTCTCCTGGAGAAACTGCCTGCTCATGGCTTGGACAGGTGTATTCTTCATTGGGTTAAAAACTGACTGGCTGGCCAGGCCCAGAGAGTGGCGAACAGAGATAAATCCAGTTGATGGCCAGTCACCAGTGGTGTTTTCCAGGGCTCAGTATAAGGGACAGTCTGTTTAATGTCTTCATTGATGATCTGAATGAGGCAATCAAGTGCACCCTCAGTCACTTTGCAGATGACACCAAGCTGGGCAGGAGTTGATCAGCTGAAGGGCAGGAAGGCTCTGCAGAGGGATCTGGACAGGCTGGATCGATGGGCTGAGGCCAATGGTGTGAGGTTCAACAAGGTGAAGTTCCAGGATTTCAGTCACAGAACTCTAGGGTCACAACAACCCCAGGCAGTGCCACAGCCTGGGGCAGAGTGGCTGGAAAGCTGCCCAGAGAAAAAGGACCTGGAGGTGCTGGTCAACAGCAGCTGAACATGAGCCAGGGTGTGCCCAGGTGGTCAAGAAGGCCAGTGGCATCCTAGCCTGGATCAGCAATGGTGTGGCCAGCAGGACCAGGGCAGGGATTGTCCCCCTGTACACGATACTGGTGAGGCTACATGTTGAGTCCTGTGACAAGTTTGTACCCCTCAGTCCAAGAAAGACATTGAATGTGTCCAGACAAAGACAGAGCTGGAGAAGGGTCTGGAGCACAAGCCTTATGAGTGACTAAGCAAACCGGGATGTTAAGGCTGGAAAAGAGGAAAGAGAAAGCATTTAACACTCTAGAACTACCTGAAATGAGGTTGCAGTGAGGTGGGGGTTCAGCCTCTTCTCTCAGCAAACAAGTTGTTTGCTGAGAGAAAAAACTTCTTCATGGAAAGGTTAACAGGCTGCCCAAAGGAGTGGTTGAACCACCATTCCTGGAGATAGTTAAAAGGTATGTGGACGTGGCACTTCANGGTCTGGAGCACAAGCCTTATGAGTGACTAAGCAAACCGGGATGTTAAGGATGGAAAAGAGGAAAGAGAAAGCATTTAACACTCTAGAACTACCTGAAATGAGGTTGCAGTGAGGTGGGGGTTCAGCCTCTTCTCTCAGCAAACAAGTTGTTTGCTGAGAGAAAAAACTTCTTCATGGAAAGGTTAACAGGCTGCCCAAAGGAGTGGTTGAACCACCATTCCTGGAGATAGTTAAAAGGTATGTGGACGTGGCACTTCAGGATATGGTTTAATGGTGAACTTGGCAGTGTTAAGTCAACAATTGGATTAGATGACTTTAGAGGTCTTTTCCAATCTAAATGGTTCTGTGATTCTATGGAAGTACCACTTGATAAAGAACAGTCTAGTTCTTTACCAGCCTATAGTAATATTTTTTTGCAGTGGTTTCCTGGACGGGGTGTCCTTTCAAGGCTGTTTTCGTCTACTTCCATTACTTGGTACCAGAAGAGGAAACCTAACATTACTTCTGAAGTACTTCAACATTCAGCTAAGATATTCAGGAGTGGCACCATGGCACAGGATTTAAAAACAAACAAACAAACAAAATTTTGAGACTCAGTCAGGTGTTTTCAGTGTCTGCGTTTCTCAGTCTTGTTCAAATAGCAAAAAAATACAAGACCTGGATCATTACATTTTACAGATGAATGTCTGTAAAGCAGTGGACACACACTGTTTACTTACAACTCACAATAAATATACCAAAGCTCTATGTTGAAAGTAAATTCAAACACAGGGACTTAAGTAATCAAGTGTTTTAAATCGTTCTGATTAATCACCAGAATATTTTAAAGGATCTGGTTTCAGCATATTTTGCACGGAAAATGTCTTTTAGTCAGACTAACTTCTCTCCTCTCTGCTCTATGTGTAATTCATGAACCTTTAAACATTATGGGATTATAGAGAGCTAAACTGACATTTTTACTTTCACTTAGCAGCCTGAATAATTGGTACACTCCAAGCATTTTAAATACTAAAGTAATCATTGCTTTGAATTCATCTTGTGATGTCATAGCAGCTGACGATTGACATAATAAATTTCTAAAATATGAAAGCTTGAAAAGAATGTTAGACATATCTTATGCTTAATACATAACAATTAAATGATCTATAACTAGCAATATATTCTGATGTTAACTTTAATGAAATGCTTTTTAAATGTATAATGTATTGTTATTGGCTTTCCACTTCTTGGCAAGAGAATTCATTAAATTTTTTAGTGTGTTTTTCTCAGAATCAGAAAGAAATTTATAGAAAAAATATCAAATTTGTTTAATATCTTGAATAAAAGAGGAAGTTCAGTCATGACAATTAAAAATTTTACTTTCAGGGTTGGAAACTGCCACGAAGCCAGTCATAAGCATGTAACAAACCACTGCTGCTTGTATCAACTGTAATTTAACATGAGAGCTAGCTGTAAATGATATGAAAACTCAGCTGGCAACTGTTTCCTAAGAGACGTTGGTGTGGAGGACACATACCCCTCAACAACCAGCACATGGTGCAGATCCTGATCCCACGGCTCAGAAAAGTCTACAAGACCATGCAGCCTGCCTTGAAGGCATAGATCAGATCTGTCATAAGCTACACAATTTCTGGAATAAACCCCCCACCATTTAGAGTACTACAATCACTTCTCTCTTAAGGGAGACTTCCTCTGGGTAATGGAATTTGAACAGGTTTAGTATCTCTTTTCAACAGATATTGAATAGAAGGAGAAGACATCCATCAAAACAGAAGACCAAAAGTTGAGTATTGTCTTTGGTGCTTCCTAAATAACCTGGAAAACGTTGCTGCCAGTTTAAGAGACATCAGCAAAATAGGAATTAAGGACAAAAGTCATGTTTCAGCTTAAAGTTAGTTTTTTCTATATTAGCTTGTATGTTTCTAGTGTTGGAAGGAGTGTTGAACATATTGGGATGATTTTGTTATTGCTGAGCAGCTCTTACACAAAAGCAAGGCCTCCTGTTCCTCACCCTTTCCCACCAGTGAGTAGCATAGACATGCACAAGAACTTAGGAGTGGACACAGTTGGGATAGCTGACCCCAGCTGGCCATAGGGATACTGTGTACTTTGTGGCGTCGTACTAGGTGTATAAGGCTGAGGGAAGGAGGACAAAGGACAGGACGTTCAGAGGGACATGTTAGTCTTCCCAAGCCACTGTTAACACGTGATGAAGCCCTGCTGTCCTGAGGATGGCTGACACCTCCCTGCCCATGGGAAGCAGTAAATGGATCCCTTGTTTTGCCCTGTGTGTGTTCACAGCTTTTGCTTTCCCTATTAGGCCCCCTGTAGCTCAATATACGAGTTTCCTCAGGTTTGCTCTTCTGATTCTCTTCGCCATCTGCTGTGGGGAAATGAATGAGTGGCTGTGTGTTGTCAGCTTGAGTTAAACCATGACACCCAGAAATCAGGCTGCTCTTTATAGATACCGAGACAGTTATTGAATACCAACACATTGGGATGGGAGGAAAGAAGTCCCATTGTCCTTCTGAATAAATCTTGATTATTTTAGGAAAAAGGAAGTAGCTTAAAAAAGAAAGAGTAAGAGAGGTTGCTTTTTCCAGCCACAAACCACATAGGGATAGATAAGTGTTTTTATGCAAAAAGAGTAATTAAGATACTTCTCTTGGACAGATTCCCATCTGCTATTCCTGGTCAGTGTTCCATCCTGGTCATTTAGATGAATGTCAGAAACAGAAATGGGGAGAAGTTTTGTTTGGCTTGGAATTTTTTGGAAAGGAAGGCAGAAATGAGGATGGACTGCTTCAACTGAGTAGTCTTTCCCTAGAAGAGGGGCCGTAGCTCATAAAGTCTCAGAAGTTTCTCTTTCACCTCCAAATACAGATACATTCTTGATCTTTCTATTGACAGTTCACTTCTCCTCTCTGGCTTTTGTGGGTCTGTATATTTGGGCTGGAGTTCTATATGGTTATAAAAAATGTAAAAATTAAGTGGTAAAATGTTTAGGATTGTGATGTCAAAAACCTTGTCAAATATGGAATGCAACTAAGATATCACTGACAATGCATAAACATCAACAATAGAAGTTGATCAGATCTGATAACTCTTTCAAGATAAACCTTGTTGAAAACAGAACATGAATAGTATGAAATTCTATTTTATATTACAATAATACAGAAATTCTGTTTACATTATGGTAGTACCAAACATTCACAAGGAAGACTGACACACTCTTGCGTAATCACTGACCACAGAAAGGATTTTACTGGAAAACAGCATGTTCTAACTCAGAAGAAATATCCTTTACTTATTAATCATAATATATGTGAGGATAAAGCAAAATCAATCAGTTAAGCTTTTGAAGCCATCCCACAGTGAGCAGTTTAATTGTTGATTGTCTTCAGTTTGATAATGGATTACACAGGAAACAGATCTGGGAAATACACACCAGCACACAATTGCCAAGCAATGATCATGATACAAGCATGATTAAGCTGCAGTCCCACGTAAATCATGGCAGTGGCAAAAACTCCCATGATAGCAGTCTATAAACAAGACAAGTTCTCTATTGAAGAAGAAGAGATTTTACATTTTCTAAAATGAGTGAACAAAGATTTCCATATGGATAATTACAGCAAGGCTGACTGGAGTTTATGCTAAATAAATCACTCAAAAATGCTTGTCATCTCATCAGATGAAAGGCAATATGAAAATGGAATTAGTCATAAATTTAATTCTATCACTGCATCTAAGAACAAAAGGACTGAATTATTTTTAATATGTAGTTGTTTTGTTGACTGTTTTAATTGCTAAGAATCTCAGAGACCTGCAAGATGGC
The DNA here is from genome assembly GCA_013397935.1 of Dasyornis broadbenti. Classification (NCBI taxonomy): domain Eukaryota; kingdom Metazoa; phylum Chordata; class Aves; order Passeriformes; family Dasyornithidae; genus Dasyornis; species Dasyornis broadbenti. Next base: position 130,200 of record VZRN01002433.1, on the reverse strand, counting down.
TTTTGCAGAAGGAACAGTGTGCTATTTCACTAACTACAACAGTAAATTAAAGTGTTGTTGCACAAGTTTCACTTGTAGATAAAATGGCCTATATTACAATTTTCTATATTGCCATCAGTGTAGTCTTTCTTCATATAAATGGAGAAACAATTAAAGAATTGATTGAAAGAGACATATTCATCTCTTGTCATTACTGATGCTTGAAACTGCAGAAATACAGAAATATGGATGAGAGTCCTTCATTATAAGAGAGAGAGAAAAAGGTATAAATGATTAAATTTTCATAATTTTTTCATATTTTAAAGACCTGAAATGGCATTAAAAATATTTTAAAAAGTAAAATGTATACTGTAATTTTAAAAATTTGAAAACTGTCGTTTGCAAATTATAATGTCAACTCTACCAGATAGAATTTTCTTTAAAAATTAATGGAGAATGAAAATTATTTCCTGATAGTGGTTCAGTTATCTCATTCTTTCTATTTAGAATATTTTGTTTATTTCAATTTCAAGTCCCATTTTTCCATCTATCAAGAGGGTTGCAAACTCTTAGGAGGGATATATCTTTATGTCCACCTTAAATAAACTAAAATTCTGAGATACAGGATCCAAAAGTTATTGATCTCTATATCTTTCAATTAAAACAGAAACAGAGGAACAAACTTCAAAATGTTTTCAAACATGCAAAAAATTACTTTAGTATTTTATCTGGATATCGGTCTGTTGAAATAACTTAATACTTTAAGGGTGAGTGCTTAGCCACTTCTCACAGATGAATATGGCATCTCTCTCAGTAAAAAGGAGTTTTTTTATGACACAGTCTTAAAATTAGAATAGTCTGATCTGGTGTGTGATTAAATTTATAACATAATGCATTTTGCTGAAGGCTAAATTATTGATGACACTATCCTTAGTCATAAATGTAAATCTATTCCAAAAAAAATATATCACAGCAAAGCTGAAAAAGGGAATGAAAGTTCAGGTTTATTTATTACCTCTCATATACTTTCGAATTATTTTCCATCAAACAAATTACTGAAGGCCAATACTGCTGCTTCATCTAAAAGAATCCAGACTTTTCAGAAAACAGTAACATTAGTGAAGGTTTGAAACATGACAAAAACCTGGATGCAGATTGAGGAATTTTAAGAGGAATATAATGTATTGTTAAATTCCACGGACTGTTTGACCTTGTTTCCACCAATGAGTAGGATGTGAATGTGTGTTATGATGCCTTGTCATGCTGTAGTTTTTGAAGTGTTTTAAGACTTAGAGTATGATATGTACACTTTGGGTACATCTATATAAATAAAGTAGGTATTTTCCTTTAGGAGACATATTAGGATAGGTCAGAGAGACCTGCCAAATACCAATTTGATTGTGAATTCCCAAACAAATCTAGTTTTAATTTTAAATGCAAATAATTTCCTTAACTCCTATCTGGGGAAAAAAAAAAACAAAACAAAAAACCAAACAAAACATCAGCAACTTAATTATATTGAATTGACTCAATGCAATTTAAAATGCCAAGCTGTGGTATATGTCACAGCTGGATTGTATATTCAAAAAGGTAGAAATTTACTCTGAGTATAAATATATGAAGTTTTCTTAGCATGCCCTTTAAAGTATTGTGCCTGTGTCATCCTTCTGATGAAAGAATGATGGCTGCTTTGCATTTTTCTATCTCCCATTCACAGTCTGCACGAAAAAACCTCAAAAATTAATAATAATTAGATTTTATAAACTAGTTAATTAATTGATTTGTCTTTTGGAGTCTGGATGAGCAGAGATCTTGCCTACTGATTCATGAGCTCTATATCTATTTTTTGCTGCCTTTTGTGAAAAATTAGATGGCCAAGTAGTAACCTTACTCTAGTATGAGTTATTTGCAGTTTTGCTGCAAAATAACAAAAGCTTGCAACAAAGCAGTACAAACACAGCATGAGATTTTATGAGTGCTGAATCTTGATGGAGGAAGATAAACAAGTAGTGAAAAATGTCCCAAAGGACTGAATGTTTTGCAGGGTTGTTTTTTTTTTTTTTTTTCCCAAATGTGGAATGAAATCCTAAAGCATTTGTTTCTAAAATCTCTGCTATAAAGTATCCCTTCTCTATAATCTCGTCAGCTCTAGGGCAACAGAATCTCTAAGGTCAGCCTTTCTGTTAACTACAACGCTTATATTTCTCCTCTATTTCATGGCAGTAGAAAGGAATGGATGATTTATTTTTAGTGAGTTGTTCAACCCAGCACAAGGAACTCGGTAAATGATTTTTTTTTTTTTTTTTTTAAACTGTCAGGATTGCCAGCAATAGCACTGCTCACAGTAGTATTAACTGCATCTATAAACCCCAGCACCACTTCTCTTGGCTCAGCCACAGTCATATGTTCTTCAAAATTCTTTCTGATATTTCAGGCTCTCTTTTCCACAACATGATGAGTAATGTGTGAGATAAACTGGCATGTGTTATAAGACCAGCACAGCATGCATGGGTGAATTAGTTGCATTATCAGTATAAATGACAAAAAAGTTTTCTGACCCATAACATATGTTTGGGTGAGAGGAGCAAGATGTAAGAGAAAGCAGTAATGACATGATACTGCTACTCCATCTTAAAACAGATGTTTCTTTCAATCAAACAAGAATAGTAACAACAAAAACAAGAAGCTGTTTAGAGTTCACTTTTCTTTCCTTACTAAAAAAAAAGTTTCTGTGGGAAATTAAAACATTTAAAGGAGTCTTTCCTCTGTTCCCAGACTAAGCAATTTAAATTTTCACTCTACCTTAAGTGAAATTTGCTTGCTTAAATCTGCCTGGCATTGACTGAAGAACTGATATTACAGTAGTCAGAAGTCTCTCTTTCCACAAATAAATCTTCAAACACAAAATAAAAATCTGTAAAATCAAAAAAAAATATTAAAGTAGAACACAGAGAATTATATGCTGTTTGCTTTAAGCGATGTTATAGTAGAGATGACATTAAAAAGTTTTGTGAGCATACAGATGATTTTTAGCACACAGTTGTCTAATATAGTAGTCCATAAAAAGGAAATAGAAAGTAAACTTTGTTGTCTATGAAAATCACTCTTTAAAAGGTTCTTTCAATTACAATATATCGAAGCATGTCTGCAAATGCTGACTGCAGTACTAAGTTCACTTTACAGCCAAGACATGAAAGCTGGAAGTGTAGATTCTAGGCAGATGAGAATGGCAACGCCATTTGTTAAATCATCAAGCAGCCACCTTTGTGCTCTCTTTCTTTCTGTCTTGCATATTTCAGGAAGTTATACATTAACAGTTCAGAAATTCTTTCATTATCATTCCTCAAACCTTCTCAAAACAGTCTTTTGCTTTATGGGTCATGATGGAAATCAAGCTCCTGTTCCCCTGGGCTACCCTGGTTTTGGGGCTTCTGGCTGGGCAGATGCCTGGTGCTGGGCCACAACATTGTCCCTCTGCACGTGGGGTGGGACACAGCCCACAGGAGCCTCTCCACCTACAAGGGGCAGCTTGGATAGAAATGGAGCTGCTTTGGTTGGATGTGCAACACCCTGTTCCCCTACCCTCCCTCTGCCCCTCTGCTCTGCCCTTGTGCCATCCTTAGTTTTCTACTGGAGCTAACAGTCGCTTGGGATCTGCTCTTCTCTTCAGGGTCCTGCGTGCTTAGACCTCAACAGCTGCTCTTCTGCATTCCAACTATAATGAGTACACAAACAGAGGTGTCCTCTCGGCTTTGCTTTTGTGACAAAACCTCTCTGAAAAGCAGCACCCTGTGCTCAGTGGGAGCCCACTCACCCCTCCAGCCCTGGGGGTCCCACTTGTCACACTGGTGGAGCTGTAGCTATGACAGCGAGGCAGGAACAAGCTGTACACGGAGTGAGGCACTGAAAGGTGAGGAAGGTGATGTTTCATCGGGGACAGAGTTTCCAGTGAGTAGTTCTTGGAGTTGCTTGTTATTGGCAGAGATTTGCTGAGTCCACGTGGGATTCCTGACATTTCCTCATTTCCTCCCACCAGGTCTGAGGTTCAAGTAAATAAATAAACTATAAATGACAAGGAGAAAGGCCAGGAGAGGGTTCCGGCTGTCATCACGCAAATCCAGAATGCTTTTGACTCCAGCTATATTCCATTTATATTAACAAATGAAAACACAAAGTCACATTTGTGCAAAAAATACTAAAGAACTGCTTAGTCAGAAAATTATTCACAAAACCATAATTGTTTATATTATATTCTTTCTTTACATATTTAAAATATAAGCTCAGCAACATGATTCCTGTATAAGGTAAAAAGATAATTTTTCAATTATTTTTATGGCACCAATGAGAGGTAAAAAGGAAGGTACATACCTGTCATCAGATATAACTCCATCACCTCCCAGTCTCATTGAACTGCAAGACAATCTATTCACACGTTAATTATTTATATTGAAAGACTCAATCATGTACAAACAAATGCTTTGTAATAAAGTAGGATGAAAAATGTTATTTATATTTTGGCATCACAATAACTTGCCTATCTCCACTATTACTGACACAAGGAGTGCAAACAAACTTCAGCTGGTAGAGCTAAATGCCAGACAAGGTCTGATTCTGATACAGCAGGCTAAAATCAGCTTCAACCTTCTATTCAGTAAAAGAGCTTTCTGGTTACCTGGACAGTAAAACTCAGTAATATATATGCAACAAATTTAGGTTACTCATTTTGATATTCAGTTCAGTTCAATATCCCCATATAGTCATATTGTTTAAATGTGTGCTGTGCTACTACATCAAAGAATTTTAAAATCAGACTTTTCACATCCAAAAAGATACCTATCATGAAATACTCCATTATCTGGGTATTCCTGTTGAAAACATGAGCCTTGAAACAGCAGTTTCCTATTTAAATTGCTGTTGTCAGACTTCAGAGTCAATACCCACAAAGAAAAAGTGGAGGCTTAATTAATCCAGTTCACATCCTAGAAAAACTGCTTTCAGCTTTGAGGTCTCAAATGCAGGTTTTTCATGACTGAACCATTCCTGTGGGCTCCCATGTGGACAAGAGTTCACCCTCTGTTTTTGTTTCAGGCATGGTGATAAGCAACAGACAGTTTAGGTAACCTGCCATTTGCAGTCTTGATCTAAGCTGAGCGCAATTCTTCCTCTGGAGCTTTAATGCTTATTTACATTAAGGTACTTTTCGTGAAAAAGAATATCTTGCTTAGGGCAAATATGTTTAATGTTTACTGCATTTATTACATAGTAACAATTCTCCTTAAAAAAATATTTACCTCAATCTGAAAGCCCTCCTCATTTTAAAATAACACTAAGCTAGTTTACATAGAGACTTTACAATCACATTATTTTTCAATAACTTATTTTCATTGATCGGTCTAACAGTTTGACATGTTATTTATGGGCTACTGTGATGAATCACATCCGTTTCCAAGGTAAAGTAAGCAAATTCTCTGTTTATAGGATTAAAGTTGAAGGTCAAACTTTGATTATATTTTCTGTTCTACTACAGCAATATAAAGCAAGGCCTTTAGACTTCAGAATTGGCAACCAGTCATATGAGATGCTTTTATACTTAAAAATTGACCACAAATTTTGAGTAAATCATAATTAACATCTGAAAGGCAGGAAACTAGCGCATGACTATGATAGACTCTAAGAGGAATTTATTTTCTGGTTTGAAAATGCATTTTAATTCTTTTACCTTTCAAAGAGGATTTATTTATTTTTAATCTGTTTTAAGAAAAGAGTTTATATCTACTGGAGTGTGAGAGCTGGGAAAACACTAACCTTCAATGCTTGTAGTGTCTTGTGGTATTTATCTAACTCACTGGCCCACTGCTGTGGAACTTCTACCAGTGTATATTTATCAGTTAGGCATTGGCAGGTGCAAGCGAAATTTGCCTTGTCCAGAAATGTAATGTATAAACAACATTTAACCCCCCTTTTTAGCAACACATTATTAAAGTCTGAGTTGGTGTCTCAGAGATGCGAAAGCACTGGCAACCTTAAATTGTAAAGGATGTTGTTGTGCAAGGCATTAATTAATTACTCAAATGACCTCCACTCCAGCCAAAAACAATGCCCAGCACCCTCACACTGCTGATGGGAGAGAGCATAGACGATGGAAACATTTGTGTTAAAGAGAAACATGTGCCGATGAGGATCACATCCAAAATATCACTACTAAATTATTTAACAAAGGATGCATGAAAGGGAAGATCATGAAGTATGTGTTTTCAATGAGAGGTGGAAAGCTTGCTTAGGAGGCTTCTCATGATACAACATGAGGACTGTTGCATTTAGATTAGAGGTACTGACCTTTCTTCATCACCCAGCTTTATAAACCTGTCTCTACACTGCTTGTCTTTTTTGTCTTGGAAGGATTTATGTCAAACCATTTGTTATTGCGTACATTGTTGTGCCAAGACTTTGCAAATCCTAGCTTGTGACTGCGGCTATCTTTTAGACCAGGATTAGGGAATATTTTTGGTGTATCCAGTGGAAACAGACAGGATTCTCCCTTCTTACCAGAACTCTTCTTTAAAGAGGTCTGAATCATACTTAAAGATTTCTGCACAGAGGGGCTTTGCTATGGGCAGACTCTGTCCTTTACAAGAGAGGGGAAGAAGAACCCACTCACGCAGGAGCACCCACAGGACTTTCTGGTGCTAGGTCTGTCCAGGGACCTGTCCCAGAACTAAAAGCTTAGGAACAATAGGTTAGTACAGAAAGACAGAAACATGAACCATGCTGGGGTATGGAAGGAGGCGGTACCAGAAATGAGGCTGTGTGAAATTGTCTGTTACTATTACTGGCACAAATCTAGATCTCTCTAATCCTGTTTCTGGAACCCATGTTGGCTCTTTTTAGCTCTCCTGACACATTCCAATGGATGAAAAGAATTGAATTGACAAAGCAGACTGAGCTACCTTCCGGGTATTGTAGCTTTAATTGTATCGAGGTATGGATGAGGATGAGCCAAAAGCATACTAGGAAAGCCTGTCAGAGCTGACTGCCTTCAGGAGGTCAAGACTGGATGCAGGGCTCTCACAGAGTCCCAGCGAGCTGATTAGTGACACAGTTTTTCATAGTTTTGGAGACCCAAAGCGTGCCTTTGAGATCAGGCCTGAGCAAAAGGAGATACATAAACACTGCAGCCCAGGAAAAGCCTCAGGAAGTACAAACTCTGGAACAGTTTATCTCAGAGAAACAATTTGTGCAATAGCCCATACCTACAAATTGCTACATACCGCTATGCCAATGAACTTGCTGGAATGGCAAGATCACCAAAAACACAGAATGAAGGTTGTACTTTTTTCCTTCCCTGAATATTTGCAGGCTTAGAAAGGGAAAAATTTACACCCTATAGCGAAGATAAAAGTGAGGTTTTTTGATAAGGGAGCAGCTGAAACCCACACAGCTCCTAAAAACCACCCTGTGGATGCCTCACACCATCAGCTGTGCACTAGTTTAGCAAGGCTTGACCCAGAGTTTATGCAGATTGAACAAGATGCAAAGCGGAGTCCCTGCTCCGTTTTGTTCTCAGGGAGAGACATGGATGTCACACACAGCCTTTTTCTTACTGAAGAAAATTTTGCATTCTCTTCAGCAGTTCAATCTTTATCTCCAAGTTTCTGCACCCACACCAATTATTCCATCTCTAGTACTTTACAGAATTTGTCTTGTAAAGTAGGTCTTCAGCTTTGAAGTTTTGTGCAATTAAAATCAAATACTGCTAATTAGGAATATAGTGCATCAGTTATTACTCAAATGAATTCTGTTAATGGTTTACTCTCATGAGCAAGAATTTTCAGGACTGGACTCCATATTCATTAAGAGAGAGCCTGTGTTTACTCCTAACCTGCAAACAGCAGATGGATCGTGACAGGATCCTTACACAGCATAAAGGTGAGCAAACAGATAATGACTTACAGGACCAGAATCCTCCCAAACACGTTGCTTGTACTTCACTGATTTCTACTAGCAAGGATTAAAACGTGCAGTTTTCTTGTGTGCTGTGACTTTTGACAACAATAAAATGTTCCCTATTGCCATATGACACAGCCAGGTCCAGATGTGCTATTTTGGTTTGAGATGGTTAAACTTTTTTTTTTTTTGTTACTATGGAGATTATCTACTGAATGGTTTACTTACCGCCTCAAAGCTGTCATCGCGTACTGTTTAATTTATAGAGCTGGTCCAAATCTCTGTGGAAAAAAAAGCCACCAATATTTCTCACAACTTTCTTTGATTTATTTTTCAGTGTCAACCAAGACATAACATTTATTATGATTCACCTTAGCATGATGACATTTCATTATTCTTACTGAAGAAGATGTTCCTGGAAAAAAAAAATAAGAGATCAAAATCTCCTTAGCCTCCTGGATATCACATAATAAATGAGGGGGTCTGTTTTTCCTCACTGGCTCAATAAGAACAAGTGTTTATGTTTCAGGACCAAGCCCCCACAGAATATTTACAAAATTTGTTGCAAGGTGTTGAGACATAAATCTGAAGTTCAAAACCTACATCAAATACAAATGAAGACCTATAAAATATCGTGTAAAACAAAAAGTCAGAAGAAAAAAATGTAAATGTTTTTAAGAATTACTGAAATCCTTAAGTGTCTTCCCCATAAATAATACATAAAATTCATTTTATAAAATGGACTTTGGTGTTAACACCCTAAATATTATAAATTAATAAAACTGTAGTGTGTTAAAATAAAAAAGCCAAACATTCTAGAGTTGCTATAGATAGCCAACCAAAGCCATTACACTCTTCCTTGAACAAGCAAAAGAGAGAGACTTAAAATAGCATCTGTTTTACATAAGAAATTGTTATCAGAAGCTAAAACCCTAAATTGAAAGTTACTTTGAATTTCATTATGGTAAATGAATATGAATTTATTTTATTAAGGGAAAAAATGTCTTCCAGAAATCTCTTGGAAAACAACCCACATTAGAACATGATTAAAAATAAGAATAGCCAGATGATCTTGACTATAGTTCCTTGGAAAAGACTATCACCCTCATGATTTCATAATAACACTTGCTTTATCTCATTCCATGATACGTAAGGCATACTAGGATTATATTGCTTTTGGAAAGATTAAGAAAAGTGTCCTGATATACTTATATATAATCGGTATTTGTCAAAGCATGCATATTTCCTTTTCTGTGTATTTTTGTGTATTAGCATAAAGAAATTATTATTTAAATTTATACTGAAACAGAATAAATCTCATATTAAGCACTGTATGCAGAGGAAAGCAGATCTTGGAGGTATTTCTATTCTGGGTCTCAGACCCATTTTCAAGTCATACAAAGGCAGATGTCATAGGGGTCATATAAAGGTCTCTACTCTGATACTAGCTTTAACGATACCCTCTGTGGGAACACACATGTTGAAAAACTGTGTGTTTTTAAAATCTGTAGCCTAGCTTGAATGCTAGGACATGAGCAGTTATATAATATCAAGATTTTATAAAATAGTTTGTGGTGGTTTAGGAAATGTATTCTACCAAACAAACATTTCATTGCTGCAATCAAGTTCACGCACCAGTGTGAGGTGTCAGTGCATTACACAGCTCAGAAGCATAAAACTGTTTCGTTTCCTCAATTTTGTGTTTTCTGAGTCAACCCTGCATCTAAAAATGTCTCTAGCCAGAGTCATATTCCTCTCTCCCTTTGCCTTCTGCATGTGGACCATCAAATGGCTACTTATTCCCTTGGATTTCAGACTAGGGCCTGGGATCTTGCTAGATATGTCTTCACAGTTCTGGCTATTCAGTGATTTTATGCAGCTGAACTACTGTCGTAGATTTAGAGTAATTTTTCACTAGGCGATTTTTAGCCATGTTATTCCCTGTTCCAGCTGCCGTTGCATTACACAAACACACAGGTCAGCGCAGAGTAGAGAGGTGCAAGGGTGGGAATAAAAGGCTGTGAGAATGGATGGAAAAACTTCTCCTAGCAGCAGCAGCTTCAGTTTGCATCCTATTACAGGCTCACTCAATCTTCCTCAAACACTCCTTTGCTCAGATCTATATATCTCCAGCTTGGCTTCTGTTGTCTCCAGCTATTTCTTAACTAGACATTTAATTGTACCTTTCATTTCACCAGAAGGAAAGAGTTTTAATGCGTGTGTTGATCTTAACACGTTCTGCAGTTTGCCCACAGTTCAAAGGTTCACGTGGTATCTGTCTTCGTCACTGCTAGGGCAGCAATGTGAAAGCTCTACAGTGAATAGAGAAGTTGTTTTTAATTAAACAAATAAGGATTTCATTGTCTCAGCCGATCCAAAGGTTCTGTATCAGGAGACAACATCTAACATGTCCTGCTCCTTCTTTATAAGTCAAGGTTGGAGTCACAAAATGGGGACTGCCTTGTGGATGCTGTACACGAGGCCTGCACAGGTAGGAGCAGGGAAACCCTAGAAACATCGGGTGTCTGAGGTAGGTAGTAGGTGATAGATCAGGTTTGTAGCACAGATGGGTTAGGAGGGTCACAACAATCCAGAAAGAGAAGAAAGCAAAAGAGCACCCAAAGGCTACAAATAGAGCTTGGAAGTGAAAAACTGAAACTGATCGAGGGATTAAAACCATGGAGCTCTGATGGCAAAAGGAAGAACTGATGACTGTGTGAAGGCAGGTGGTAGGACTGGTGTGTGGGAGACACTGGAGCCCATCCTCACAACCTGGGGTGGCTCCGCCCAGCAGCCAAGCTCTGCGGTGCTGGAGACAAGGGGTTCCCCCCGCACAGTGCCACTGCTCCTGCTGCAGGGCTGACTCGCTTTCTGAGCACTCAGCCTCTCAGCACACGTATCTCTGCACCTGACTCCCTTGTGCAGTACAGATAGGCCCTAAGACTCTTTTACGTCACTGGGAATGAAATTCAAATAAATCCAGATTAAGGCTTTTTCCTACAGCCAGTGTGGGATTAAGCTTTACTTTTCCTGGTATGTGTACATTCACGCACCAGATATGCACAAACCAGCTTGAATTACCCTCTTTTTACAGATTCAAGGCCAGCCTTAGACAAGTTACCCTCTTGCAAGCATATATGCCTCATCATTCTGTCTCTGATCAACACTGCATGCAACTAGTTCTGTCATCTATGACATAGATGAAATTAGCCCACAAATGTCATTAGGATCAAGTTAGGTTTTTTTAAATTCCACGTTTGTCCAAAGATTTTTGGTAACAGCATATATCATTGCCAAAGCTTAATGCTAATCTCCTGAATTCTGAAAGCACAACAGACAAAGTCAACCCCTGAATACATCTGAGACACAAGCATTCAAGACGCAAACATATGCAGGAAATAACAAACAAAGCCCTGCTATTTCTATAGTGAAATAATAGCACTAGTGCTGAACAGAGAACAATTTTAGAGAACAAAAAGGTAGTGAGATTAAAAATATACCTGATTAAATGGGACTTTTTGTTTTGCCAAATGCTTGGGCTTTTGTTAGATAATTCCCTTCAATTGTGTGGGTGAAATTTGTAGAAATAAAATCAACAGGAAGTGTGGGATATGACTTTTTGCAATGGGTGGTCAAGCAGTTACTTATATGCAGTGCTGCCACAATCTAGACTTGGTTTCTTTTTGCTGATGAGTGAATTCCAGACTGGGGGAGGCATGGGAAACTTACAATGATCTCAGTTGGGTGCCCCCCATTCTCCTGCCAAAACTCAGAAATACCTAAAACACAATTTTTATTTAAAAACAAGTCCTTCCTTTTAGCACAGCTCATGATGCTCCAAATGAATGGCTGTGTCCTACTTCTAAGTATGAGGTCACAGTCCCTAGTCATCCTTTCCCCACTTAGACACACGGTGAAATTAAAATTGCATTTAGACCAATGCACGCAAAAACAGACCTATTTCCAGAATTACACTGGAAAAATAAGAGTTCCATTGCTTGGCAAAGCAAGCTTCTCATCCTTTTATCTGCTTGTCTTTCTAGTCGATGAAGATACAATCTCCTGCAAGTATTCAAAAGAACATATCCAAACAGGGAAACTAGGATCCAGGAAACAGAACTGAAAAGCTGTCCCTTGTGACAAGTAATAGCAAGCAGGTAAAAGGAGTTCAGACAAGACAGGAAAGATCACGTTTTCAGCTAATCTGAACATCACAAAGCATTGATGTACCTTTTCACCTGGTAAATAATAAAAATCTTGGTGTTCATAATGTTTCATATGGCCTGCTTAGTAAGGGTTGGAGAAACACTGCCTGGCATCCCAGACAACTGCTTTAGGCTCAGACCTGTCCTCCACTTGCACCATGCCAGGTTCTATAAGAAATGCCCACTCATTCCATGGTGTTAACAGGAATACAAACCCCACTCCAGCCCTCTTCTCACCTCCGACTGTGGCAAAAAATGCACTAACTCCTAAGCACCAGTGATCCCATGCTCAAGCACTGTGGCAGTAGTTGAACAGCCCAAATCATAAATTATCCTTTTGCAATGACTGGTGAAATAGGGCTTGATTCTCATATCACTTACACAGCAAGCTTGCACCAGCAGAGCTGCATGGATTTTTACTGAGGTATATTCAATTCACCCCACTGTAAACAAGAAGAAGCTTTACTCAATTACTTTCCAAGTTAGGGGGTTTCTTCAGCAGAGAAATATGAGTAAAGATGCAACAGCTACCTGAGACGGCCTTGACCACAGCAATGCTAAGCACTACCAATGCCATCTGCTTTGTATTCTTCCCAAGTCTTCAAATCATATTTTTAAAAATGATACAAAAAGTACCATAAAGAACACGTCCCATCAGCTGGTCAGTCCATTTCTGACACACTCCAGTTGATTATCAACACATTACACCATGTGGAGTATAAAGACAGCACTGTTGAGGTTTACCTGGTTGGTTTATAGGCAATCAAATGTAGTTGTCAGTAATACCCCTCTGTCTTGGTCCTTCACTCTTCCTTCCTGGCACTAGTAGAGCTACTAATATGATATGTTGGCACAGTCGGCTGTTTAATCAATATTTGCTGAGTAAGCAAATATATGGTGCACCTGTGTGTGCATGCATTGATACACAGATGAGACTGAAAGATGATTCTGCAGAGGTAAGAATGTGGACCAGCTCACTATTTATTGAATCTGTACTCTTCCTTCTGTATGTTGAGACTTTCTTAGGTCTCCCAGTCCCTTTCTTCCTTGGCATAATTGGCCATGGTAGCCAAAGGAATGCATAAACACTTAAAGGACAAGAGGGGAATGGTGTGACAAAGAATTAGCTCTTCCAAAGAACAACTGGAAAGTATTGCTTGGTAAAAGAAAAATAGGTTTCCCTGACTTCTTTCTGATCTGTAATTTTCATCATACCCTTTTTATCCTTATTATGTATGTAACACATACATTTTCTCTCTGTCTTTTCTCCTACATTTCTCTACTTTTTTTTCCAAAGCTTTACCTCAGACATTTTATCTAAACTGTGAAGTTCTAGCTAATACTACTGCACTTAAAGCTCAGGTGCAGTGGTGTTCTTAGCATCAGAATCACAAGCAAACAAACTAAAATAGGAGGTAGGGTTTCCTGCTTGTGAAAGAAACACCAAGTAGGGACCACCTTTCTGGTTCCAGGTTTGAACAGTGTGTGGCCCAGTAGGATTTGGCCTCTGACAGAATCAGCAGGAACAGCTGCAATAATATTCAAAACACAATCTGCCAATTAATTATTCCTTAAAAGCCACTCCACTTGTCCATGACTACTCTGGAATTTGTGTACTGTATGGCGCTGGTCTTCAGCTAATAGGAGAAAAAACAACTCATCTTTCATAATGAGAAAATTCATCTAAGTAGAGGATCCTGCAGCCTGACTCGGTCCCATCTACAGACAATTGCACCTAGTTATTCTGTGTTGGTAACTTAAAATTACCCTTACAGAGTAGTTGTTTCTGCTCTTGATATTTTGATATTCAATATCATATTCATTTTCTCAGCCCCAGAGTTCCCAGTACAAGGCATGTGCCATTCTGAAGTGTCAGGGATGTAAAGAGGAATTTGAGCACTTCACTGATGACACAAAAGAGCTTTAAAATGGGTATTATTCTACATCAGAGTGGGCGCATTTTGGAATCCACCGCATGCTCATATGGAATGTCTTGGATGTATTTTTCAAAGACTGCAGTATATAAATAAAACCTACTAAAAATAATGGAAAATACTAGGAAAAAAATGCTTGCTGCCCACGGCAGGATAAAATCCAATATTCGATTCAATAGTAGATATATATATTTTTACCATTCTCTTTCTATAAACTGAATCTGTTATAAAATTAATTTGATTTCAATATTTCATTTTAAGTATGTGTTAAAATTTAGAAATATATATGTTTTAAAAATTTCAATGAAAAATTAAGAAAAACTAAAATGGAGGAAATCGATTTAGTTAATCTATAAACATATTTCATATGAAGTTTGGGGATCCAGAAAACAGGATTCAAGATATTGATCACCTTCGTCACCACAGAAGCACAAATTTGTGCCAAAATTCTCTAGTGTTTTGACCTGCACGTGCACATAGTAGAGCAGCACTATGATCCCCAAACTGTCGCTGTCTCCTACTGGCCGGCCTCTGAATATATCCAGCATCCACCTAGCTTAAAATCCTCTATTTCAGAACAAAGAATGTCCAGGATTATGCAAGCTATTTGCTTTATTAAGAACATCAGAGAGTTAGAACGGATGAAAATAATAACTCAAGAGTGTATCACTTAAAAGAAACACAACTATGCAATCAAGAGAAATACAAGAACAAAATGAGCATAGGGCCTGAGGGTAGGATAGAATTTGTTCTTCTAAGACTATTTGGATTCCCAGGTTAAATTTATGAACTTTTGTTCTCAAAATAATTGCTGAAGATTGTGGAAAATAAAGATTGTTAGGAACTGGGGACGTTTTTCATAAACTGTTTGTTTTCTTGTTTAAATGACAAAGGTTCAGAGATGAATGGGTGGCAAACCAAGACTTTATATACAGACTTCATTATATACCATCTTCAATGGTGATATCTCCTAATTCTAACATCAGCTCTTTGCCTCAACTATATCTAATTAAGAGGCTGATGCAGAACTTGATTATTACCATAAAAATTTGGGATTTTTTCAATTTATAATAGCTTTGGTGCCTGATATGTAGACATGAAAGATTAGTAAAATTTGCTCACCTTGGCAAGAAAGGTTTATAAGAAGAAAGGTATTCATCTCCATCCAAGGAACTCCCAATCAATCAAACAAACAAACAAACAAACAAAAAAAAAAAAACCCAACAACCCAGCAGTGTAATTTCTCAACAATAGATATTATACTGATATGCTACAAATCATGAAACTGCTGCACAATACTACGGTGTGTGCATTGTGTGTGAATGAGCGACAGAGAGGCTTTTTGGCCTTTGCCATGTTATTCCCACAGTGTTACAAGGGGGAAACTCAGGAGCTGTTAGATGTTATCTCCCTGCAAGATTACTGTCACGTAGAAATGTGAACGTTACAAATTCACTGCTGTGAATTTTAAGCAGGGCATCAATTTTCTGTAATTCATGAGCTGGATGCTAGTCAGCCTTTGAGTCATGCTTCGGGTAGCTCCTACCGGGTGGTAAAACAGCTTGTGAAGAGTCAGGCACAAGGCTGAACCTGATAGTACTCGAGAGCCCCACGGCAGCCCCTGGCAGTGTCCCTGGCAGAGCTGCCGGCAGTGACACTCCTCTGCTGCCGGATGAACTCCAGCTGCAGTGTTGTTTTCAGCTGGGCTGAGGCATGTTGTAATGCCTGGAGGTACAAACTACAGGCATTTTCCCCGCACTGGAGAACTAGAGAGATACACTTTACTTTAAAGGCTACAGCCACAGCTAAGCAAGGATTGTAAGGAATATGGTGCGTGTAGGCAGGAGATACTTGCTTAGGTACAAGGAGTTCATACGTGTATGTTTCTATATCACTTGCCTGCCATTAATCAAGCAAAGCTTTTAAATTACTCAACTCGATGAGCAGACTAGAGGGGAATATACCTGTTAACCCACCTAAAAGCAGAAGGCATCCTGGCACGGCGGTCCCGATAGCCGCCCGGCCGCCCGGCGAGGACACCTCGGCGCTGCATGACCCTGCCCGGTGCAGCCGGCCGCCCCTTCTGCCGGAGTTATAACTCATTGATGCGTTTTGCTTCGGGCTCAGAGGCGTGGGTGTGATGTCTAAAATTATGGAGACTGGAATTTTTTTTTTTTTTTTTTTTTTTTTTATACTAGTTTAATGACTGGTACGATGGGTAGGAGGGAACAATAGGACTTTGCGGTGCGAGGTGATGTGCGGTGGAATACGACTAAGGCGGACAATAATTATATGGAAGAATCTTGTTTCCTAACCTCCTACGTGATGAGGTGTAAAGCGTAATTGTAAATTACAATTAGCTGGAGAATAAAGGTTTCCTCGGGAGCGGGGTGGAATTTCATCGCGGTGTATCGATGAATATTAAACCCGAGCGGCTTGATCGGCACCGCCGGGCTGCGGCTCTGCCCCTCAGGAGTCGTTTTGCAAAGGGTCTGAACCGCGGCTGCCGGGGGCGGCGTGAAGAGGGAGAGCAGTGNTAGAAGTGCCGAGGGCCCGGGGATGTGCAGGGCTCGCAGCGGCGCGGAGGGGCGCGGAGCGGGGCTGCGCCCGGCGCGGTGGCGGCGGCCCGAGCTCGGGCTCCGCCGCTGGCAGGAGAGGGGCAGCGGCTAATCGGATTGGGTAGGCTCCCGTAATCCCAGCCCGATCGGCGGTGGTGTCTCTCTCTCTCCAATATCACTAATGTCACTTCTATTAGCTGCATTAGACAG